>CM031879.1:65132085-65336962 GCA_018697195.1 Certhia americana | reverse complement strand
CCTCCCTCCCTCCCTCCCTTCCTCCCTTCCTCCCTTCCTCCCTTCCTCCCTTCCTCCCTTCTCTCTCTCCATGACTCATTAATATTTTTTTCCTTTATATGAGGAAAATCAATGCTCCAGACTTATCTCAAGGCAAAGCTTTTCTGTTAAACCTAGCTAATATATGCTCAATATTTTTAGGTAACCTTACTTTCTTTCACTTTTCTCACGCTTAGGCAGGTATTGCCTGTGTGAGCCAGCAGGACATTTACAAAAAAGCAGCTTGTGTGTCTCTGGTTTGCAAAGGACAAACAAACCCCACTGATTCCCTAAGCAGCATTTCCGATAAGAGGAGCTGATTAAGTGAAATGCAGATGGAATAACAGACTGCCACCTGCTTTCCTGTTTTAATTTTTGTGGCAAATTTGGAGAGCCTGTATCTCTCATTTATGCATATACACACTCACGAATCTTAGCTGCAGGGCAAATGGGGAGTACATGAGCATTATTAGTTTGATAAAAAAAACCCAAAACAAAACGTGGAAAAAAAATTCCCTGTGTTATTTTTGAAGGGACCTTTATCTTTTGTTTGAACTTCAAACAGAGCTAATTCCAAGTAACTCAACCTTAATTTACCATGAAAGGCACTAATATCCACTCCTTCACAGAAATGATCCACAATCAGCATTCCCTGCAGGATCTTTGCCACAGTCAGTGGAGATTTTTTGTTGCTGTTTCCTACTTCTGAAAATGCTTTTCAATCAATTATTCATCCCATGTCCTCTACCTCCAGAGCCTTTCATCATTGTCTCTGAAAAGGGAATCAGGATGAAAACCATAATTTCTGCAATTTCATTAATTTATAACTGTCATTTCCTTCTGAGAGGTGACCAAAAGAGCACGTCACTCATCGCTGGATTGCTTGGACCATTTGTAACTTCTAAAAAGTTACTGCTACCTAACAGTTGCTCTGTTAGGTTCAAATTTACCAGGAAAGGGGAAAAAACCTGAGGGAGGCCCCTGGGTTTAGTCCCAGCACTGGTGCAGAAGCTACCAGGTGGTCACTCTTGGTCATGCTGTTCTCCAGCTTCCCACCTGTACTGGCACTGAATTTAGCTCCTTCATCAGCTCTGGTCTGGACTAGGAACCTTGCTCTGGGAATAGCTGGGGTTTGGGGAGCAGAGAATCAGCTCTCCACAACTCAACCATGACCGATCTGTTTGGCCTGCCTTTATCCCCATCACTGCCTCTGCTTCGGTTTGCATAACTGCATAGTTACCTCTTAGCTATAAACAAGAGGAAGCCTTCTTGTGGAAAGAAATATTATGAAGAATATTCTGTGTTATATTTCTAAATATTTCAATCTTAACATTTCAAAATTATAGAGACCATTTTTTTTTTTTTTTAATGGCTGAATTTTAGTGTAGTGAGATCCTTTGGCCAGAAGGTAATATTTGGATCAAATTTTATTTTAAAAAAAGAAAGAAAAACATGTAAATTGCTGTAGTTTTAAAGCTAAGGAGTGATTTGACAGAATAATAGGGAATCTTTGACAGTTATACCAATTTCTCCATTAAAGGGAGAAAAAGACCAGAGCTGAGAGCCACCATCCTCGTGCAGTGGTATCCAGCAAAGTGCCAGTTGAGGATGAGTAAGAAATCAGGAGCTGGATGGAATGCCAACTACGAGCTCAGCTGAGGGGAAAGGAAATATCACCCTCTGCAACAGAGCAAGAGCCCATTACGTCTTTTCATCTTCAACTCCCCAGCATCCCCATGACTACAGACCAAAGGGCACAATCTTTGCTTGGCTGGCAAATCCAGCAGCTCCTGTCTCGGGCTGCTCTCTTTGCCATGTCCAGTGCACAGAGATCTGTCCTGGCCACTGCTGTGGGTGAGTGTAGCCCAGTGACAAGATGAGGAAAGGAGGCCTGGGCTTGCTGTGCTGTTTAAACTCCAGCTTTAGTTGTATCTGGTTGCTGAGATGCACATTGCTCTTAAAAACTGGAAGCAGAGAGTTTGGCTGCTCAAACAGGAGCTGCAGAAGCCTGCTGACGGTTTCATCTGGTGACAGCAGCTGGTTTCAAAGCAGTTAAGTCACTGCTATTGAGAATATGAATTAAAGACTCACTCTTTCTGCCTGCAGATCACCAAGGTTTACTGGCAGTCCCACCTAAACAAACCAGGCTGGTTTAACCATCCAGTCCCAGCAGTTCCCCAAAATCCTCTGGACCCGATTTACCACCAGCTTTTTTCTGCAACAAGTTGTGGAAAGGAATACGACTCTTTTAAGACTGGTTTTAGCCAAGAAAACTACACTAAGGAAGAGCTACATCATACTTTAACTGGGATTTCCATCCAGTTCTAATTAGGCTGCATAAAAATGTCTCCAAACATATTTAACTTGTATGCAGTGGCATAACATTCAAGGCTTAAAATTTTAATTTATGGGTTTGGGTGGGTGCCTGATACTTCTAATGTTTAATGAATCTGTCCTCACTTGGCAATTTGCCATTGGTGATCACAGGGTTTGTGTATGCCCCTAGGTATTTATATCTGTAAAATTGATAGTGTGTGAAATGTCTTATATTTGACAAAACATGGCTGTTTTATTTTCTTCTGAAATGACATAATTACTCCTGCAGGATATGTGGTCAGTTGAAGATTTGCAATTTTTCATATTAAAGAGTCCTATATATTATTCCTGACAGGCAATGTTTTATTCTTGTGAAGGATTCAGAGCCTGTTTAGTTAGAAGCTGCATTTTGTTTAAGTCTCACACTGGAAAGCTCTCTGGGACAGGGGCTATCTTTGTGCTGTAACACAATTGAAACAATAACTTTAAAAACCTCTGTAAAGTGGGATTTTCCATTAATTGTGCAGATGGTGGTTTGCTAAAAATACACACAGAAATTAAAGTGGCACAAAAGCTAGTAAGAGTAAACAGAAAAAAACCTCTTAGTCTAAGTCAAGAAAAAAAGGAACAAGAGACAACAAAAAGCTCATGGATGTTAATAAAAAAAGAAAAGGAAAATCCTTTGTTATTCAAGCAGGACTTTTAAAATATCTTTATTTTTTCCTTTCAAATATCATCATTGACATATTTAAGTAAAATTTCCACTCCCTTGCCAATAACAGCCGAAAAACTCCAGCACTAAAAAGAGACAGGAAAACAAAATCAGGAAGGCAATCCTAAATGAAAATAGAACCAACCTAAAGCCCACTGAATACAGTCTGAGTGCTCAGAGCTGGTACAACAGTAAGTCTTTTGAAGGTCTCCCAATTCTGCTACAGTGGAGAAAAATGATAGTGTTGTCAGCCCCTCTGAACTGCTCTGGCTTTTGTAGATGTGCCACCATAAAAATGCAAAGCATCTCCACTTTGAGTATCTGCCCAGGTCCATCCAGCTCTGAAGTGAACTTGCTGTGTCCCTTCTAACACAGTTGCACCGACAAATCCAGCAAATCCGAGAGTTATTTCTTTGTCACCTAAAGTCCCCCTTGTACCCTCGAAGAAAGGAAACAACAATTTAAAGGACACTCCTTTCAGAAATTGCATCTACCAAAGCTATTTTTCCATGGCAGTTTCTAACCCTGCCCCAGGACTAGTTTGGAAAAAAACAGCAAGTAAAAGGGCTGCTGTGTTTGAATGCCAGTGTGGAGTAACAGTGGCCAAATAGCTCTTCTGAGTGTCCACATGCCTGTTATCTGTGCTATGCTGAATATCTGAGCAAAAAATCGTAGGTACTGTCCCTCCCTTGTCTTATTCAGAGTGTCAGGAAAGGTCTGATAAATCCAATGTTCAGAGCTCCTTTTCTAACAGCTCCGTTTGCCCTCCTCTCTGATGCGCTGCTTCCTGGACGTGATTGAGTCCTGGGTGCTCTTATCAGCTTCTTTCCCCTCCATCTTCCTTCTCCTCCATAGCTCCCCATTCTCCAGGGATCCTGCCTCTGGCTGAAGGGTGCTCAGATTTGCTCAGAGCCTAGGAGTCCTTCTGGGAGGTGGGTTTGGGGGAGCACTGCTGCCTGATGTGAAACTCCAGCGAGGAAACAACTCCCTGGGCACACACCCTGGCACAGGAGTTTCTCTGCAGAGACTAGGCAACATCTGCCACTTCACACCAGGGGTGGTAACACCTTTTCCTGTGGAGCAGGGTTTTTGTGGAGGATGTTTGGTTTGTTAAGCTGGAGAGAGAAACTTCTGAAGAATCCAGGCAAGCTTTTTGGCCAGCTTGTTTTCCTGTTCATTTGAGGCTGTTTGCTGCTGCTCTCCTCCTGGCCTAACCTGCTGCATCATTTGCTATCTCTGTTCTTAGAGGTTGTTCTTAAATTTCTGTTCAGAAGTTTTCACTTTTTGCTATGACCTGCAGCAATTTTACCTCCCAAAAAGTGATTTCTTTCCCTGATGCAAACCTGTCTGCTCCACTCCCCTTTGAAAGTTTCTTTATGTCAACCTTAAATGTGTTTGTGGCCCCAGATCACAGTTTATCCTTGGAACTCTCCAGCTCAGAATAACTGAAATTATGGTTGTGACTTTAACTCATAATATCTGTCCACTTTGTTATTCTGTATTAATCTGTCCTCTTTACCCATGAAATCTCCTTTCCTACAAGAGATCAAATATCTGAGTTAATCATCACAGAGGTGATGGAGGTATTTTTGCCTGACAGCTGTAACTTATTTCTTTGGCTCACTGGGCCAGTTCAGTCACCTTGGCAGAAGAGTGACCCATTTTGGCCCTGCAGAAGAGATGCAGAAATTGTACATTTTCAGCCTCTGAGAGAGTTTGGTATCTTGAACAGAGCTCAGAGATACAAATAATACAGACATAAGGGACAAACTTCTGGTATTTCTGTTTCTGTTCACTTAATAAATGATTTAAAACATTAAGGTGCTTTTTTTTTTCTGACCAACATTTCACCTAAATCATTATGTGCAAGAGGAAAGTAAGAGAAAGAAAGTCCATAAACAGACATGCCTGGCATTAGAGCTTGAAAGAATCCCTCAGTATGTTCCCAAAATTACAAGCAGAAAGAAAACCATGCATGTGTGTGGACGCACACAAACTTCTTCAGGCCCCAATTCTCACACATATTTGTTTGAGGTTTTAGGGGTCAGAAAATGCTACAAAACCAAATGAGATTACAGCAAAGAGATGCACATTTTTGAGATACTCTTTTCCTAGAATGATATATTCACTTTCTAAATGAAGATGCTTTCCATCCCCAGGGTCTGTTGGGTAGCTGGGTGGAGGGGGGAGGAAGGGGAGGGCAAAAAAGAGCAAAGGCAGCGAAGACTCCAATAGTACTCATTTAGTTTGATTAACTGAGTGATACTTGAATTATGATGTACATTGGTGCATGTTTCTGTGCAAGTTAAATCAAGAAAAGGATACTGGAATAAGGATTATTTATTAAATTGTACTGTAAAAAGTGGCTGCATGTTTATGTCTCTCATTAACTCCTCTGAAATAAAATAACCAGTGTTCCTGGAATATTTCAGTTTAGTAAAGAGGTTTCACTGCTGAGCACAGCTTTTTTTTTTTTTTTTGCCTCCCCTTTTTTTGTCTTCCCTCCCCCCTCTCTCTCTTTGAGTCTGAGGCTAGGATAAAACCTTGGTGATTAGCTTCGTTGCCGGCAACAAGCCTGATTCTTTAATGTAGCTGCTCTGCTCCTTAGCTTTGTTTTCATTATTATTTGCATTGTGCAGCAGATGACTAAGAGATAGTGAAAAGATCAAAGGTTTCCTTTGATGGTTTCTATCACGGATCCCTGCTGTATTAAAAAGGATCTCAGGTCAGGACATTCTTGTTCACACGCAGATCTGAACAAGGGGCTGCACGGGGTGATCAAACTGGATGAAGGCTGAACACATCCATCAAAGGGCTGCCCACATTGGCCCAAACAGAAGAGGAGGTTCTACCTCCACAACCATGACATTAACTAGTGACAGATGTCTCCCCGTGGCTGCTGCTTTGATGTGTGAGGGCTAAGGAGAAGCAGAGAACACGGAGGGGTTGTGTGCTGTCCACATTACTCTAGAACCGTTTTATAAAATACAACACAATACTACACAATAAAATAAAACAAATAAAATAAAATAACAATCCATAATGAGCGATTTCTGATACCAAAGGGTATTTGCTCTTCACAGAAGAGAACAGACAAACCCAGCTTGCAGACCCAAGCCATGCCTGTGCCAGGTCTTTCTCACACACTGCATTTAATCTTGCAAACATTTAGTAAACAACAACAACCGAGTCACTGCAGCCCCTCTGTGAAATGAAGCATCTCCATGCACAGAAGGGAGAAGGAGATACTGAGAACAAACCCAAGACTTAGTCTCTGGAAAGTGCGCTGGTGCAGACTGGCCACATCCACGTTTCAAATTCCTGGCTGCAGGCTAAAAATGATTTTAGGTGCTTCCTTGTGTTTGTGAGGGGGGTGGGGGGGATATTTTTATGCCATCTCATATCTATCAGGTGAAGGCTGCTTTTGCAGTTTTGTCAGAACCCCTGCTCTGAGCTTGATCCTGGATTTCCCACCACACCAATGACGGTGCCATTCTTCTGTACTGAAGAGACATTTACTTGGAAGGGGTGTCCAAACAACCAACACCCATTTCCTGAGTAAACCAGAAAAAGAGCAGTGCCAACCCCCCACTTTTTATGCCAGGCAATTTCTTGTTTACATTAGGACTCTTGCCAGGGTGAATGCTGTCATGTCTCTAAAGAATATTAATCTACCATTAAAAGATTTCAGTGCAGACTTGCCCTAAATTTCACAGACATCTCCAGCTGTCATTCACTGCAACAGCAGCTCAGTTGCACCTCAAGGGGAGGATTCAGCTCTGAAAACATCATGTGAAGAGAGGTTTCTAACCCAAAGTAAGTACTGAAGCCACCTGCCTCATGTCAGCAGTGAGCTCAGGACACTTCCATGAGAATTCTCCCACAGAATTCCCACAGAGCAGTTCATTCTGTCTAGCCCCCCATCTGTGTTATGATGATGCAGAGAGAGTTCTCCTGGATGTTTAGACATCAAAAATGAATAACAACACACAATGGCTTTCCATTGTGTGTCTGATGCCAGAGCTGGGATTTTAGAAGGAACCTTGGCTACTGGTTTTGAATTCCTTCAGCAGCTCTAACTCAGATCATCCTAAATTGGTCTCTTTATTAGGAATCTGCTGGGCTGATTTCATGTTTCAAGCAGCATCCATTTTTGAGATGGTTTTGTTCAGGTGGGCTCCATTCTGTGCTTTAAAGAAACGTTCCCCAACCCAGCCCTTCCCTGATGCTCTCCTTGATGCAGTCAGCAGATGCAAAACTAGAGGAACACGAAAATAAAAGGGGAAGTTTAAATACAAAGGCCATTTCTGAGCAGCTTTGTAGCAGTGTGTGTAAGGTGTGTGTCGTTAAAAAAGTGGAAAAAGGAACCTTCTCCATGTGTCATCAGAGCAGCTTCTCCTTCTGAGCAAGGAGGATACAAATTGGCAGGAACCTTCATAATCTTATGAAGCAATGGGAAAATTCCACTCTTGACCTACAGTTTAAGGGAGCCTTTTTACTAATAATCATATTACCTGTAATAGCCCCAGACTTACTTGATTTGAATTCCAGAAACTTGACAGACTTACAGCCCAGATTTTAGCTGTCCTCCTCCTCGCTGCTGAGAAATTACCTGACATTGTAAGACATTTTTTCTCTCTTCTCAGAACATCAAATATCCAATTCCAGTAACAGAGGGTTATTTCTCTGTCAGTTCAGTCTTTAGCTGGTGGAGAAATAGAGGAGATTCTGTCTTGTTACACGAGATACTTTTGACACACAGCCTTGTCTTCCAAAACCATTGCTTTTTTCATGTTAGGTCTGAATCATGTTTTGAAACACTTCACAATAGTGAAGGTTTATGCAATAGTTTTGGTGGGGGTAGTGTGAATACCTGTAAAGTGGAAAACTCTAGAATTTGGTCTTGAGGATGTGTTTATAAAGCACAGTTTGGTGTAGTGCCATTCAATTTCTTGTCTAAAAATGGGACAATTTGCTTGATGACTAAATCCACTGGAAATTTTTCAATCAATGTCCTCTATTTGCTGATGATTAGGGAAAACAGGAAGGACTATGGGCAGGATTCTGGTACAGCATTCTCATGAGCTGCTTTTTTTGTTGTTGAATGTAGGTGCCAGAGTGACACTGCTGCTTCAAGAGAGAATGCCTGGCAAAAACGCGAGGGCAAAAGCACATTTGTGTATGCACAGGCCATATCCCAGCCTGTCAACGACTTGAAATAACATGCAAATAGGTGCCAGTACATCTATCATTCTGTTTATTGTCTTTACTCACTTTCAGTTTGACTTCTCATACATTTCTGGTTCTAAGCAGTTGATAAACACCACTGGACTACTGGATTTTGTTTCCCACCAACATCACGTCTTTATCTTTTGGAAAGGTTGATGAAATACAAACAGTATAAGAAAAACTTTACTGGCAAGGTCCTCTGTGTCCTGCTCCACCACAGCAATGTACTGTGGTTGCTTTGTATCTGTTGCATAGCTAGTTTGAGTGACACTCTGACAAATGGTCTTTTTAGCACTGAAACTTAAACAAGGAGTGGATTGAGTAAAATCACAACCTGGACTGACTCAAAATGACATATCAGGAACATTTTTCAGTGGTCAGTTTCCTGATGGTTGAATTAACTGCAGTTTTATCTTGCTCTGTATTGGCTGCTTTAGCTCACTTTCACCAAATTGCTTTCTTATCGTCATAAACACCACTGAATTATTGTAAACTGCCAAAGTGGCAGAGCCCTGCTCTCCAGCCCATGGTTGCAATCACTGCATTTCCCTCTCTCAGCTGCCCATTGTATTTGAAACCATCTCAAGAGAAACAAGCCAACAGAACAATATTGCCCAAACTGCCACACACAGAGCAAACAGTTCCATTGTCATACACCTGGACAGGAATTTCATAGGCAAACATGTGCCAGACAAATACATGGCAGAAAATCAGCTTTGCACAAGCTTCTGTCAGGCTGGATTTTGAAAACTTCTTCATGCACTTCCCTTCATTTTGTTGTTGCCAAGATGACATCCAATGGAGGCTGAAGGAAAGGCACTGAGATTGACATGGATGGGTTGCAATTCCCTCTTCTGAGAGGCAGAAGAGGGAATTCACTGAGAAGAGGTGTGAGAGGCCAAGATAGAATATTCTGCAAGCTAGGGATGTATAATCATTTCTATATTAATAATTTTTTTATTTTCAAGGAAATACAAGGCACCGAAGATTCACTGAAATTCAAAATTCACTGAAAGATTTCCACTGATCAGCAATGTTAGGAGAAAAAGCCCCTAAAGATCAGAATCAACCCTGCAGCTTCTAAGTGCTAGGAAAAGTCTGATTTTTGAAAGTCTGAAGTTGTTAACCCTTCCTCCTTAATTTCTTTATGGGAGGAAACAGGGTCCTTCTGCTCAGGAGAGAGAGAAAAAACAATGTCTAAAATTTGTATTTTCAGTAGCTGAGTCACTATTGCACTCTTTTACTGGTGCATGTCACTGGGTCACAAGAACTGAACCCATTTGCTGCTGCTGGAACACAGAGAAAGACAGAGGTGAGTCAAGGAAGACTGAAAAGTGGTCTGTGATCTGATCCCACCCCATGTTCCTGAGCCTATCAAAACCTTTCTTTGGAAATGCCAGGTTTTCCCAAATTGTCCCTTTCAAAGACGAAGCAAGAGCCATAAGGAGTAACTAGAAGACAAATTTTTTGTGTTGATTGGAAGCTTCCAGATTTCAGGAAATGGCAGTTTGTGTCCCCAGCTTCAATTCATTTCACTCAGCTTCAGCTGAAACACCATTTCTGCCCCTTTCCTTTGTTGCAGAAGATCAGAGCCAAGAGGCAAACGTGTCCAACAGGAAAAGATCCATTTTGCTTCTGTCAATATTACATTGGGAGCTGTCAGGAATGTCTGAGCAGGTGTGCGTGGATATGATTGGTAAGCAGCTTAAAAGCAGCTATCATTTAATGTGTAATAACAGCACAGTGCCAGCAAAATGAGACAACTAGAGCAGTCAGGGATACAGGATTTATGGACTACTGCTCTATGCACCATCCTTAACTCTGCTTTCTAGGCTGGCACTCCAACAATCTCATGTTTGTACTGCCTGCCCTGTCATATGGCATCCACATTTTCCTGGGATCTGAAAATACAAAGTCATCTTTGTAAAAGCACGCCATTTACCTGATCTGGTTCAAGGAGGTTTAATATCATTTGTGAAGACTGTTTTCTTTAGGAGGCTTTCTGAGCTGCCCCTTATCATCCTTTGAGATATAGAGAAAAAAAAGTTAGTATCTTCTTATTGTGTGCTTTTAGAATTCAGGCACTTTGTTGAGTTTTCTTCCTTTCAAGAGAAATCAAGCAATAAGCTAAGAAAGTCATCATAATTTTGTATCTATTTATACCTATTTCCTTTCATGGAAGTGTCATCTTCGTTGGAGAAGCCTCTGCCCCTCTCTAGTGAGATCTGCACAGAGAAATCAGTGACAGAGACCACAAAACTCTTTTCAAAGGTGACTTAAATGCAAAATAATGTTCATGCTATAAGGGTTAAAAAACAAACAAACAAACAAACGAAAACCAAAAAAAAAAAGGAAAAAGGCAATATCCAGCTACCCAAGCAGCACACTGGGGACAGTATCTTCAGAAAGCTTTTCAGATATACTCAATGGGGGTCTAACCACCTGAATTCTTCCTCTTATTTAACATGACAGCAACTGGACTGGATGCAGGACAAAGAAAAGAGCTTGGGCTTTACTTTCATTCCTGAAATTACCATGGGTCATACACCTTGCAAGTTAAGGAAGTGACTGCTGGTAATCAGAAAGTTGTGGAAATAATGGTACTGCACAATTTTTAGGCTCCAGCAATAGAAAAGGGAATTTTTAATTATTCTCTTTTTCCTTTCCCCTTCTGGAAAGCTGCATGCCTGGGTGGGGTGTAGACAGGGTGGAAGATTAAAAAACAATGAGCAATCTATAGCAGTTAATCTGCCCCACTGGGAGGGCCTCAGGCTGTGCTGGACAGTTGGGATTCATGTCAGCTGTCTGGTTTAGGGTTGCAGCAGGACCACAAAAGGATTGGAAGTGTGTGCACTGAAGACTCACCACAGCAAGGCAGATAGGGCTGCAGGGTTCTGGAGAGTGGTTCCAGGCAGACCCAGGAGAGACACAGCACGTGAAAAACCAGGGGGGTTGCTGCAGGAAGGAACACAGCTCCAGGGATGCCGAGTTTTCAAATGATTTCTGCCTTATTGCAACGGCTGCCCAAGTGCTTTGTAACTTGTGACATCCAGCGCTGGGACGCCCATCTCAGGTTTTGGGTAAAAATCCTCCCTAAAATACAGGACCATGCTAATCCATATCATTTGGACCTGCCCATCTGCCTCTGACAGCCAGGCTCTCTAGAGCTTCTTTGGATAAACCCAGGGTTATCAGGTCAAGTCCCTTAAAAACAGCTTTTGTCAAGGGAAAAGGAGAAGATGCTGCTGGTCTTAGAGGATGATTGTGGTTTGGGCACAAGTTCCAAGCATCAGAAAAGTTTATTTTCTCAGTTCTGCCTGTGGGGCAGCCTCCAGTTTAAGCACATCTCTGGCAGCCCTAGATAACATATGAGATCATACCCATCCCTTGGATAGCACAGCTGGGCTCTCTGGACAGGAACACAGTGATAATTCATAACTTTGACACCAAAAAATGCCTATGTGCATTATTAGCTGAATTAGTGTCCCATGGAACTTTTTATTCATGGCATTCCTTCAGCCTATATTAACTATATCAATGCACATGTAAATTCATAGACTTTTATACTTTCAGAGCATTTAAAAAAAAATTTTTTAAGCTGATTCTTACAATTGTCTTCAGAATGCTAGCTAATTATTTCCCTCATCTACCAAATAAAATAGCCTGTGATTTATCTATACTTTCGGAATGAGCCAGGGAAAAAAATTTGCAGGAATAAATTAGAAAATGGTACGGTGAGATTATTACTTCCGTTCATCCATCCAGAACATCCTGAGAGGATGACTAAAAGTCTTGGTAGTCCATTAATTTAAAGTACTGTCAAATTTCTCAGTGAAAACAGATATATGAATACAGAGAAGGAAAAAAAAAAAAAAAAGAAGACAGAAGGATGAGTGAATCACTTCTTGCAGATCCCTGAAGATAAGGGTGGGATTTTGTGCTGTATTTTATCTACTTGTAAGGGTCCTATGAGAAACAAAAACAAACCTGAAGGGTGAACTTGTACACAGCTGCACAGCTTGCTGGATTTTAAGCATATGTGTTTCAGAAATCAGTAAAGGAAAAACTGATTCCAAAGCCTTGCTGTAGACCACAAGCCAAAGCAAAATCACCTTAAAGGGCTCAAAAGGTTCTACCCAGGGTTTATAGAACACTGGGAATATTTTCATATTTGTAGTGGTTGTGGGCATCTACCTGGTGACTTTCTGGTTAAATGAATTATTCCATATAAATAGCCGAGTTTAAAATTTAAAATGCCAGCCAAATGTGATGTGACCAACCTAATTTTAAAGTCCATTTGTAATAACCCTGCAATTAATCAACCAGTTTTTTAATTAACAAATGAACTTGAAAGTGATTACTGATTTATAAGCACTCTAACTCACAGCCAACACATTTTCATTTTGTTTGTCTGGATTTACACTAGAGGTCAATTAATCCTGATGAGATTAAAGTCTTGGTAATTTTGAGAAACAGCATCTCTATGAGATCATGCAGTTTAGCTTTAATGCATCTTAATCCACTTTCATACCTCGTGTTAATTTGCATTCATTTTCCTCAGGGTCCATGTAGGTAAACACCAAACACAATTTTAGAAATATTTAGGCAGGATCCCTGATTTATCCCTGTTTTCCTGGCAGGAGTGTGTGTGGGTGACACAGGATCAGAGCCCTCAGCCTCCAGTTGGGAGAAAGGCAGAGGAGGGAGATCTCTGTGTCTGGATTTGGCAGAGAAGAGGAGCTGTGTTTTCACTGTCCTGCCTTTTATTAGCAACTAGCATTTTTTTCCTCCTTGCAGCTGAAGCCCCTAACAAAAGGCAAAGAATAAAATGAGACAAAAAAGCATCTGCTCTAAATGGAATTGGGCCAGTCCAGTCAAGTTTAAAGACTCTGAATCATTTGAGGGGTATGAGACTGGCAATTTACTAATGACTACAACTTATTAAAAAGGCATGAAAAGCTCCCTAATTACATATTTGGATGCTAAGTAGCCATTCTCAGCTTCACAGACAGCATGACTTTCCCTTCCAGTCTTGTCTCAGACCACACATTAAAAAGAAAACAGGCATCATAAAGGCTCAGGCATTTTAGATGCTAGAAACTAAAATATTGTAAAAGACTTAACCAGACTTTTACTTAAGGCTTTAGGCTACTCTATTGTTTTAACTCTTATTAAAAGCTGAAAATCTTTGGTCATCTTATAATACATGCATTTATAAATAAATTACCATATATCCCAAATCCTTCAAAAACAATGCAGCACATGAATCCCAGCCACTTTTTTTTTTTTTTTTTTTTTTTTTTTTCCTTTACTCTTCCAGGCTAATTTCACTGGATCATTAGCTTTAAACATCTATTACACTGTAAACAAATCCTGAAAAGCTTATGGACACAAAGTCTGACATTCAGAAAGATTGAAAGTGCCAGATTCAGTACAAGAGTCCTGTGGGGCTCAGCACAGGGAAATCTATTTACAATTCCTATTACACAAATTGGTCAGTGCCTTTATTTGCTGCATAGCATCCAAAGCCAGCATTAAATATAAAATTGTTCATTTCCTGATGAGTGCTTTGTTTTGTTTTAATAATGTATTGACCTAGAGTTGGAATGCTCCACAAACATTCTTGGGTTTGTCTGCAAAAGACACCATCTAAACACTCTAGGAGAGTTGTTATCCCAGTTTTCCAGGATTCACCCTTTTCCCTCCCTGTCCAGGAAGCAAAGCCACTTTTCTGGACATGGTAGGTTGTGTGTGTGTGTGTGTGCTGCACGAGGCTGTACATCACATAAAGCCTAGCCTGTGTTGGCTCTGCAGTGTGTGACAAACCCCCTGCCCAGAAGAGGTGCAAACCTGCATTTTTTTTTTTTTTTTTTTTCTGGGGGGAGAATTTTTTTGGAATTTGGACATTCCCACCCCAGGCACAGGGACCCTCCATGCAGGGCACCCGTTCTCCCTGTTTTACAAGAAAGAAAATGAGCACAGAGAGTAGCACTATTGTCAGACAAGGAGAATCTTTTCAGTGTGTTGCTGCTGGTTGCAAAACCTGAAATCCAAAGGCTCCCTACAAAGCAAGCACACAGTGGATCAGTGGTTGTCTCTGCAACAAACATTTAAATACAATGTGAGTGTAAAACCCAGCAAAACAAAGCTGATTCTGTATTTTTAGATCAACAGCTGTGTGAGTACTTAACATACACCTATTTCTTTTGCAAAACAACAGGAGACAGTAAATTCTTCTGAAAGCTGTTAATCCTCTATGTAATATTCATACAATTCTTGTTCTGCTCTTTGGATGGGTTTATGCAGACAGGTGAATAATTCCTAGGAGTACCACCCAAATCACAGCCAGTAAGTATTCCACCACAAAATGCTGTGCATGAAGCAAATCTCTTCTAGGAGCTGGAAGTGTTGGCTTTTTAGAAACAGCAGTGTAGTGGGTGTCGAAATTACCTATAGTCCAGAAGAACTCAGCTCTCCTGCCAGTGCAATTCCATTCCTAAAGATGGTGACTCCGACAAGGCTCTTTGCTGCAGCATAACTCACCTTTCAACCCTCACAGCAAATGCAGAGCCAGGCACACTTAAATCCTGAGATGAGGTCACAAGTGCAATTTGAACCATGGTGGCTGCACCTTACTTCATTTATAGGAAAAAAAGGACGGGCAGGGGCTTTCTGAGGAAGCGAGTTTTTCCTTGAAACAGTGGCAGTCACATTATATAAGAAAAAAAAAAAAGGAAATAGTAATACAATATTAGAGAAAGGGTTGCTCTACACAGAAATATATAAAATCCCTTGCAGCTTTTCCCACAGAGATAACTTCAGAACTGGAAAAGGAAGGGTAGGTGGGTAGGTGGCAGGTGGTGCTCCTAACTTTGTCACAAAAGCAGTCACTGAAGTTGAGGCATTTTGCATAGCCCCAGAAAATCCAGATCTTGTCAATCATGGAACTCATGTGACACAGAGGTGGAGCAATGAAAGGGGGCTGAGTTCCAGCTTCATTCCACTGTGTTGAGAGGGAAGAAATAAAAAAGCCAAAGCCATTCACATATGGCCAGGTCCAATTTGAAGACCACACTCATCTTCTGGAGCACACTTCAATAAACTTGAACAAAAGCCATGTACTATTAAACCAACAGAGGCATAAACACCAGGTTCTCTGTCAGCTGATAGAAGGACAATGGAGAAATAATAGTACAACTCACAAGTGTTGGAGGGAAAAAGGCTAAAGATTATAAAGGTATTTTTATTCTTGGCTGACACTTCTATCAACCCAAGCCAAAAATCACAAGAAAAAGAATAGCTGCTTTCCTTTATCCACATAAAAGGATTCTGTGCTGAGCAGCACTTAAGAAAAATGATCAGATTGTGATTATATAACCCTAGCATGAACTTGGTGACCAGTATAGTCATGTCAAATTAGGATGCATTATTCAAGCAGCAGGGAAGGATGAAAGTGTTTACCATCAGATATAAACCCCCTGCATTTCCCTTTCTTCCAACCTGTTCTCTTCTTTTTCCTTTGCTGGCTATGTTGGTGGGCTGGCTCATTCACTATACCAGCTCTTCTTCAAAAACACAGAAATTATCAGTAACAGATGCTGATGGTAACTGAAAAGTAAAAGAAAGACATCCACTCATTATTTCTCCCTTCTGCCTTTACCAGAAGCTTCCATCTTCTCCCCCTGGTTTATTTCTTGCTCCTCTTGCCTCCGGACATTTGTCCATTCTTTCTTCTTTTCCTTCAGACCAAGATCCCTATTCTGATTTTTATTTTTTTCTGGGGCCCTTCACCAGATCCCATTCTCACTTTCTTTGTCATTTTGTCTTTAACTTTTCATAAAAAGGCATAGGATTCTGCCCATCAATGTCTAGACCACAACTTGTCACTTTTCTTTATTTTAATCAGATTTTAAAAAATAAAAAGGCAGCAAAATGAATGGAAAAAATACTGCATGGATAAGATGAAGCTGAAGCAGCCATAAGCAATGTAAGTTTTTAGATGCAGTTTACTTATATCTAAATATTACAATGCAAAATAAAGTTATATTATTCAGGTATATTTTGTGCACAGCCATTCCTGCTCTCTGAAAATTCCCAACCATATCATGACTGTAGCAAGTTTAATTTTTTTAAATTTACAGCTTTGAAAGTCATCAAAAGGCAAATTTAACTGCTCAAGTCTCACAAAACCAGAGTGCCAAAGCCAGGGTTGGTATTACTAAATTGACTACCACAGAACTTATTTACACTGCAGATTAATTTAATTTATGCAGTTTCTCCTCTTCATCTGGAGATCACATGAAAAGAACTGGAACATACAGTTCAATATTTTCAACAAAATTTAATTCTTCCATCAAGCCAGTGTAGACTGTCTCGTTCCTTTTCTCAACCAGTCATCAACAATAAAGCATAGAAGAGAGAGTTGATACCTTGATACCATGGAGCTACACGTGGACATTCAAACACATATAGAGAGAAAAATTCCTTTTCACTTTTTTTTTTTATAATTTTTTGGATAAAAACTTGTTAAAATGGGTGAAGCCTTGGGTAAATATGCTATTCCAGTAACATGATTGCTTGATTCTAAAACTGCAATAAATGGTTTTCTATAGCACAGACCAGGTCCTGGGATGCTACTTAAAGATTCACTGGATTGCCATTAAGATATGATAGAAGTCATCAGAAAAAATTGCATTTCTCTTGAGGATAAGTAGTGTGGTGACCATCATTACCAGAGACATGAAGCCATGGTCCTGTTAAGATTATTGCAGCACAACCTTAGCTTTTCATTGGAAATAATCTTGCTCTTTGTACTAATCCACCCAGAAATCACAATCACCAAAATGGAAGACAATTGTTGGGATGAAATAGAATTAATTCTTCCTCTCACCTGCACCAGTTCTGGCAGTTTGCCTGGCTTCTCCCTCTGCTCTCTCAAAGGCAAGAAATGACTGCTCTGGGGGGTGAGTTCCAGCACTCAGCTTAGGTTCCTGATCCACCCAGCTCTGGGAAGGGACATCCATCTCCCTCCTTGGGCTCCTCAGGACCCTCAGCTCCTCACTGCACACACCCTCACCACCTCACAGTGGAAAATTTCCCAACTTCTCATGCTAACCTACTCTCCTTAGGTTTGGGCCACTTCATCTGGTCTCCTTTGGGTACTGGAAGGCTGCCTGAAGAGCAGGAAATGCCAGAACATTTAATATTCCAGAGCACCCTTCTTTTTGGAGCAGCAGCAGCAGAAACCAGCAGCTGCTCTTCAGCCTGGAAGCAGCCTGTCATCTGCTTGAAAGACACTTCTCCTCCCTGCACGCTTTTGGGATGTTTTTTTATTGATTCCACAGCAGGTCTTTGTGCAGCCAGCAGCACACAGGACACTTGTGCAGCAGTTGGTCCTTCAGGGGGAAAGCACAGCTCAGGACAGACAGAACCAGAGCAGCTCCAAGGAAAGAGCCTGAGCATTTTTTGGCAGCAGAAGTAGCTCCTTATTGGCCAGGTCTAAAGGAGACCTTACTCACAGTCTCACCCTTCTCCCTCCCACCTTCCTTTTTCTTTTTTTTTTTTTTTTTTTTTTTTGTACTTTCAATGTTTTTCTTGGCACCCCCTGACATTCCAGCTGAGCGGCACCTCGGTGAGGTATTACCTGATTACACCAAGCACTTTCACATGTGAAATTTTGCACACCCAGCGCTCAGCCAGTGACAGTAACAAATAGGGTATTAATTAACACCACAGTGATTAAAGGCTCGGGATCCCGACATCTGTAATGAATGTTCCAAAGATAGTGCCCGTGCACGGGTTGGGGAGGGATCTGTAAATCAGGGTGCTTGCAAAAGGAGCCCTGCTCTTTCTCAGCTCATTGCCATTCTCTGAGTGCTAACGAGGGGAACAAGGCAGGGCTGAAACATGTGAATAAACCCTCACTTTTTCAGAGGACTTAATGAGTCATGAGCAGACCATTCTATCATGTGTTTTGCAGCACTGAGAGGACGTTGATGAAGCCCTTTACTTACCCCACAGTGTATGAAAGTCACAGTGCATCAGAAGGGACCCAATCAGTGACATGAGAAATGGTTTTATTTCCTCCAGCAGCCAATTTGATTATCTCGTTATGTTTCACCCCGCTTTGTCTAACCCAGCAATTTGCTTCTAGATCATTTCATTCTTCCTTTTTTTTTGCTCACTGTTAAAAACCAGGGACAGGTCAGATGAGAACTCTTTCTCCAGCAGGCCTTCAGTCAAAGATGAAGTCGATTAAAATGTCATATATGTAATAAAAAATACTGGCATTCAGTCAAAACCTGACAAATTAGGTATGGCTTGTCTAATCCACATTCAGCCATAAAACATGATTTACCAAATACCCTCACCTAACAAAGGGTATTGGGTTTCTTACTGAATTCCCTCTATTTGACACTCTCATAATATTCAAACATATATGGATTTAATTTTTTCATTTCCTTCAGGAGGGAGTATTTCAACCTGTTAAGATTTACACAAATGCTAGTAATCTTGAAAACTGTTTAGGCTTTATTTTTCTTTCAAATTGTATTTTCTCCAGTTTTCTTTCTGTTACATCCATCCTTGTGCAGGGATTTACAGGAGCAGGCAAATGATGAAAACTACTTTTTCAAAGAAAATAGTGGAAATAGGCAGAAAACCAAGACTGTAAAAAAAGATATATTTTAATCAAAGCTATTAACTACCTAGTGGGCCTTAACATTCTCTGGAGAAACAGCTAAAACAGACTCCTCACCATGCCAATAAAGGTTAAGTTGGCAGTGGTTGGGAACAATTGCAGAGAGGCACTTCAGAAACTTTTTTTCCCTGGTGTTTCAACCAGAAATCCTGGAATTGTCACTCCGTGGAAGCACAAGTGCCTCTGCATCTGTTTAGGCCCACTTTCAGATTTGTGTCCCCTGCACAATGGAGATGTGAAATTCAATCTGTGACATTAATAGGATCAAATAGTGCTGCTTAATCCCATGGAACAGGCAGAGATCGTTTGAACACTCTCTGCAACCTTCACGGCCCTTGCTAAGGTCCTGACCTTTATCTTCTCACAATGCAGTTTGCTAACCAAAGGCATCTTGTTTCTCTCTCTAGGTATTATAATAAACTAGATACATATTAGTTTCCCTGTCAGGTGATGTCAGAACCAAGAAAGTGTGACAAGCAAAAAGTGTCTGTCTCTTTTACTTTTTTTTAGTGCTGCCAATTTTCAAAGGAAAAAAATAGCAAGCACACATCACTATTTTTCAAGATAAAGCATGCCTAAACCCATGTTTTCTTTCTCCCAGGACACCCTGTGTGACCAACTATATTCCTGAAAAGATGTTATTTTATACAAAATGGATAAAATCACAGTATTTGAAATGGTTATTTGAAGAAAACTCGTGCACTTGGGCTAATATAAGAAAGAAAGCAATGAAAATGGGTGTGTGCATCATTCTGATGGGGCCCAAAGACAATGGAAGGGATTAAGAGTTAACAATTTAGCTGTGACTAAACAATAGGTTTGTTAAGGAAGTTGACTAAAGTTTAAGACAACTCCTCCAAGAGTCTTCCACAGGCAGATGTTTAATGCATGGGAAACTGCCTGGCATGAAATAACCACGGAGCAAGTTATGTGCCAGGGAAGAATGGGGGTGAGAAGCACAGGGGTTTCCTGTAGGAGGGCAGAGAGCCCAGATCAGCCAAGACAGCTCAGAGAAATCATCCTTAGCTGCAAATGCCTGTTTCCAGGAAGCAATAGTACGGAGGATATTCTTCCAAGGAAGTCCTGCAAAGCCAAGTGAAGAACCAGTGCTAACAACCCAAAATGTGCTTCAGGGAACTCCTGGCACAGCCCTGTCCTTGGTACCACTTGGGCCAAAGAAGGAGGATTTTGTACTGCAAGCTGTGAGCACAAGGCAGCCGAGGTGCCCTCAGAAGTAATACACCAAGGGAGATTTGGGAGGAGCTAATTTCTTTGGTTTTGATGCCAACAGACCCCAGAATTTCTTGCCTGTCCTAAGGAGAGTAAATGGCTTCACAGGTAGCAGATTTCTTATTATGTTTTGTAGATCTCATAGATCATGTATATCACAGATCTGCCAAATAACACTAAGGAAAATCTAGATGGACTGGATCTATCCTACAGTGGCTCTTCAGGAGGGAAGACTTTTCCAACTAGGCTCCAACCCATGCACTGAACATCCCTCCTTTACTGTCTCTGCAAAGTCAAATAGGCCCCTACTTAACTTGCAGAAGGGATAAAATCCTGATTTGTGCAGATATTGCAAGAGCCCCAAGACTACTGTGAGGAGCCTAGACTGCTTAATTCTCTAAGGCAAGAGCCATGCTGCTCAACTGTTTTCCAAATGAAGCATGTAAAGGTGACCTGAAAGTATTTCAGGTAGATTTACATAGAGCAGACACTAAAGAGATTGTCTATTTTACAGACACTCACTCCTGCCAGGTTCTGAGTCCCTACCCGCACCAATAAATCCTAATTTGAGAATGGAAAACATCCCTGGCACACGTGTGCTCGGCAACTCCATCACTCCCAGTTTAACACACAGAGTTCTGGACCCAACAGCAGTGCCCAGGAAAGGGAGCTGTGCCAGCTCTGCACCCACAGTGACTCACCTGCTCCTCAGCACAAATAAACCAGCTGTCAGTGCCTCCCTCTGCCTTGAGCTACATATCCCCAAAGATTTCTTTCTTGTGTCCCTTCTCTCTTTCATGACAATGTTTGCATGTTTTTTTCAACACTTCTGCTCCATTTGGTGCTTCTTTTATGTATTTTCCAATGCTTTCCTCCTCCACCACCATCCACCCCTCGTTTTCCCAGCTGCCATTCTGCTCTTCCAGACTCAACCTATCCCTGCTACTGTCACCTCTGCAGCTATTTTTCTCAGAGAACATTCAAAATACACACAGTCCTTCTGAAAAAGTTATTCTCTTTTTTCATTTGGATCTTCTTCTGACATCTCTTTTTCTTTTTTTTTTTTCCTTTTTTTTTTTTCTTTTTTTCTGGTTGCTATGACTAATCAATGCCAAGTGACTGCCAGGATAAAAAATTTTTCCCATCTTAGAATCTGAGCCATTTCAGGACAAAAACTAAATAAGGAAAGAAATATCTTGAGGTCCCCAAGAGTCAGAGCAGATCCAAGGGCTTATACAGAAACCTCATTTTTGTGCTGTGTGGGCTTTGTTCCTCCTTAAACTCCATGGGACAAACTCCCTGATGTGGATGAAATAGAGCATGTCATGATTGGCAGCTCAGAGCATCCTCTCCAAGGCTGCTCCACACCCACAGAAAGCTCCCAAGTCACCTCTGAGAGGCAGCCCCACCAACATCTTGGGTTTAGGCCAGTGTTTCCCAGCTGTGGGTCATGACCCCACATGGGCCAGGGTCAGCACA
This sequence comes from Certhia americana, assembly GCA_018697195.1. NCBI lineage: Eukaryota > Metazoa > Chordata > Aves > Passeriformes > Certhiidae > Certhia > Certhia americana. The sequence continues at coordinate 65,315,279 of CM031879.1, read as the reverse complement.
GGGTTCACACAGGGTCACAGAGAGTTGGAGAAAGCTAAAGAAATATTTCAGCTTAAGGATTTGTATTCAGGGTTTTTTTCCCAGTTGGTGGGGGGAAGTGAACAAGTGGAGCTGCACACAAACAGATGATCCAAGGAGGCTGATTGCTTCAGAAATCCTGACTTGAAATATTGGGAATTCCACACTGGAAAGAAAGAAAGAAAGAAAGTGGTCCTGTGGCTCATGTACTTTGTCTGTGCACCTTATTTTTTTTTTTTTTTTTTTTTTTAATGTATTAGTTTGAAACTAGCCAGAAGTCTGGAAAGGTTTCAGTAACCTTAGTAGACAGACTAGCAAACAAATACAAGAGACATCAGCATGAGCATCCTTGTAATAGTACCTGGCTTTCATCAGAAGAATTTGAAAGGGTTCTCAACAGTGTAAGCATTTATACTTCCTGTGGAGTAAAAGGTAAAAGGAGGTTTTAATTATCCCCATTTTACAGAGGAGAACATGGCTAGGTAACTTGCTCAATGTCATGCAAAACTTCTGTGGCAGAGTTAAAAGCTGAGTCCAAAATCAAATTCTTAATTAAGTCAATGCCCTTGTCACAGCACTACTCTGTGCTCAGAATCACATCCCCCCCCCAAAAAAAAAAAAAAAATTGCATTTTCAATCAAATGGATATCACCAGCACCTATGTAATTACAACTTGTGCAATCACAGGAGCATTGCAACAGACCTCAGGGTCATGAAAGGTGTGAGAAGGATTAATCCAACAACTGGATTTTTTTGATCTTACACAAATAGCACAGCTAGAGTCATAGACAGTGATTTGCCAATATGATATCATCCCTAAGGGGAATACGTGCAAAATCTTGCCCACACTTGATTATGGAGATCGAATCTGGTGGCTGCTTTTGTCCTTCAGGAGCAGGATGGGAGTCAAAATACATCACAACACAGCAGTGAAATTGCTGAAGGTCTTCCCTGTGTGGGCCACCTGCGGCCCCTTGGCTGGTTTGGAGCTTTTGACAACCTGGAAGAGGCTGAAATGTGGGAACTGCCACTGCCTGGGACAATCTGAGGTCAGTGAAGCCAAGTTGGACTCATGAGCAGCTCCAGCACTGCCTGCCTTGTGTGCACAACCCAGAGCAGGACGTGCAGCACTGGCCTTGCCCATAAGAAGACAAAACCTCTTGCACAGCTTTGCTGAAGCTCAGGGAACTGCTGTGGCAGCCAGACTGACCTGCAGGAGATCAGCTCACCACGGCCACAACCCCCTGGAGCAGGGACAACCAGCACCAGGAGCCTGTGCTGATGACATTTCACAAGTCAAGATACTTCCAGCTGGCTGGTATTTGGCACTGGTTCATTAACCCAGCTGCTGGCACAATCCTGCTTTCTTGTGTAGATAAGGACTTGGCCTCACCCATTAAAGACTGATTTGTTAGCTGGGAAAAGATCATTTATTGCTTTCACATCATTGCTTCAGCTATCCTTGGATAAACTGGCTATGCAATTTAATGGTTGATAGCTTTCTGCTTGCAGTATTTTCTTCATAGCTGCATTCTATATACTTTCCTACTTACTTATTTCCCCCCTCATTTACTTTAAAATATTTTAAAAAATGAAAACCTGTAGTGATTTTCAGTGTAATTTTCTAGTGAGAGAATAAATCTTATACAAATACCTCTTCATGTAAGAATAAGCCTATTCCAAATTAACAGATTCTTCCACTGTTTTCTCCCTTGAGTTTGGGAAGCTTATCTGTTTACAATCATCACCTCTGTTTCTGCAGGGGAAGGTTGGGAAGCCTGGGACTTTCAAAAAAATATTTATGCATGTGCTGAGTGGGGTGGAGTAGGAATGGATACACACTGGGAACATTTTGATTCCAGAGCTCTTAGAAAACTGCTAATAGGATGGTGAAAGCTTGATTTCACAGATCTGTAACACTCCACCAGCCTGTTTTGTAAGGTTCCTTTGTGTATGGCAATTACTAAGTTCCATCAAAATAATCGTAAAATTTTCACCTGCTAGAAGCAAAACCACTTTTCATTGCCCAGACAAAGACAATGATGAAGATGTTTAAATATCTCTGCATAGAGACACTCTGGGCTCCCTTGGTGTCTGAACACCCTTGTTGGCATGACTCAGGCTATATTGAAGGCTTGTGCCCTTCTGGAAAAGAGCCTGAGGGTTCCTGGGACATCTGAAATGGCACTACAAGATGTTGTTTCCATGGTAACCAAATCCCACATCTTTTTTTTTTTTTTTTTTTTTTTAGTAACATAATGAAAAATTTTATGGCTCTTAATTTCATTGTTGTAGGTACTTGTGTGCCTGTACATTTATAAACAACATTAGGGCACTGCTCAGCAGCAGCAGCAGCTTGAATAAAAATGATGGTAAGTCAAGGAGGCTTGCCTGGCGAGTGAGAAACTCACAGGACCTCTTAACTGTTCATTTTCCAAGATCTGGATTTTTTTAAATGTGAAAGTTTGTTTAGAATGTGTTATATCAAGAGCTAGGTGTTTGAAAAAGACTTAATGTTGAAGTTTGAGCTAATTGTTTGTTCTGGAAAGTGCTAGTAACACATATATATAACCATAGATATAATTTGATATATTTTTATATATACATTACATATATTTCAGTATGGCAGCAGAATCAGCTGCGTTGCACTCCTCTTCTGGAAGGGGGATGATGGCTAAGCACAAGCTCAGAGTTTCTGTTAAATATCATAGCTAGGCAGTCAAGACAGGGAAAATACAGTACAGGAACAAAGAGGCAGCAGGGACAAAAAGTAACATTTTCAGCTCATGCCACTCTCTCTCTTTTGTGACTGAGTAGGAAATTGTCTTTGTTTTCCTTCATCTGGAAGGAAAAACTATCTTTGCTGGAGTCTAAACAGGATTTAAGAAGAGGAGTGATCAATTCTCCAGGTGTGCTGGTTCAGCCCAATTCCCTGATGGAATCCTAGCCCCAGTGAAATCAAGGCAAAAGTCTTATTGGGTGGAAGTAAGATATCAAAGGTAATCTCAAGTTGTTTGAACAATGGAAGGGACTCCAAACTCAAGTATGGTATGAAGTGTAAGGTTCCTTACAGCTGTAAATGGAAGGAATAAAGAGTAGATGCACCGCTCATCAGAATGTGGTTGGGTTTATTAAAGTTTTGACAGCCTTATTTCTGCAAAGAGCAGAGCTAACACAATTATAAACAAAGAAAAGAAAGGCCTCCCAAACTATTCTAGCCAAAGCCAGATGTTTAAAATGGATTACAATGGGTGTTAGACTCAACCAGCAATTATCTGGATCTAGGCAATAAATAAGTACTGATAACTTTAATTATAGATCCGTGATAGAACTCATGGAAGGAACATAAATATGATGTCTGGAGCTAATTAACGCTCAAAAATTAACAAACAAGAGAAAGATAAACAGAATGAGATCATCTTCAAGTAGTATGAAGGGCTAAATTGTGGTGCATTTCCCAGGCGGGATGGCAAGTCTAAATAGGTTTTCTGGGAATACCAAGTTTCTTGAAGGGCATATGAAACACATATTGCATAAACATCCCTGATACCTGATTCCAAGGAGCTCAATGCCAGGTATGGTGATTTAAAACCGTTCAGCTCCTCCAAGTCAGCAGAATTCTCATAAACACTGGCGTTCCCCATACATTGACTGTGTGATTTCACATAAACCCACAATTATCCCTGTGCCCCCAGTCCATAAACGAGAGTTGTAGAAATGGCACCATTTCATGCAGGGTTTTTATCTGAAGCAGCTGCCAGCTGTGCCTTTACTCACACCAGCACATCTATCAACAACTCCAAGCCTTTTCAAACACAAGGCTTGCACCGCAGAGAACACAACTATTAGAAAGCTAAAATTATCTCTGTCTTCGCAGCTGTGCCCGTGGGTTGGTGTGAGCCAGTGCTGGCCCCGTGGCCTGTACTGTGGAGCACTCACTGGTGGGGCACTGTGGTGACAGCACAGCTGCCAAAGGACCTGGACACCTCAGGTACTTCTTGTCACCAGCGTGTCTCTGTCAGCACTGAGCGTGGCTCTGGGGAACAACATTCAATTGTCACCACGCCCCGTTCATCCCCAGGACAGGAGCTGGGAGACACAGGCAGCATTTGTCCACAGTTATCTGCACCATCTCTGCCAAGGAGAGCATCCAGAGATGCTGGCACCAAAGCCCCAGGACAGTCTGCCCTGACTCCAGGAACTCTTTGGTTGGTCTGCAGTCACTCCTTGCTGAATCCTGCTTCCGGAATTGCCAACAAGGATGCCACGTGTGAGGGTGATGCCTTAAGTTTTAGCTTTTATGTTTTTTAGATTATGTGCTATTTTAGTGAGTAGTTTTAGGTTTCATATTAAGCACTACTAAGTTCTCTTTACAGAGTAGATAGACAAAACAATTCTTTCTCTAGTTTGATACCAAGGACAACTTTCAGCCCAAGAACAAAACAATGGTGTAGTGAGAAGGAAAAACAAGGAGGATGGAGCTTCATAACCTGAAGCTATGGTTGGACAATTGATTCTAATGGACCAGAACTTATAAAAGTGTAACACTTTGTGATAGTCATCCATTCTGTGACCATTTTGGGTGCATCTCGGGTGTGGTCCAGCTGGGCTCTTGTGCAGCCCAGGTGTACCCATTGAGGCCTTTTAATAAATCCCTACTTTATCCTTTTGCTCTGTCTAGCCTCTGTTCCAGGTCAGCCTCCAGAACGTATCAAGGGTGGTTCCTACATCCTGTTGCACACAGGGGCACAACAGGAACCCAGGTGAGACTGGGACTGGCTAATAATTCATTGCAGGGAGACAGCGCCAGACCTGGAATTTCCTCAGTCTGAGTTTGACAGCTACAAGGCACTGATGCCTGAAGGTTTGCTCAGTCATTTTCAAACCCTCCAAATGTGCACTCTGCTCTCCTCACCCCCTTGCTTTTCCTCTTACCATATAACCCATGGTTACAGTTAATTTCTACATGGAGACAAGCCCAATTACTGCAGATTGCTGTAATGTTCAAACTGGCTCCATGGTGGATTCTTGAAGCTGCTAATAAAAAATGCTAAGCCAAGTAGTAAAATCTTGTTTAATTCGAGTAACCTAAAACTAAGCTCAAAACACAGAGAAGGGAGATTCCTCTCTCTCCTCCATAAAACTGTTCCAGTCCTTCTGCTATCAAGGCAGATAAAGAGAACACATTTCACTCCCTATGTCTTTACTCCATTAGGATTTTTTTTTCTCTCATGGAAAAAGCACAAGTTTACCTTCAATACCACTGAAATACAGTCATGTGGCAGCAGAAGAAACTCTGCTGCCTCAGCACAACTGTATCTTCCTAAAAATGTTCCACAGAGCTTGCAATAGAGTGAGAAATTATTTTTCTATGAAAAAAACCTAATGATAAAAATGAAACCAAAAAGCTTTTGCTTTTATAATTAAAAAAAGAAATTAATTTTCCAACATTCAACCTGTCAAATTTGTGGATGACAAAACCAGAAAAAGGATCTACCACAGAAGTTAGACAAACATCAACACCAGTTAATACAAAAATATCTACTCTTATAAAGAAAAGGCAATAAAACACAGGAGCTGGCTGTCCATTAAAACTATTTCATAAGTTGTTCTTCAGACCTTGTCTATGTCTTGTTTCCATGTATGTTAGAAACTTCAAAAGGAATTTGCTGTAAGGTTTCAGAGAATTAGAGATACACAGCCTTAGTGGCAGCTATAGCTGTGGGATAAGTGTGCAGGTAGTCCATGATCTGTCTTGGTTTTGCCAAGGCAGAACTGGCACTTAACAGTAAAGGGAATGGGTTAGCACTGGGGAAAACCTGTAAGTCATAGAATACTTAAAAGCCTCCTTGAATTTTGGTATTTTCTCTTGCATGGCTAAGGCCATAGCTGGTGCAAATCACCTCCTCAGGGGGAAGAGCAAGTATGATGTTGTACTTTAGCTTCTTGTAGAGTCAAGCTCTTGCAGCAGAAAAAAAGTAAAAGCATGTTTGACAATTCATTCTGTCACAGAGTTCCAGTTTATTGAGTCAACTGATCTTCCTGTGCCTTGGTTACCCCTATGAAATATGCAGAGGGTATTATACATACTATTACAAATTAACTCCACGAGTAAAACTGGGAACAGCATATCTGTGGGATTTTTGACACTACCTAACTACAGGCAAGAGAAGCAGGTGAGACTTGTATAAATCATCAGGATCAGTGACTAGAAATGGGCCTTGGAAAGGGTTTCCTTCCTCAGGCAGAACTGCCATTTGCACAGCAGTTTTGGCTTGGCTACTTTTCTTTGGGGTTTCACATTGCTGGGCTATTGCATTCCCGGTCCTGGCTCTCCTCCACAGCACAAACAGTTGATCACGCATCCTTTGCAAGAGTACATCATGGTTTTTGTATTCCTGCCTACCAGGGACAGGGCTTGGCAAGCAAAAAACTCCAGAGGTGAGGCACCCTGGACTGTGTGAGTGTGCACACGTGAGCCCCAAAGGAGAAGGGGCTTCAGAAAATGACAGCTCTTGGGAGTAGCTTCTGGAAAGATTTCCAGGACTTGGAATCTGTCATGATTAAAACCAGTTGTTCACTTTCTTATCTTCTGTCAAACTTGAGAAGTGTAATGACAGCTCTTAAAGATCGCGCTCTCCGAGGATTGGGAATGCTCAGAGTGGCACGTGAGCCAGAGAGAGTGAGGGAGATAAAAGAAAATCAGGGGTGAAAGTTCCCTTCTGCGTGTCACAGAAATATGGGCATGCTTGGCTTTGCCTCCCCACTAATGATATAAAAACGTATCATCCCCAAATGCTTTTGGCTTTGGAGTGAAAGTCTAAAAGGCGTCTGTTGGTATTGATATCACAAACATTGCTCTGTGCTCCAAAATGAACTCTTTTGGTTCGTTCTGGGAAATGTCAGCTTGGAAAATAGGAGCTCTCTGTTGTGGCAGCCTCTGCTTGTCATATGTGTACACGCAACACACGCACACAAACAAATCTGTTTAGGGATGGCCTCCAAAGCAGGCTCTTTGGGAAGGTTACCACTGCACCATATGCAGGACTTTGATTTACAGTTATATTTTTCACAGCATGACACACATTGTTGGTGAGCTGTGGCCGTGATAAAATCGTGGAGGTGTAAAGTTTCACTGGCTGGATGGTGAGGAGCAGGCAGGGAGGGTGTAATGCGAGTCGAGAGCTGCTCTCCAAATGAATGAACTTGTATTGTGGATCTGGTTACAGCCGGCACACTGCCTTAATCCATCAACAGCAAGTTCACTTACAAACCAGCCTTTGTTTTTAATCCATGAGCCTTTGGGGATTCACTATAATCAAATGGCCAATCACAGGAACACATAAGAGGGAAAAAAAAGGATTGCTACAGTGAAGTTTACTCTCAGCCACAAACTCTCCCTCAACCCCCCCCAGGTAATGCAGATAACAGTATAATGCACAGCATTAAGCTTACAGGCATTAAAACTCCCTCAGGTTGGAAGTTAAGGCATGGCAAACCAGATCTCATTACTTTCTGGGGGTGCTTCTCTGAGGCTGGGGCAGGCTTTGATTTCAAACCACGTGTGCTCGCAGCACAGACACAGCCTGGTGATGGAAGACAGCCACGGGGACTGTGAGTGCTGCAGCTCACTTGGAGTTTTCTCCTGTTCTGGACAAATGAAAAGAACGTCCTGGATCTTGCAATCAAAATGTGTCAAGCTGAAATAACATATGTTCCTTGGCAAGGGCCTGACATTAAGCCTTGGGGTGTGTCTCTGTATATATAAACAAATGCTTTTCTTTAAAAATGTGTGTGTGTGTGTTTTATTCCTTTTCTGTTTATCGAAAAGCATAAACAAAGAGCAACCTCTAGGCTACTTTTCCCTGCAGGAGACTAAGCCAAACATCCACTGCTGCCCAACAGCCCACATTAGGATGGCAGACACATCCACGGGGATGGCAACGGGGACATACCACAGTTCCCATGTTAGCACGGTAATATTTTGGTTTCTACTCCAAGCCCATAACTCTTGGGCCATCCCCATCCCCACAGCGCCCCAGGATGGACCCAGAAGATGAGGACGACTCGGTGCCATATGGCTGAGCTCCCCAAAGTGTTTGTGTGTGCTGGGGTGGGGCACAGGGTGGCAGGGGAATGTGGCAGGCCACGCTACCAGAGGAGTGACAGATGGTGAAGAAAGTGCCATAAAACCGCAGGCACTGACAGCTCAGGGCCAGCGCTGCAGCAGCTGCTGAGGTATCACGTTGTGAACAGCCCCCTGCCAGGGCACCCCCCTTGCAGCGCCTGTCACAGGAGCTGTCACCTCCAACAAACCTGCCCTGTCCTCCCCCAAGGCTCCCTCCCTTCCACGGGGTGGAAGGCAGCTGAAGGAGACAGCGGCAGAGCTGGAACTGGAAGAAGCCCCCCTACACACTGGGCAGCCCTAGAGGAGAGTACAGGTAGGGAGACAAACACAAAGCCCCCTGTGCCAGAGCCTGGTGCCACCAAGCAGCCGCTGCACACTCCTGGGCACTTGTCCCCAGCCTGGTCTTGCAGCCTCCAGGCAGGCAGATCCTTTCTAGAGGAGCCTTCAACACTCAGCTGCTCAAATCCTGTGAGCTCCCAGCTTCCTCTAGAGACTCCCACCAGACCATGCAGTCTCTCTTTAGGGCTCATTCCCATCACGGCAAGGAAGGAAACATTCAGTATCTCCTCTACATGTAAACTCAGGATGGCCAGAAATCTGGAAACAAGCTCTCTGTTCTTAGGGTACTCTTCTATCAAACCCTGAGGGAGGAGTGACACCACAGACCCTCCTCAGGAAAGGCAGTACTGGAGAACAATGCTCATAGGAGTTCAGCTCAAATGCCTTTTTTTCCAACTGTTTTTTCCCCCTCTCTATGCATATTTACACACACACACACATACACACATACATAGTGCTGCCTGCCTGACCAAACACAGATCATGGGAGTACTGCAGGACCATTTCTTCCCACTTTGAGTGTGCAGGGGCTGTCAGTTTAACTAAGAGAGCATCCCAGCATCCCAGCTGCATAACTCGGAGCATTTTGGTGCCTAATTTGCTTTGTTTTCAGACAGGAGAGGATGCAGGAAGGACCCTCTTGTCATTTACAGCCTGAAGAGCCTGTGGCAGGTGCCCCTGGCTAACCCGGATTGAGCCCTCTTGAGCACAGATACCCAGAGAGTGCCTGCTTTCCCCTCTGCACTGGGAAAGGAACAGGGAGACTCCTCACTGTGGAAATACTGTACAACAAACAGCACAGTCTGCTGGAAAAATTTAGCTGGATCACTTGTCATATGAAAAGCTCTGTTCTCACCCAAATAAAAACTTTAAAATGTGCTGACTTCAAAAGAAATTGCAAGATATTACACTTTTCAACTTTTTCTTTTTTCTTCAGAGAATTATTTTTTACTGGCTCAGTTTTGATGCGTCCTCTTTTTCATTCTTTCATGACATAGTAGGGATAATTTACTAACACCATGCCATTAAAATAGTTCTGGAAGTTTATTTTAAGGCCTTTTTTTTTCTGAAGTAAGCTTCAGTATGTAATGTCAAGGAAAATGTCTTGTTTCCTTTTCTTGACTCATTTTATGTAACAAATAGGCTTGAGATGTAGCTCAAAGCACAGCTTTGCGGTGGGGGGAACCTGTCAGATGCTGTCCACCTATGTATTTTAATGCAAAAATTTTATTTTGCCCAACTTTCTCCTTCCTATTCTGCTCCTTACCTGTGCTGGAAGTCCTGAAAAGTCCTTTCACCCTGGTGTGCCCTTCCTTTCCTTACATTTACCTCATCTGGACTCTGCAGAAATTAGCAGTATATTCCAGCTTCCCTTTGGAGTGAACTCTACATGGCAAGCCTGGAGCTATTTTCCGTTTGCACCAGAAGCAATTTAGCTGTGGCAAAGCCCTGTCCAAGGAACTGTCTTTTTTAGCAGCACCAGTGAGCCCCTGCAGATCTCCCTTGGCTGTTCCTTAGAAAGCATCCACTCTTTGGCCTTGCTCATTTAAAGCCACTTGTGCTTGTGTTGGTCAGGCTGCCCAAAGACACACCCACGGTCTCCTCACCACTGAGCCTCCTGAAATCTGTTTGATTTCCAGCGCCTGCTCTTCTATTTCTGTGTCTTTCTTTGGATAAAGGCTCTCCAGCTTTGCCAAGAATATGGACCACTATTTTTGCTTCGTGTGGGTGTGGACTTGTGTGTAAAGCATTTAAGTCTTCTGGCTAGCTATTCACTACTCACCACTAGCTTCTGTGGCTACTCTCTTAAGTTATCCATGGGGCTGCAGATCACAAGCTGAAAACCACTGTTCTCTGGTACTTTGGTACTTTTGTCTGTACTTGGTTATGAAGACGGTACTTCTTTAGGAAAACACAGATAACCAGGCTGCAAAGTTACAAAATATTCCCTACTTTCAGCATCTCTGCTCCTGAATCATGGTGTCAGTACAGGAATCTGTTTCCTTGAAAATAAACATAAGAGAAAGCTCTTCTGGGTGCTGAAGAATGTTTCCAACATGAACTCTGCACACTTTAATACCAGAAGACTTAGTAGAAAGCAGAGTTTGACATTATGGTTCAGTATCATCAAGCCTACTGAAAGATGGTAATTACACACACCTCTGTTTCCTTGTGCATGGAAAACCAAGCTCAGCCTGACAAAGAACAAATATTTTGCCAAGGTAAGAGAGCTGAAATCAGAGAGTGTTGTTTTATTACCTTATTATTGATAAACATGGACTGCTAGAATGCTTTAGCAGTGATCCAGCCCAGCAATCCATTACTCATACAGTCCCTGTCTGTAAACTCAGGCCCTTAAATGGCTGAACTATTCTTAGCCTTATGTGGTGAATACACAGGAATGTTCATGGACAGAATATTAAGGACAGAAGATGGCCCTAACAGTGCTTGGCAAAGGGAGATGGGATTTATGGAAAGTTTCCTTTGATGCTGTTGACTCCTAACTACTGCCTTCTGATGCTGCCCCAACATACAAAATTAGCATTAAACTTGCATTCCAGATGAATGACAGGGAATAAAAAGGAAGAGGGATTTCAGTTAAAGCCTATGGAACTGGATCCAAGCCCAGGCCCTAGCCAGGTTTAAAACCAGGCTGGATCTCTTTAATTGGAAATTCTCTGACTGAGAAACCTTTCATGCACTTCCTAAACAGCATCCTTCCTCTCCAATTTCGTTACAGGCAGCACAACATACCTGGTCCAAGTGCTGTTTGTGCTTGGCATTCCACAAAGATGCTTTAGATCTGCAGCCATATTGCACTGAAATCTGACTTGTGAGGGTTCTCCTTTCAAAGATGCCCAGTGTACACAGGAATCCTCTAAAACCCTGCCCTTCAGTTGTGCTTGTTTGCTATCACCAAAGCAAGAGAGAAGATTAGCCAACCGAAATAATTAAGGAAAAGGAAAAGGGAGGGGAGGGATGACTTTTACAGCTGTCATAAAAAATGAATCCATATATTAATTTATATTGCCTAACAGCCATGAGAAGGGACTGAACTGCAATTGCACGAGTGTGTTTTTTGGGGATGGATGGCAGGTATTTATACACTGTTGTAGAGCTTTGTGACAACCAGACTGCATATCTCCAAAGGAGTATTATTTTTTTCCATATTGAGAATGAGTCTTTCCTGAATTGACTTGTAAACCACTGTGATTCTCTCTTGCAGTAAATAAAGCAATGATATTTGCAAGGCAGAGATGAAGGAGGGCTGGGCCTGTGAGGGAGGTACTTGAGCCATTCTTTGGAGCCTTTCTGGGCTGGAACAGAGCAGCTGCTAAAATACCCCCACAAAAAAGTGTGCCATACTTCGTGGGCAGAATCCCAGGACTCCCCTCTCAAACAAAGCCAACTTGCCAAGCAAAAACACCTGCAGTGAAATAGAGAGGGAGGGAAGGCTCGTTTCTGTCCGGGTAGGAGGTGTAGGAATCAGCAGCCACCACTGCTGGAGATGGAACTGGGGGTCTTCATCAGCCACGGCAGACTGGGGTTTTTATTTTACAGCTCTCGAGCCCCAGAGCAGCACGTCGGGTGTTGGTTTGGGAGCGACACAGAGGGGATGCTGCCACCTACTGAAATCAGCATTTTTAGCACTTGGGTTTCTCCACTGGGCTCCCCTCAGCAAGAGTCTAAAGGCACTGCAGCACCGGTACGGTATTTGTCAGACTAAACAGCTCCTCATCCTTCCTAATTATTTTCAGGCACTGAAAACAGCATTGGAAAAAACGCCACCAACCCTCAGGACCCCAGAACAAGCAATAGTCTGCCATCAAACTGCATTATTATAAAGCTAATTTGAGAAGTGCAACCTTGCTGTGAGGGTACGTTTAAGTCCAGGCAGACTTTTAAGCTAGATCAGAATTTTATATCTGCTCTGGCTCTACTTACACAACAGAAAAAATGCAAAATTATTTTAGTGGGAGCAATTTTGCCCTGCTATTTTCTTCCAGACTAACTTATTTGGTGTTGGATCAATAGCCTTGAAGCACATATTTGAAATTAATTGCTCTAGGACTGGAGATGGCTTTAAAATTCTTGACTAAAAAAGCTGAGGTAAGACTTTGATTGTGGTCTCTTTTCTGTTCATAGGATAGACACAATTCTTCCATGGTGATAAAACAAAATCCCGTATCAGAGAACACACATAATAAAGCCAGGCTGGAGGACAGCACTTTCTCTTTTCAGCAGGTGGAAGAAGTATCCAATGTCTTGTTTCAGATATTGGTTATTGCTGCTGTGCTGCCATCCAGCTATGCAGAGTCACTCCACTTGCAGCTGCTTATCAGCAAGGACTGAAGTGGTCCCTACATTTCCCTTAACTCCTGACTGGAATAGTGAATCCCTGCAAACCCCAGGGGGAAGGCTGGCTCAGAATGCTCCAGGAACACAGTGACATAACACTCACACCATGGGCTCTAAACCAAATTTACCAGAAGTATTCATCAACAACCAAAGCCATAAATAACAACAATAAAATGTAGAAACTCAGAAGTCATCTCAGGCACCTTTCACAGCAGATCTGACTGACTCTGGATGCTGTTTCTGCTGACCCACCAGTAATTTTATTGCTGCAGAGGCAATGCAGCATGTCAGGCTGTGACAATTTGGTCTTTTCTGACATCCAGCTGTTTGCTGTTTGCATTGGCTGCTGCTGAAGTCCTGGAGATAATACAGGGGTTCTGTGCTGCTAGAGCTGACTATGCTGGAGAGAAATCTGGGCGAGGATGGAGTGAGGATTGGTCTGCCTTGGCGAGGAAGAGCCAGCAGTCTTAGAAAAGGAAGGAGGAAAAGGTCAAACAGGCTTCTTTTTGGTCCACCTCAGAATTAATGGAGGCCTGCTGAACCAGGCTCCCCCTCATTAAAACGAGTGGACAACACAGAAGCAGAGATCTCTGTTAGCTACTTGGTTGGGTTTTGTCTCATTTTTGCAGGTCAGTTGAATTACTGGTACTCCTGCTCCTACAGTGAACATCTGATCACATCCCCAAACCCGTAAGTATGTGTGCAGCAAGTTAGCACTCATGCATAGCTCACAACCTAGAGCCATCCTCAGCCTACAGACTGAGGCAAACTGAGCTGTTGACCAACTGGCCATTGCTTCATCTCCTCAGGTGAAGCAATTTGTCCAAAGCTGGGGAAGAGCCTCAGTCAGGACAGAGGTAACAGAGGCTTCCCAATCTGAGCAGGATGTTTGGATAACCAGCCAGAGCAGTCAGGACAGTTCCTGCTGAACACCAGCTCAGGTGAGTGCTATCTGTCTCCAGTATCAAGGCAGAAATACAAAGTGATCCTACCTGTGTCTGTTTTTATAAAAATGCTTGACAAATATCATGAGCAAATAAACAGCTGCCTCTGAGCTATTTACAGTGCTGTTAACCAGCTTTTAGGCTTCAAAATTGATCACCAGAGTCAACAGAGGGTTGAACAAACATATCCACGGTTGAGTATTTGTATTTGAGATTAGGTACACATACACAAGTGTGAATGCGTGTGTTCAGCCAAACTATTGAGGAACTGAGCCTGGACCATAAATGGAATTTTGGTCAAAAAGCAATCAAATTATTCATGCAGCCAACTCATACTTGTCCTTATTTCCTTGCAACTCAACTGAACACTTATTTGGGATCCTTGTCAATACTTTGTATATTAAAGTTTGGACTTGATCCTTAATGAGTTGCTTTTGGTTTTCCCGTTCTGAATTCTTTCTCCTCTACCAATGCCTAAAGCCTCAGCAGCCTTTAAAGGAGTAGTTCAATAGAAAATTTCCCTCCACACCCCTGGGGAAACAAGGAAACAGACAATGCACATTCTTGCTGGAGCTCCACTCAGGAGTGCAGCACGAGGAAAAAAATTCAGTGAGGCCTGTTTCTATTTCAGACTTAATTTTGCCTACTGCAAATAAATGAAACCCCACAAGTGCTCCAGGGTCTAAATCTGTGCCTCTGAAGCAGTGATACGTGTGAGCAGGGAGATGTACTCAGATGGGTGGATACTGCAACTATTCAGGAGGGACCTGGATAAATAACAGAGCCAGAAGTAACCCAGGGGTAAACTCAAATGAAGGCAAGCAGCTTGGCTTTAGCCAGGAGTTGTTTGTCTTTTTTAACTGTCTTTTTTACCCAAAGCTCCAGGGAGCTATGACAGCTTGAGATTCACAGCGCATCAGTGAAGTGAAGTACCAGGAGAATATCAATTATTGCAGTATTTCAGCTTTACAGATCACTCCCCTTAGGCATTCTATAAATACTCTGAAATCAAATCTGCCTGAATGTGGGATCATTACACACAAAACAGCATCCTTGGGTGGGGGAAAAACCCCAATAAATTGTATTGCACAATTATGGAACATTGCACTGGAGAGGGAACATCTGCCCTTAGGGGTAAGCATGACTCCAAGCAACGGTTAGAAGGAAGAGGCTCCACCAGGCTAATCCAGGTTCCCAAACCTGGACTGCAGGGAGGAGCTGCCTGGGGGCAGAGCGCAGGATTTAGGTGCTGGTGGGGGAACTCATGGTGCCTGAGTCCATCCTATTTAAAAAAAAAAAAAATTTAAAAGTGTCTCTTTCTGCTGGTCTAGCACCTTTTGTCAGCACTAAATCTTCATGGGATGAGAAAGGAGATTAAACCCAACATCATTCTTCTGCTCTGTGTAAGGTATTGGGGGTTTGTATTCTGAATAACAAGCTACTTGACTAGAGGCTGGTTTTTAACAATGCCACGATTTTATATTAAAAAAAATTAAATCCTCAAGCTGCATACACTGTAGCTACACACCCTGTTTCACTCTGGGTCTGTTTTAACAGGTTTTAAAGCCATTTCACCTGAGTGCCTGCTGATTACCATGCTGAGTTTTTTAAACCAATCCATTGAATTCACTTCCTTTCTGCGTCCCCAGTGCCCATTCACCTATAGAAATATAGAGACAAACAAGGCCACAGGTGTAGAAAATTGGGCCTTTCCTGCTGTTTATTACAATGTTGACCTTGGGGATTTGTTGAGGGGGTGGCGGGGGGGAGAAGGAAAGAAAAAGAAGAAATACATGCTTTGCAATAGGATTCTGCTAAAATCCTACCTTCCTTTTCTCATGAAGTTAAAAAAAGAGCTTTCTAGCTGGCAACAAACACAGACATTGAATTATTAGGAGGTGAAGGGGGGAGCAGGGCCATTTCTTTTGCATCTCTGAAGGGCTTTTGGATGAATTGCTGCTGACCAGAAAGCCTGCTCTTCCTTCAACCCCCACTCCCTCTCCGCAGTTTGCCTTCTGGTCATTCTGGGGCACGAGAATTTGCCCTGCTCTGTGGTCACCTCTGTGGCCAGCCAGCTGCCTGTCAGTGTCATACGAGCACTGGGGGACACAGCCACCTGCCTGGTGTGTCAGGGGCATGCCTTGTGCTGAGCAGGCAATCCTGGAGAGGAGTCCTCTCACAAAGGCATGGCCCACACCCAAAACTGCACAGCCTTGCACCTGAGGCTGTGCTGCCAAGGGAGGCCTGGCTGCCCTCCAGGAGCAGAGTAGGGTCCCCAGAGGAAGGAGGCTTTGTCCACAAGAAGAGTTCCAAACTTTCTTGATGTAAACTGGCAGCAGTGAGCGGGTCAGGGGTTAAAAATGCCCCTGCAGGCTGGATGGGAAGGGTGGGTGGGTTACTGCCACCCAGGGCTTACCTGGGGCCACCTGGCTGGTGGACAAAGGTGTGCTGGGGTGTGGCTGTGTGTAAGGGTTCAGCTTCCTTGCCTCTCTGTAGAGGTGTTTGTGCCAGTTTGGGCTTGATCTCAGTGGATTGATTACGGGAACGCATCTTGTAAGGGCCAGACCCTCACTCAAAGACCTCACAGTTGATTCAAAAATCAGAGGGCCACAAATGGGAGAAAAGATGCGTTATGCATGAGATTAACAATGTGGATTTGATGTGCACAGAGTATAAACTGCATGGTAGGGGTGATCTTTCTCACCTGGAAACTGAACTCATTTTTACTGAACACCAGCTCAGTGCCTTAACTGCTGAAAGGGAAGTGCTTCTCCTTGTGATCATGCAGATTGAACCTGAGATTACTGAGGTTTTTTGGGTGCTTAGACCCTTTGAAAGTCAAGGTGCATCTGGTCAGACTGGCCTGGAGGTCAAGGTCGTGCTTGGTGAGGCACTCTATGTTCTGCTATACATCCCAGCTCAGAGCTGACCTGCAGAGAGCAGAGCTCCCCCAGAGCCTGCTCTGAATTTCACTGTCCTCTTTGCACAGGTACTTCAGGGCTTTTACAACACAGGGGCACCTTTTAAGTGCTTGCTTAGAAATATCAATTGGGGGGGGGGGCTCACTTATTTTGTTAGTAAGTTGGTGCCAAACACAAAATCCCTCTGAGAAACCTGATCTGCAGGTCCTGATCCAAAGCCCACCATGACCAAGAGAGTCTGGAGAGCAGCTTGTGCAAGCCTTGCCTAAAGCTGAGCTTTGGTAGGCAGGGATGGCTAAGTCATGACTATGATGAGCTCAGCTCTTGAGCCTCAGACAGAGGATTCTTGCTGGTTGCTAATTGATATTAAATTTCACCAGTGATTGTCAGGAGAAGTTCAAAGTGAGGCCCTGCATTTTATGGAGTTTTTCCCCTCTCTCAGCACTGTATTTCTCTGCTATGATAGTTCAGATGGCCAAGGACTAATGCTGTACTCTCCTGCCTGTGCCTGCAGCACAGCCATTCCACAGAAATGGAATTCCACATTCCACCTGGCTGTGCCTTTGCCATCAACAAACGCCACCAAAATCTGCAGGTGACAAACTGAGCTGACACAGCCAAGGACAGCTGGCCTAGCAGAGGAGGGGCTTCAAGCAGGTTGCACTCTCTCCTGATAACAGAGACTTTCCTCTGTAGGGATTACAGATGGGTTTTATCTATCGTTTTTTAAGGTACTGTGCAGCCACAGATAACCGTCTGTGAGAAATTTTAATTTCCGTCAATTTCCTTTTTCTGATGAATAGAGGTCCTGGGATTTTAAGACCTGTGATGTCAATAGGCCAATAGTTGGTGTTAATTACTATTTTCTGCCTTCCCTGGCTTAGACACACTCACCTATTAGCAGTCGTGTTTAAACAACAATAAAATACACACGAGTTGTAAGAGTTCCCCTCCACCCCTCATGGTCACTTTGATGAGCTAAGCAAAAAACACAGTTCTCTGTGTCTGAGTTAGGAATTTAGGCTGTATTAGTTAACAAACCTCAGGTATGAAAATTAAGCAAGTCTTTTCTGCAGTACAGACAGGACTTGATATTAAGCTCCAAAATGAAATTCATCTTAGCCATTTTTCATGTAAACTCAGCTTTCTGTATTTCTCATTTTCATTTGTTCAATTTTCCGCCTTGAAATAATTACTGTAAGTGAAAAAGCATGTCAAAACCTTCAGTTATTACAAAAAAAAGCACACTGGAACTCTCATTCTAGAATTCATCACTTCATAAAACTATACATTATAGGACTGGCCAATCTGGGCCAAACATGTGCTCCATGTAACCCAGTATCCTGTCTGGTACCATGATTAATAGGGGAAAGTGGAGAAGAAGATAAAAAATGATCTTTTTCCCCTGCTGTTCTCTCCCACCTTCTAGTAATCAGTGGCTTACAGACACAAAATGTGTTGTAATAACAGGGATATAATGCTTCAAATAAATCAGAATTGAATTACTGTTCACTTACAATAAGTTACTTAACCTGCTTTCAATCACAGTATCTGCTTTTAAAAATTTTGTTTAATTTTTAGAAGCAAATGTGTATTTTTATGCCAGCACCAGAGAATGAAGCTGGAAATATTCCACTCAAATTGTGGTACCCAGGAAGAAAGAGGGTTCAGCTGGAAAAGAAGTTTCAACTGAAGACATGACCAAGTCTGCCAAGGTGAAGGGAACTGTGAATTTTCTCTCATCCTGTTCTATAGAAACTACCTGGAAGTGAGTTTTTAAAATTTCTTTTCTTTCCCTTCTCTGCATTGATTCACATTCTTTCTCCATCCTCCTTCCTTCTTGCTCCTTGTATTTTTTTTTTTTTATTCCTACTGCCTCTTTCCTCAGCTATATCTTAGGAGAGTGGAAATAAACACCCAGTTTAAAATTTCAAACCTATAGGTACATATTTGCTTAGAAAACCTGCAGGGATTCCTCCCACCTCAAGCCCTTTTTAAACAAACAAATCTATTTAGACAGTTTGTTTCTCTATCAATCTGTGAAAAGTTAATACAGTTTTGTGTCATTTTTGTTATGGAAACAGCCCTGTAAAAATACCGTGTGGTCTGCTGAGACCTGCCCTTGTAACCCCAATAAATACAAATCACCCTAGAACTTATCATGGTAAGTTCAAATATGTAGCTAATGTAATCTCAAAAATCCTTCACAAAAAGAAAACAAACGAGCCCCTTTTAAACCCCTGCCTTGTTGCTCTTGACTTCAGCTATTTGTTCAATATTTCAACAACACTAAACAAATGTGCCGGAAATACTTATCATTTCTGAGTCACCCCCTTGCTATCCCACACTCCAGACTCTTCAAATTAGGGACTATCTTAAAAAGATGAATGTGATCCATTCTCTTCGTTTCTTTCGTTTCAGTATTGCCTTCAGCACATCCCTGGAGAGTCTCCTATTATCAATCTGCCTAATCCTGGCTAATCTTTCTGGATAATTAATTTCCCATCTCCCTGCCACAGTCAGCTTGGGCTGCTCTGTTTTCTCTACCTTTACTAACTCTGAAAACATTAGTAGTATTAATGACAGACATCAGTATATTTAATACCCAGCTTATGCCCTCCATCAGGGTAGATTTTCCTGTTGTTTATATTCTGTACAAAACTACCAATGAAGTTTAAAGGATTTGTGTTGCAGCAGAACATTACCTTCCCACACCTCCTCTGCAATTCATTTGCACTTCATTGTTTATTTACACATATGTATTTCAGACAACCAGAATCTGCCCTGATTCCTTGTCACCTATAATAAAATATAATGAGGAGCTTTGAGCAAAATGCCTGTTCTCTGAACACACACTTCATAGAAGTACTCTGGATGTCATGAATATCATAGGGAATGTGACAGAAAAATGGTGGCATTTTATTATTTATCAATGGCATTTCACTAATGAGCATCTAGAACTACCTTCATGTCATGGGACACTGGAGAAAGCAGCTTGATTTACACATTGTGCTCTCATTTCAACGTAACTGCTCTTCCAGAGATGCACAGGAGATCAGTTCTGAGAGTGAACAGCAGCTTTTGTGCCTTTTTTTCTGAGGCATCTGCATGACATCTGACTTTTTAGAAAACATTTTTTTTCCTGTCAAGGAGTTCCAACATAGAAATGTCAAAATTGAAAGTGGCAAAAAGTAAAATAATTTCTTTTGAGTAATTTCAGTCTTTATGGCTCCTGTATCTTCTTGAAGAGTGGTGAATGGGAAAGAAAACCAGTGTTGTACATGGTATTTTCAGGGACATTGCCTTGGTTTTTGACATATCCTTTTTCTTTTTAATTCTGCTCCTGGAGTGGATTGGTAACAGTGGAAGTCAAACAACAGCAACAACAAGCTACACCTTACTCTTCCTAAGGAACAACTGGAGAATAAAAGCCTCTCTTTTATTCTTGTTTTTTCCCTTGCAACTCTTCAACTGTTGGACTTGTGACAGCGAGACAAAATCACATAAATGCAGAGACATTTGTATGAAAAATATGTGTGCTTCTTTATTCCTTAATTTCCAGCCTTGCACTAGGACCACAAATGGCAGAAAACCAACTTTGAAATTGTGCCTAACAATTTGTTCTGTGTGCTTCTACTCTCACCCTAAAGAATGGAAAGAGTGCCAGATGATTGAGCTAATAAATGCCAATTTTAGAAAGGACTATTTGGGATCAACTCGTATGTAAACAGGTCTAAAAGATGAGGGTAAATCAGAGGACTGGCTACATATATATAAATAAATCTCTGTTTACTTTTACTCAGAGGCTTTGGACAAGTGAAAGATCAGAGTTCACTGCAATGCCATGAAGGAAGTACAGGTCGTAGGTTTTGGTCTCAGAGGGATTATCCCCAGGTAGCCCAAATGCCACCCAGCTGTCCCCACACCTCCACCGTGTTACCTGTGCGAAAATCACACCCCTAGTGATCTTCAGTATGAGAAAAGGCTGTGCCAAAGACTGAGGCAGGGACTGGTGAGCTTGCTTAATTCTGCTTTTGGCTGCTCTTGGAGCTGTCCTGCGAGGAGCTCTTTAGGCTCTGATGCAGCCCAGACTCCCAACCTTAATGTGTTAAATACATTGTCCACTTTGGATTGTTCACTTAGCTGCAGCAAATGCCTTCTATTTTTTCCTGTCTGAGTACAATTAAAATTGCAGGATATTTGCCAGACAGGCTGAGGCTCCTCCACCACTTTCAGCATCCCTTTGCAGTATTGTGAAGAATGAGCAGTCAAATGCTCAGTCTTACCTATAAACAATGCATTTTAACTCTCCTGTCAGGTTTGTTGGAGGCAGTTTAGCACCCAGACTCATGCAGAGAGCTGCCCTGCTCTCTGTGCCAGCCTAAACTTCCATTCACAAAGAAAAACTGGGGGAGTCTGAATGAATTTATCAGTGAGCTAAATATGGAATATGATAACAAATAAAACCAACTATAAAAAGAGTTGCCATTTCTTCTATAAAAAGAAGAAATGGCGACTCAAGAATAGGAAAACTCCTACATTCCTCTCTTATAGGGCTTCATATGCAAGTCCTAATGATGTTTGAATCTCGTTATATTTCTTATGCCTGAAATCCCCAGGCATGCAGAGGAATACCTGAGAACAGCAAACACGCAGCCTTTGTGCAAACTAACTCTAATTATTATGAGCTGATATACTGCTGATTATATTCCAGTGAGTTTCTTGAGTAGTGGTTTTTTAAAAACCCTCTTTGCATTCACTTCATTTATAGATCCAAGAATACCTACCTAGTGTAAACATGTCCTGGGCACAGAAAATAAATGGACAAATAAATAAAGAAGGAAAAAATTCATTTGTGCAGAGGCCAGAATAACAATATGCTTGATAATGATATAAATTCTGAAAGCATTTAAGAAGGTTTTTTTCCAGTAAGTTCACACTCAGCTTTCTGTACACTTACATTTCTGATCTTGTGCAAAAGAAAAAGACCTTAATTATACATCTCTTCTAGATTGTAAGAAATAGAAGCAACCCAAGTGCAATTTATATTTTACCAATATCATCTAGAGTGGATAATACTTTTAAAAAAAAATGTTACATTCCTCATCTAGCACTATTTTTCCTCACCTTATTTCTATCTCCTGGCTTTCAGGACGAAATCTGAAATATAACTTTGCCTTGCCAGGTTTTGTTTGACAAGTCCACATCTTAGTCAAAAAATACTGGAACTTATTTTCTGTTGGCACTGAATTGCAGCTGCATTATTCAGTGTAGTTCCTGTCCTATTCTTTTCTCAGTATCCATTTCTTTGCTCACAACTTGGCCTGTGCTGTTTCAATTAAATTAGAGGCACTTTTAGTTTGTGTGAAACCAAACCCTCTGGTGCTATAAAGCAGCATGTCTGTGTATGACAACAAGCACAGGAGGGGCCCTATCATTTGCAAGTTTATTTTAATGTAACAACCCCCAGTAGATTACAGAATTGGATCCAGCCTAAAGCCACTGCTACTCATTTTATGAAAAGTTGATCTAAAAAGACAGATGAAATTGGCAACTTTAGGGGGAAAAAAAAAAAACAAAAGTTGTCTGGACGATTTAATTGCTTAAACTTTCATTCTAAAAGGTGCAAATCATTAGCTCAGTGTCATCTTATAGATCCCCATACCGGTGAGCTCATTCCAGAATATTTTTGTGTCTGTGTGCATTTGCACTTTCAACACATTCTTTTGGTTCTCTGCATACCCCGCTCTGTGTTTGTCTTCTGAAACAGCCAAAGAGTCAAGAAATTAAGAGCAGGATTTTCCCCCGCTACATTTTTTTGAAATTATAATTCTTGCACTTGTATTTGCGAACTTATGTGAGCCAGAACTACACCTGTACTTCAGCAAGAAACTAAATCATATAATTTGTTCTGCCTGAGAAATAACAATTCATCAACAGAGCTCAGACAGAAAATCCTTCACAGGGAGTGCACAGGTTTTATGTTATCTGCCAAGTAACACACACATCTGAGGAAACCACATGAAGAACTAGTTTGCACTCTGGAAACCCGAGGAGCTTTTTCTGTTTTTTAAAAAGCAGATCTTCGTGTCTATGGTTTATTTGTTAAAATTAAACCCCCATGATATGGCTGCAACACCTGAGTACCAAGGGAAGCTTAAAGACACTTCCCTATCTTCCTCTTCCACTATACCCTTTCAGGATGTGTGCTGCTCTCTCCTCTCTTGACAGCTCCTTTGTCTCTGACATCACCTTATGAACTTATTTATTTTTTACAGCAGGGTGCCTCTGGTAACTCTCCATGCAGATGATTTGTGTGACCCCAACCTTCTGGTCACAGCTGAGAGCACCACTGCAGCAGAGAGTACACACTCAGACTAACACGGGGATCCACTTCTGAGCAGGTATCCCAATGCACACTTTTGGCAGGGATAACTATTCTGACCCTGCCAAGCCTTTCACCTGACCAGAGGTCCCCAAGCCTGTGAGAACTGCACGTGGCCACAGGCACAGCAGGCTACAGACACGGGGCTGCTGCCAGTCCAAGCCCATCCTGAAGTCCTCAGCAGGGACAGGGTGAAGCAGCTCCATTTTCAGGTCCCATTGTGGAAACACCTCAGATATTCCTGTGTTTGTGACCCTTTTTACAGCCTGGTGGAAGTGTATCTGCTGGACATGTCGGAGTGCTGCTGAAGGAAACAGCTTCCTGTCCACTTCCCACGTCTCCTGCCACTCCTGCTGGCCCCCACTTGTGTGCTGTCTGGTATTTTTATCCTCCTGCTTGGTCGTCTCTTGAATCTTTATGTCACAACGCCACTGTAAAGTCAGAGCTAAATTCATGACATTCCAGTTGGCAGCAGAGAAGCTGACAGCAAAACCATTCCATGGGAGAAAGAAGGTGGATATAGAGAGAGGGGAGAGGAGCTTCACAGGAGGGCCTGTCTCTCATTCCCAAACGTGAACATTATGAGTTACACTGTATTTCTTCAGCTGAAAAATCAAAAGCTTTATAATCATGGACTGAGCTTCAGGTGAAATGCCTTCTTCCCCTGCCAGCTGAAAGGAGAGCGTAATTTGGAGGTAAGATAAGGAAGTGATAATCTTCTGCTTGCATATGATTTACATAGTAGCACAACTACTACTTTCTCTAATGAAGAAAAAGCCCACATGTAAACACCATTCCCTCTGCCTAATGATTTCATGTACTATTTGTTTGCCTTTTTTTCTTTTTTTTTTCTTTTTTAACAACTCCCTCTTCTGCTCCCTGAGCTGCGCAGTAAATGCCACCGCTAATGAGATAATACCAGTGTGTTTGAGAGCAGACTGACCCTGCTGTTTTCAAGCAGTTTCAGCTCTCGACAGTCAGGAGCCTGCCTAATGTTTTGTGGCTGCCTCTGGTCACTGACAGGGTACAAACTGCCTTATCTCCCAGTGGGAGGGAGCTCATTGCCAAACCCACGGCTACTTGACTGGGGAGGCGTCTGCAGCCATTCACACACACGGCCTGAGCCAAGCACAGGGCCTGGAACAAACGCCCCAAAATAGCTCTGCTCTGAATGGGCTTCAATTTTTCTCTGCATGTCAACAGATGACACGCATTGTCACGACTGCTGGGTAGGAGTTGAGAGGCTCGGTTAAGCATATTACAGTCAAACTCCCATTGTTCAGCATTTCTGCAGCTTGGGCACTTTCTCAAGTAACCCCCTTTACTTTTTGCAAAGGCCTTTCAATGACCCTTTTTGTGTCAATGTAGAGCTCAGCTCACAAATCAATTGTCTTATTCCCAACATTACGCTTCCTTCCAGCATGCTCGGAGGATGATGCCATGCTTTTTGTCACCAGCGCTGGCCAATATCCCCAAGAACTCCCTCACTGGCAGGAAAGCAGGATTAGCAGAGAAGTGAAGAAAGCAACAGGAGTTCAAGCAGTGGTAGCCCTCTCACCATTAGGGCTGATGGTGGACATTTGGGAGATGGATATTCCCCAAACTGGAGTAATATCCCAGCTGACATGGGGATGCCACACAGACGAGCCCAGGGGAACTTGTGGCTTATAGAAGGAGGGAGGGGACACTGCTGCTCTGCACTTCCGAGGGAGTCCAGTTCATCCAGAGCTCCCCAGACTCTGCCCACACTTGGCAAGGCTGGCCTGAGACTTCCCAGCCCCATGACTCACCATGTGTGAGCAGCATGACTCAAATCCCAAATTTCCTTCCAGGATCTCCAATTCACAGGACTTTCTAGAGCACTGGGCAAAGTCTCAGGTGCACCTTGCCCCCCCCCTCCCTCCCATCTGGCTGCTTCTGGTGCTGCTCAGCTCCTCTGGGAACAGAGGGTCCCCCAGAGAGGACAGGGACCTTCATCATGAGCAAAGATGGCTCCTACAAGATGACTCTACTTCTTTTTGCATTTTAATTTGTTAGTGAAGTGTATTCCTGCAGACCTGGGGCTCTGGTGTACTGCTCCAGGACAATGAAGGAATGCACTGCAAGAAATAGCAAGTTCGTCCTGACCTCTGTATTAGGGAGATATTGTCATTACAGACAAAATAAACACTCAAATTTCATATATATCAGACCACACATAGCAGTGTGTTATTTATGGATGAAGTCTGTTCCTGAAGGAGCATCCTGCTTCCATTACAACAAAAAAAACCCAAAAAACCAAAAAAAAACAAAAAAAAAAAGGAACAAAAGCAACATGAGAATCTTATGAGGTTGAACAAGATGAAGTCCTGATGCTGCACCTGGCTCAGGGCAACTTCTCAGAGCAATCCAGGCTGGGGGTGAGCAGATGGAGCAGCCCTGGGAGAAGGACCTGGGGGTGCTGGTGGTGAGATCTGGACATGGCCCATCCCAGAGACCCCGTCAGCATGCTGATGCTGATCTCCCAGCATGGACAACAGGAAAGGGGGGATTCTGCCCCTCTGCCCCTCTCTCCTGCCTCCAGCCCTGGGATCCCAGCACAGGAAGGACAGGGAGCTGCTGCAGCCAGACCAGAGCAGGGACACCAAGGGGAGCAGAGGGATGGAGCAGCTCTGCTGGGAGGAAAGGCTGAGAGAATTGGGATTGTTCAGCCTGGAGAAGGAAACGCTTTGGGGTGACCTCATCATTCCTTACAGTGCCCACAGGGAAGATGTGGAGAGGCTCTTGACAAGGGCCTGGAGTGACAGAACAGGGGGGAATGGCTTCACACTGACAGAGAGCAGGGTTGTGTTAGATATTGGGAAGAAATTGTTCCCTGTGAGGTGCTGAGGCCCTGGCACAGGGTGCCCAGAGAAGCTGTGGCTGGTCCTGGATCCCTGGAAGTGCTCAAGGACAGGCTGGCTCTCAGCAACCCTGCCCATGGTAGGGGGTTTTGGAACTGGATGATCTCTAAGGTTCTTTCCAACCCAGACCACTCTATGATTCTATGACTCTGTGAGGATAAATAAGTGAGAGCAAGGCCACAGAACGGGATGTGAAGGACAAGGGGCATGCAGGACCAAATCACTGCTCCAGTGCTGACCCTGTTTGCCTGGGCATCAGTCACTTGTGTTGGTAGAAAAGTGTACTCTGTAGGGAGCTTGCTGAAGGGATACTGATTTTAAAAAAGCCAACAATTTATTTCGATGGTTTTCTTTTTTCTCTGTCTTATACCAAAATTAGGTTATTCCCCTACATAAAAGTAAATAGAAAATACCACAAGGTGTGCTATGGCACAACGGCCTTTTCATTATGACTGGTAAAGAGGAAATCATCACTGCTCCTCAGAGGTACAGAAGTACCAGCTGATGAG
Source organism: Certhia americana (assembly GCA_018697195.1). Lineage (NCBI taxonomy): Eukaryota > Metazoa > Chordata > Aves > Passeriformes > Certhiidae > Certhia > Certhia americana. The sequence continues at coordinate 65,288,795 of CM031879.1, read as the reverse complement.
ATGATTGCACCCTATAAGAAAATAACAGCCTGCTCACAAATGCATCTTCCTGTTTAAAAAAACTCAAGCAAACCACTCGCACAAATAGCTTTTAAATCAGATTTATGTGAACAGAATGACAAGCTTACGTCAAATCTTAAGTCAGAGCTTATCACAAATACACAGAAGGGATTAAAAAAAAATCCATCAGTAGAATCAAAGCTGCATTAACATAATGGCACAGCCCTAAATAAATGTACTTCACAATACATTCTTTGAAAGAGAGAGAGAGAGAGCAAAAGAGAGTGCAAACTATGCATTTAATGTGTGCTTAAGCAACTGTAACAGCATAGTAAGAGCTTGTATTTTTTCTGGCACAGGCCTCTGTCATAATCCCATTGCATATTTTCAAATGTATTTTTAAATTGCTCAGCTTCTGTCAACAGATTCATTCAGGGCTGTGTTATTAAAGAGGTGAATGCAAAATTCACAACATCCACTCTGACCAACACACCTATAATGAAGGGTCACTAAATCACCCCTTTCCACATGAAAATAAAATTAGAAATCACAGATACCAGAAAAGGAAGACAGTCCCTGTATTTAGCTCCAGCATGCCAGGATGATGCCAAATATAATTCAAGATTCATTTCCATTAAAAAGGTACTGACCAAAAAAAAATGTTAAAAGTGTTTACCTTGCCTGACTTTGCATGGGTAAACATTCCTGCATCCAATGTAAGGGCTATATTTAGAACTGTATCCTACTAGGAAACTAAGTAGGCTTCAGGGAAATCAAAACAGTCCAGGGCTTGACTCTGAGGTAGATGAAATCAACAGGCACCCCACCCAGACACAGAAAGTGCAGCCTCTCTCACCCCAACAAGGGCAAATCCCCCCTTCCCAGGCTGCCCAGGGAGAGCAGGGCTTCTGGAGCCATGGGAAGCCACACCAATTACTGAAAAAGGAACAGCACTATTGAAAAAATGTTATACAAGCAGTGGTAAACCTCAGTGGCCTGGGTTTGAGACAACAGAAAATCCCTTTGACAAGTAGTAAACACACTAAAAATAGTACTTGGTTCTTTTTAAAGTCAGCCTAAAATAGATCTCTTTGATTTTTGTATCCTGTTTTGCAGTTTCATATGAAGGTGCCCAGCAGTCATTTGCCAGCAATAAAAATGAGTAAGGTCTTATTCCCAGCCTGTCCTGGAGCATAATGCAGGCACAGAAGATCACAGGACTATCAAGCAAGGACCACATCTCAAGAGCAAAATTCCAGGCTGTGAGGAGTGGCTTCATCTCACAGTGAGATTTTAATGTACCAAATGTATTTGGAAAAAATAGTAACTTCAATGGCCTGAGCAACCAAGACAGAGAGGATAAGAAATACTCAGACTGCAATGTTCTTGCAGCTTGTCCAGACCACATTCTGAACCATTTCTACCTGGTTAAAGATGGAGCTTCCCTCCAGGTCTCAGCTGCCAGTGAACATCATCCTCAACTGATAAGAGAAAGAAAGTGTATTTCTTTCTACACCAAGCACAGGGATTGGGATGATTCCCTCTCCTTTGTGCTTGAGCTCAATACCAAGCCTCCCTTAGCAGCCAGTGGAGAGAACCAATTACTTCCAGAGGAAAGAGCCCCTGTGTCAGACATGTGCTCTAGGATGAATTATACGGGAAAAATTATTTTCTTCTAAATTTCCAATACAGGGAGTTAGCTCAGACTTAAATTTATATCTTATAAATTAGATCCTGGGCTGGCTTACTCCAATAGACAATGCCATCTATACAATCACCATCATTTATTTTATCATCTCTAATTGCTCAGAATATGTAATGACAATCAACACCTGTCCTGTAATGATTGTGGAAGCCTTGGCCAGTCACTGCCCTGGCTCTTCTGAGGGTGGATGTGAAAATATAAACTCTGTAGTTGTGGTAAGAATTTAATTTTGACTTCCATGCCAAGTGATTCTGGGATTATAATCTTCTAATTTAGTAACTGAATTTGTCCAAAGTATTCTTGTATTTGATTGGTGTATCTCTTGCACAGCTACAGCTATAGTGAACTCACATCTAAAATCTGATGTGTTCTTTAGTTTCCAGTTCATCAAGGTTCACTTTAGCTTTTCAACTAAAAAAAAAAAAAAAAAAAGGCAATGTTTCCATGGTCATGAAAGTAGTAGATGGCAGGGATAAAAAAAGTCTTTGAACATCTGGCACAGTAGTCTGCTTTTTACTATTCTCCTTGTGAGTAAATTTAAAAGAGAAATACACTGCTCATAGGAGTTTCTTTTTAAATAGAGGCAATTATGATGCAGATTAAGTAACAAGGATGGGAATTTAGTAACCTCTAACTTATCCTGCAATGTGCAATCATACATTTGGAATATAGGGCAGAATTACCATAAAAGCCAAGACTGGGGCTCTGAGCAAGCTGACCTAGTTGAAGATGTCCCTGCTCATTGCAGGGAGGCTGGGCTGGATGGTCCTTAGATGTCTGTCCTGAGTCAAACCATGCTGTGACTCTATGACATACAACAGCAGAATTTTGGGCACCTGCCTATACTATCATAGCCAAATCTATTGTGCTCTTGATGGTAAAGTATTTTGCCTGATGCCTGCAGAACTCATGGTCTGGATGATGAGCTGAGCTCATTGTTCACCCCAGACTGTTTTTCAGATGGGGTTGTTGAGGGACTTGTCTGCAGAAGAAAAAGTGTGGGACAAGCAGTGGAGGGAGAAGCCTCCTGCTGCCACCTTTCTGAAGGACCAGTGGAGTGGAACTTTTGCCACGTATTTTTCTTTATACAGAAATAAGGAAATTTAAAGAAATAAGAAACTTTAAAGAAATAAGGAAATCCATGCTGAGATATCTAAAGGTATATCTTTTGGTAGAGCAACACACTAGCCCTAAAATTGTTTCAATGTTCCTCCTCATCTAGCAGTTACTGAAGCACAAACATATAATCATGGGAAATGCTATAATTAACCATAAATCTTTGCATGCAATCAAAGGGGCTCTGAGCTTTAGTTTCAGCTTGAAAGGCTGGAACAAGAGCACAACTATTAGAAAATCTACATTTGAATCAATTCCTGTCAGTGTGCTACTATTGCTTTTTTTGGTCTAACCCACAAATTTGTACCTCTATGGTTAGCCAAAAACTGTACATTATTTACCAACATCAGCACTAAAACTCAAGGATCTGGCAATGCTGCATCTTGGAACTAAAGAGCTGATACTGTGCCCTTCATGAAACATCACAACTATGCCTGAAATTACTGCTCCTGTAGACTACACATACAAGCACTTGAGATGAAACAGGATTTTCTTACAGCTTTTTATTTTTTTATCCATTAAAATGTCCTGGGTTTGTGAGACACTGAATATTCCCAAACACAAGGCCTGAGGTTGCATTTCACAGCTCTATTTAAAGCAACTGAGGTTGCTTTAAAGCCCCGCTTCACCATACCCTATGAACAATTAAATATTTTGAAGGAAACAGAGCAGTAATAGTATTGCTTTTTGCTTCACATTTTAACACAGGAGAAATGCTGATTGCAGCAGAACTCTGGTTTTGCCATAACTAAAGTGGAAAGCCTTGAAATTTAGGCTGAAATTGGGCTGATTTTAAAGCACCTATAAAACCTTGAGCTGTATTTAGCTTACACTGCAGTTTTCTGGCATCATGGACAAGGTCCTGGGGGGGCGGGGGGACGGACGGCTGGGGCTGGAAAACAGGAGTTCAAAAAGAGGTGGAGGAAGAGAAACTGGAGCATGATGAAGTGTCTGTCAAAGTCAGCAAGAGTGAGCAGCCTGCCAGTGGTGCATTCTTCCCTCTAAGTGTGCTAAAATCCAGGAGAGATGACAGGGAAAAGGGGAAATGTCTGAACTTCCAGAAGTGCCCAGGTAAGGCATACACTGCTCATAGATCAGGCAGAGAACTGACTGCAATGAAAGGGGACGGATGGCTAAAACATCTTTTCCTAAATCTTACCGAAATATTGCTCTGACACTCTTTAAAATGCAGGGATTCTAGTGCCAAAACTCACAAGCAAAATAAAAACAAATGCAGATTGCAGCTTGCCTGCTGATAGCACATGCTGTTCTGGAGCATCAGGCTCAGAAAAACCTATTGCACTGAACCCATCTGGAGAGAATGCCAGTAATTCCAGGGACTGAGACTTCCAGGGGGTCACAGTTAAGGTTCTGCTGGTTTATGCCAAGACTTCTCATTTTCTTTGTTTTCAGGGGGGTGAGTTTTGCTGAGCAAGGCATTTTGGAAAGACATGAGAAACCACTGGGCAATTTTAACTCCCTGTTAACAAAGATTTTTTGGGTCACTGAATGAGCTTTTAGAAGATTTGCTTTAACTATGTCAGAGTGTGTGTTGGAAAGGAGTTGCAAAGGAGAAGCTGCATTTCTGAGAGAAATTCCCTCAAGCTGAAGTACTCTGCAGAACCCTGGAGATTGAACTGCTTGATAAAAATAATAAACAGAAGAGTTTAGCACCATCAGGTTTCTATACCTGTCCACCCTTCCTGCCATTCCTCCTTCTGGAGGAGGAGAAATCCATGGGTAGAGGACTCCAGCACTGCCTGGACCTCTTTAGACACAGAAATCTTAGATATTCACTGTGACCTCAGGATAGCTGGTTGTTTTCTGAACAGAACTCTTACAGATACCACATCCCTCAGATCCTAAGCCACACACACAAGGGTCTGATTCTTCAGAGAAGCCTGAAGGATCACTGGCTAAACATATGTGCAACCTGGTTAATGATTTTGTTCAAATGGCTGAAAGTGAGTTGCCTTTATTTTTAACACCAAGGTTTGTTTTGATTCTGCTGGCCGGATTCTACCTTAGGTAGAGCTTCTTTATGCACACACAAAGCCAGCTGAAGCTCCTGCACCTTTCCTCACATTTTTACAGCCAATGTTCTGTTGTCCAGAGACAGCTCTCAGGTACAGAGTGTAAATTCTGGGTACCTTGTCTTTGGCAGACATATCCTGAACTTAAGATAATTTTTAGTCTCATGGCATTTCCAATGTTCTGGCTTTTCTTGTGGGACACTTTTTTTTGCAAAGAAACACAGGGTTTAGCATCTGGAATGGATAAAAAGATGTCTCACGGAAATGTGATGGCACTGTTAGTGGTCAGTCATAAAGGGTGAGCAGGCCACAGCAGAAATTTCTTTCTAAATCTGTCATGTAATGGTTAGAATGAGGTTCTAAGGCATGGATAGGCATGGGGCATACGTCTGGTTTTGAGAAAATGCTAAATAATGCCTTCTACCTACTCATAAAGCATCTAATCCTGCAAACCTCCTCCATTGGATAGTCTCTGTAGCACTGAGTTCCACAGATGTGAATATGTTTATTTGGGGAAATGAAAATAGCCTGAACCAGCCTTTGATTTTATTTCTTGTTTCATTTCATTGCATAACCCCTTCTGTCTATAAAAGCATGCAACTAATTATCTAAATGGGATATTAATAGTCTGATTTTTTTAAAGATCATTTAATTTTGCCTCCAGGCACAAGAGTCTGCTTCTCAGAACCACAGGATTCAGTCTCAGTGCTGTGCCCTAGCCAAGGTAGAGACCCACATTTCAGAAATTAACTCATCAGCTACTGAGGCACAGGAACTGAAAGTAGACTCGTGTAAAATGTCAAAAGATTTCTCACAACTGGGTATATGCAAATTAAAAAAAAAAAAAGCAATTAAAGCAATAAACACATGCTGTGAATGAATCAGAAAAATAACTGGAAATGGAACAGAAATGGAACCTGGCTTTCTACAGGAAGTATATACTCCATATCTGCATATATTTATAGCTACAAATGTAGAATATATATTTAGCAAAACTGAGTCTTACCAGAAGAAAGTGCTGACAGTCTTGAGATGTCTATTAAAAACTCAGAGAGAGAAAGCAAGCACTGTTCTGATGAAGGACTGAGCAGAGCAGTTCTAAACTGCTTTTGCCATGCTGTCCCTGAGGATAAGATCCTGGCATTACAGGTATTTATAGTGTTGGTTTACTATCTTGAAAAATGTTACTTTCTCCATGTGATTAAGAGTATTTTTCACTTAAATCAGTAATGTGGACAGAAAATTAGGGAAAAAAAAAAAAAGAAAAGATGCATCCCATTTGATCTCAGCGCTGTGAAAGAAAGATGAGTGTCAAATTTAAATCCAGTCATCTGAGAGGTACCTCAAAGGCAGAGTCACCTTCTCCACTTCTGGATAAACACAACAGCACTTCCAAGTAAACTCTCCAGCTCTGGGACTCATGACAATTTGCAGTGAAACCCTGAACAGCTGCTTGCAGCAGCTCAGCCCCACCAGCTCTGATCTCAGCCAGGTGAGGGCCTGGCTCCAGGCCCACCTGGGTTCCTTCAAGTGGAAATTGCTCTACATTAGTTATTTCCCTGAAGCACACTGAAATAGCTGGAAATGGCACTCAGAAGTTTTAAATCTCTGTAGTATTTCAGGCTGATAACATCTACCACACACACAAGTTACAACACGTACTCATCCCAAAATCTCACTCTTTTGGTTACATCACTGAAAGCTAAAGAATTAGCTCTGTGTATGTCAATAGGCTAAACAGCCATTTTGAAAATATACCTATCTCCTTACACCCTTTGAGAACACAAAAGTTATTTTCCAGGAGCTGTTGTGTCCAGTACTTAATTAAATTTCAATCTGCTTCCTTCAGCAAGGGCCTGTAATAGTCAAGATGTTCCAAAATGTTCACATGCAATAGTATAATTTCCCCTAAGCTTTGGAGTTTCTCTTTGGAAAGTGCAATGATTTTTTTTCCCCCTATTGTCATGGATTGCAGTGCAAAATGTAACCAAAATTGTATTCTCTCACCATCTGATCAAACTGGGCTGTGTGGGGTGCTGTAATTGTCTGTCCATGGACAACTGTCAATAAACCTGCTGGGGCAGTTTTCTGATCTCTGCCACAACCCAGCCTCCCTCCAGGGACAGATCTTCTGCTCATGGGGCAGGGAGTGTCACTGAGAGAATTCCATCATCCCACTGGGAAATGCTCCAGCCACGGGCAGGAGCCAAGCATTCCTACCTGGATAAAAATTTGGGAGTTGGAACACCAAGTATTCCTAGCAGGATAAAAATCTGGGAGTTGGAACACCAAGCAGCCTTTTCCACTGGATTCCCAGAGGAAGACCAGGCCCATCTCTCACCACTGGAGCTTCAGTGACAAACTCCACTTTTCTCCAGGAGCATCACTTCACCAGAGCCACATCTGCCACTGGGACTGCAGCCACCATGGGATGGCACTGCCACCAACACCCTGACACACAGGGGGACAGCTGGGATCCTGACTCTGTCAGTGGGTTTGTTCTGATTTGTAAAACTGCATGTTGTTTTGGTTTTTGTTTTGTTTTGGTGTTTTTTGGTTTTAATTTATTTCTATTTTTAGTTCCCCTAATAAAGAACTGTTATTCCTATTCCCATATCTTTGCCTGAGAGCCCCTTAATTTCAAAGTTATAATAATTGGGAGGGAGGGGGTTCAAATTCTCCATTCCAAGGGAGGCTCCTGCCTTCCTTAGCAGACACCTGCTCAAACAACAACACCTATGTATAAGGGACACTTCTGAAAACTTGGGGTCAAACAGATTTGTTACTATGATCAAAGCTGAATCTGCCAATTTTGACAGCTTTACTGAGCAGAATGCAGCTTGTTGCAAGCAAGGGGTTTTATGAGGGAAGTTAAAATCTCACAAAATGTGTCTTTATGCAGCACATAAAGGAAAAAGTCCAAACTAAAATACTCCACTGACATTAAACACACAAGTGAAGCATTATGCTGCTTGCTGCATGCCCTGAATATCAGAAAAAAGATTAAAAAATCAACAGCTGGAAGGCATCCTGCCTGCCTGCAAGGGTCTTCAGCCTACAAAAACATGGTCAGGAAAGGGACTGAGGTGATGTTGCAATAAAGCCCCTGGAAAACACGGCAGACACTGCTAGAAGGTAATTCTGCTGTTTGCAGAAGTTTTTTGTGCTCCCTGCCTGCCCCCTCCTTGGAGAGCAAACATCACAGGTGCAGCACAAGGGCTGGATGAGTTGTGGCCCCTCCAGGAGCTGTGGGGCCATTTGAGAACGAGGAACAAAGTTTTCAATTTTCAGTGGAAAACACGAGCAGAGCTGCCAGGAATCAGCACAGAGGCTTCTCGTGTTGCAGGCTCAGTTACACTGAGGTCTGTCCCTGGACATCAGAGATGCAGAGGAACCCAGATGTTTGCACAAAAAAACCCACCCTAAAGGTTTATCACTGAAGCTGTTTCAGTGTTGGTGCTTTGGAGACATTTCTCTCCTTCCTGGAAGATCAAAAAGCACAGTAAGTTTGCAGAGGATGTTTGTGCAGATTCTCTCAAAGTTGGTCCACACACATTTTATTGCCACAACATTACTGAATACTGGACCTGAAGCTTTTTTTTTTCCTTTTTCTTCTTTTTTTTTTTTTTTAAATTTTCTTTCCCTGTATAGACCTGTCTGAAAACAGGTTGCCTTTTTTATTGTCTTTTAATTCAGACACTTGCTCTGACAGACCAGGGTAAGTTCCTGTTTTGCCATCCTTGTTGTGCATTGGGGATCAAGAGGAACATTCAGAACAAATGTGTTGTGAGAGGAAGTGAATGAAAGCACTGCTCAGAGATTGATATTTTCCAAGAGAAAAAGGGGAAAAAAAGGAAAACAAGACAAAAAATCTCCTACACAGGCAACTAAAAAGACAAGCTCATGGTATTCTGAATGGGGAAGCCCATTCAGAACCAAGAAATCCAAGTCAGAGGAGCTCCCCTCTTGTCTCCTTCCTTTCCAATCTATTTAAATAACAAAATCATGTGCAGGCCAAAGTCTGCAGGAGAGTACACCTGTGTTGCCATAAACTTGTAAGTAAGTGCAGAGAATTTCCTGCTTTGCTCTTGGAAATCCTGTCATTTGTCAGCTAAAGAGCACACGGGAGGTTTGTTTCCTTTCCTCCCAGTCTTATGTGGGATTTGGTTGAGGTATGTACAAAATTTTCCAGGCTCTTTACACCAGAAGTCTTTGACCAAGTGCCTGCTAACTCCCTTAGTATAAAATGATTCCCCTTCCTCTAGATATTTTGAATTTGCTGAGGTTTTGCCCTGCCATTTCCCAGAGTTTCTGGAGATTGCCTGTCATCTGGGAGAGACTGGCATGGACTCTGCCTGGAGAGGTATTAAGTATCTCTAGAACTGCAGGGATTTTAATTTTTAAACAGGACTGTGTTCAGAAATCTCTGGAGTTTTTCAATGGATCATTATTTTTCTTTCCATACTGGACGATTGCAATAGAAATATAATGTTCCCACACACACACAAATAAAATCATCAGCTATGTACCTCCTCCTGAGACTGAATGAAATGACACATTTTATGGGAAGGACATGAAAGAAAATTTTAGCATTTATTCTTGATGTGAATTCAGTAGTCAAATGAAAAGAGCTGAGAGTTGACGCCTTTGCTGAGCTGTCAAAAAACTCACAACAAAATACAACCCCACCACAAAAACTAAGCCTCCCCCCTTCTGGTTTGTGTCTTCATACCACTACTAAAAATCCATCTCAACCCCAACCTTTTTAACCAAAGATCAAGATGAATAATAATGACAAATCTAAACCAACCCCAAACATCAAAAAAAAAAAAAGAGAACAAATAAAATGCCACCACCTTGCCCAGAACGTTTACCCCAAATGGAGAAAGTGGCAAAAGGAATTTAGTTACTACTATGGATGTGAGAGGCAACATACTCAAGCACTATTTCAGCAGCATGCAGCTCTGAAAGAGAAAAAAAGGGAGTGAAAGAGGGAAAAAAGAGGGAATGAAAGAGAAAAAAAGAGGGAATAATCTAATAAGTAAGATGCTAAATAATCCACATTAATCAAAAACCTTAAATATCTTCACACAGAGACTCGCAGTCTAACAAGAAGGCCCTTTAAGCAAGTAAAAACATAGGGAAAAATATCAAAAGACCTGCTGCATATTTTTTCCAGTTTATTTTTCCCCTTTTCTTCTCTGCACTAACAATTTTTAAGAGGCCAAAGATATTCCAAGTGAAATGTCACCATTCTTACAAGCTTAAATAAACTATTTATTAGCGGTAGACTAAGTACCCAGAAGAAATTTATTTGCCCTGGCAATAATATCCATAAATGACCTATGAAATATTATGACATTGTAGCAGCAGCAGGGTTGCAGTCTGCCTGTGAGGATCCAGTTCCAGTCAGCACAAGTGCATTGAGAGGGGAAAATATTTCTGCAGGGCAGCATGCAGGCAGCACTGGGGAGGAGATGAAAAGCCTGCCAGCACAATCTTTTCTTTGACACTGGCAATAAATAAATAAATATAGAAGCAATAAATAAATAAATCTTTCAGCTCCAGCAGCCCTTTTACGGTGCCCATCAATTGAGTGTGTGCTGCTTGTCCCAGAGGGGTCTAAATGGGACAGGGAGCTGAGATCCTCAGCCACAGTCCCCCGAGGGGAACACAGGTCCCCATTGAGCCAGGGACACACGGGCTGCTCTTTACGGGGCTTTTTCTGACCAAAGCACCACAACAGAGACCCAGCCATTAGGTATTCCAAACAGAACTGCTATTTTGAGAACAGCAAACTTCATTAATGCCTTGGGAGGGGGAGGGTGGGGAGAGGGTGGAGAGGGTTGAGAAGTAAAACGCATGTGTGCACACAAAGGTGTAAAATTCAGGCTGTTTAAATGCTAATAAATACTGTATCTGAGCACTCATTTCCCCCAGTGACAGAGAAGCCAAAATCTGTTTGGCTTTGCACAGCAAAGCTGTTTTATAAAACAGCTCAAATTAGTGATATTTGTCCTCCAACACAAGATGGATGAGAAGAAAAAGGGGAGAAAAAAACCCCCCTCAAACCCTGATGATTTAATTCTAAAACTGGATATTACTTCAGGTGGAGATGGCAATTTTGGGCATGGAGGGAAACATGAATCAAGGACTTCAGGGTAAGGTTTCTTGAGCATTCTCAGTTCAAGACTTACTTGATTTGTTGGGGGTTGTTTTAGTAAACGAGTCAACACACAAACAACAAAAGATCATTTTTTTCCCCCCGGTATCAGGTATAGCACAGGGAAAAGTCAAAAAAATCTGCAGATACCAAAAATCCAGCTTCTTGTATGTCCATCTTTGTTTCCACTGAGGAACCAGTTAGGAAAACTAGTGGCACAAACACAAATGTCTCCTTGGGATTTAAACACAGGAGCCCTCATTTGGAAGACCAACAGATGTCATGTAGAACACAACATCTACCTAAAACATTGCAATGATACAAAAATCCCCCAAATCCCAGCATTTTGGTGCTCTATCATAGGCTGTCACACTGATGCAGTTGACTTCAGTGAATGGTTTTTGGTTTCCTAAATGTCCTTAATTTTTCACCTAATTTTTTTTTTTTTTTTCTCCTAACTGACCCCTAGGTCTTTGCACACCAAATTTGAACATGCTCATGGCAGAAAGCCCTGTTGAAATGTGGTCAGGAGCAGGTCCCAACAATGAGCAAGGCACAGGGTGTGTCATGATTTTCATCTTGACAAGAACATCGAGCCTGAGCTCATCTAGGGAGTGGTCCTGGACAAGAACCTCCACTAACTTGGCCCGGGTTTCCTGTTTATAACTGAATAAGGTGTCTTTTTTGCCTAGTTTGCAAAACAAGCAGGGCACTACCCACTGTTGATCCTTAACTTCTTCCCAGAAAGACTTCTCACAGTGCACAGCCATCTGTTCTTCTGAGGGTTATTTGTCAAGCTCATGGGATTGTACGGAGGTGGGTACAGAAGAGTGGGGTTTTTCTCCCCCAGAATGACCCAGGAGACAGACATTTAGAATTGTGGGACTGCCTACAAAATTTCCTTGGGATTCTCCCTGTGTGTCCACTTGTGCTGCAGCCCCTGTGAGCATTCAGGATTTTTTTCTGTGTAAGGTCCAGGTGACATAAGCATGGTTTAGACTATGGAACATCGCTGTGAGTTGCAGGGGAGGTGTGTGAGGGACCAGAAAAGCATGCCATGGCAGGCTCCTGCAGCCCAGCTGTGTGCTGGGGGGAAATGGGAGCAGACAGGACATGGAAAGGTGCTTCACAGCAGGGCTCCACGTGCCACTGCATCCCCACCTGAGTGCAGCACTGACACCTTTCTCCCAGGGAGTGTCGTCAAACATGGATGTCAGCAGCCTGTGGTTTAGAGATCAGATCAAATCCAGTGCCTGGAGCTCAAATCAGCTCTAGAAAGGCTCAAGACTCAGGCCCGGGGGATGAACATGAGGAGAGGGTTGAAGAATCCTTCTCAGTATGGGTCTGAATCCTCCTGTGTGGGTCTGGAGAGACCTCTTCTTAGGCCACCCCGAGGGACAGTCAACAAAGCAGCAAAGATCTGTTTGTTCTGGAAAACAACAGGCTAAAAAAAATTTTGCTGAATAAACTTTGACAGATTAATAGTATTCCCTTCCCAGCTTTTTCTTCAAGAGATTATATTTTCCATCCTTCCTTCTTACTCTTCCCTCCTCCCCCCATCAGTGATATCTCACTGCCTGGTCTTTGGGTGCAGCTGCACGCGTGCCGTGACAATGACGAAATGAGAAAGAGTCAGAAACTGAGGCTGATGCATTAAAAGGTGCAACACAAGATATATTCTGTTCCTTGCTGAATCCAACTTGGTCCACTCTGCCTGCTTATTCTAGTTAAATGCACATGTCAACATATAAAAAGTTATTTCAGACTGCAGCATTTGGTTCCCTGAGCCAAGCCAAATGAACACAGGAATAGCAACAGTACACACGCCAAGGAAAATGAACTTTTTTTTTCCTCCTACTGTGACATTTTTGAAGGCAGCCAATTATACATTAAAAACATCATGAATGAGCAGTGTAATTTTGGAGCCATAACTTAAAGTGAAGTATTCCTTTAAGTATGAAATTAATATAATCATGACATTTTAACAGTTTTTCATGGTCCTGCATTCTTCTACAAGGACTCACTCTAAGTAAACCTATATGCTATATAAAAAGACCACAATAATCTTTTCCCACTAGTAAAACTGCTACTCTTACGAGTGCTACATATATAGGAGTTTTTACATACATAAACATAGCATGGTCACTTGTGGGATCTATAGATTACATTGGGGGCATATTAAGGGAGTAATGCGTGTGCCAAATTTGTTGGCGTATTTTATAGTGTCTAGATTTTTCTATCCTGTGCTATTTTGTACATTTCCTGCCCTGATATAAATGACCTCATTAACAAGAAATTCTAATAAGTATACAGAGGGTTTTTTTTTTTTTTTATTTCAAACCCTGAACTTTGCTGGCTACAGCTTATTTTTATTTTGTGACCTCCTTTTGCATGTATAGTCTTGGAGGAGGAGAAAGAGGGGGAAAAAATAATAAAATGAAACCAAATTCTGCTCACACAAGGGAGTTTTCTGCTGAATGACATAACTTGTACTTCAGTCTGAGCTATGGTCAGTCTGCTCAACCAGCCAGTAAAATTAAGTAAATTCAGAGAAGATATTTTGGGGATTGAAATTTGCCTTCCAAATAGAAGCAGTGGGTTTTTGCCTTCCAAGCCAAAGAAGGAAATCACACAGCAGCATATGGAGTACTCTATTCCCCACATATTAAAGTTGTGTTAGCTTTACAGCAGTTCCTGTCACCATTCAATATCTTACCCCACAAGCAGATATGTTTTACCACAGGATCAGAAGTCTATTTTTGCAATTCCACCTCAGGGTAAAACTCATTGGGACTGCAGGATCTGACCCCCTTGCAGTGATCCCTGCAGTAACAGCCCCTCTAGCTGGAGCTAGAAATAAATTTGTTCTCAACATCAGATATACTGTTTTCTTTTGGAGTTTTTTCCCTCTGAATGGTGAGTTCAGAATGTGCTACAGTAGGAGAGCTGAGAGTACCTAGCAAAAGCTGCAGTCAGAAATAACAGCAATATTCAGTACTTCTAGGGCAATCTAAGTTCTTTTTAGACTCAAAAAAAAAAAAAAGAAAAAAAAGGAGGCTGGAATGCATAAAATATATAAAGTAGCCAGAAACCCCCAAAAAATATAGATGCAAAACCTACAAAATATCAGTCAGAGCTCTACATGTTCACTGCAATTAACACATCCAATACACCAAAAAAAAAAAAAAAAAAACCCAAAAAACCGCTGCCTAAGGCACAGTTGTGCAAGGCTGCAAGACCAGACTCCAGTGACACCTGGTCTGAAGCAGATTCTGAGCTCAGGATCTAAAATCCTCTAAGAAAATCAAATTTGTCTGCCACTTCCACACCTTCTCACTTCACCTCAATCCTTCTCCTCTGTCAAGCTACCATTTCCCAAGCTCCTGCTCCTGCCCTGGCCTCACCTCCCAGCCATCTCCCCACACACTGCACTGATCCTGCTACCCTGGGGCAGCTGCCCACTAATTTAATGATGAGGGTGAATGGAAAGGTCAGAGCTAAGGGGGCACAGAAATGTGTGTCCTGAGGGCACTACTGTGGCCTTGCCTACCCAGCCCTTCATTTCTGAAGATGGATATCCCATTTATATGGTAATCATACATTTGGCTTTATGGTGAGCATACTCTTTGGGTATAGTCCTGCCTTTTGAAAAGTGATTTCTAACTGGCTTGCCCAGACTAACTTCAGGTATGTGAAGTGGTGTTGAGAAAAGAGCGCTGGGCTTCAGTTCCTGGGCACTCATCAAGGACCATCCTCTTTCTATGGCACTACAGGACTCTGAAATCAGAGTGGACAAAGCAGCTATTTCTCCTCCTTGGCTGCAAATCCTGAGGCAAACCGAGCACTGCACAAAGGTATAAATGCTCTCTGCATGGCACCCACTCAATCTTGGTATGAGTTCCAGCCTCAGCCTGTCACAAGCAAGACTTGCTGCTGGTGGCTTCAGAAATTCTGCAGATATCTACGGTGATGAGTTGTGCAAAGCTGCCCTGCCCTTGAAAGGCAGCAACACAACTGACATTAACAGGCAGCTCATGGCAGGGCTGAGGAGGAAAGCTAAACACATTAATGTGCTTTGAGCTGCTGCAAAAGAACGTGGGCTTCTGCTGCCTCCTAGGGTAAGTCCTGATGGCAGAGCTCGGGAGAGACCTGAACTCCTGCAAAACTTCCCCAGGGCAGGGAAGGAGCCAATGGGTTTGTGGGGGCAGAGAGGCCAGGGTGGTTTTTCTGCCTCCCCTGGACATCGTGTAGGAATAGAAACCAGAGTCTGCAAGAGCTCCATACAGTCAGTTCAATTAAAATGCCTTTAAAAGCCTAACATTTTAGATATACACTCTGCATTTCAGATTCATCCTCTTCCTTTTGGGAGTTTTGAGACTTCAGCATTTCTGGTTTTCATGGGTATCTCCACAGCAAGGGCTAGAAGTAAGCAATTTTGAGAATTCTCACTGTTGAGGAGCACATCTGGTGCAGGTAGCTGCAAGCTGCAGATGGAAATGCAGGTTGAGATGCAGGGTTAAATGCAGAATGAAGTACAGGCTGAGCTCTGAGTGGGAGTCCAGGACAAGGGGATGAACTGGTGACCTTTGGGATGACAAAGGGCACTCAGGAGGGTGACACCCAGCCAGGTGAATGAACACTGAGACACAGCAGCAGCTGGGAATGGCTGACCTTTTGGACAACAAGGGAGAGGGAAAGGAGCGATGGCAGTGAGGTGGAGGGACACGGAGATGGGGGCAGGAGCTGAAGGCTCAGGAGCAAGAGCGAGGCTGAACACGGGGAGACTGTGATGGGACAAAATGCCAGGGGTTCCTTTGCTGGGGTCCCTCCTTGGAGGCACCAGCTGGGGCTGTTTCTGTGTTACTGTCCCAGGAATAAATGGCTTCATGGCAGGAGGCATCGGGGACTCTGCCACCTCTGCCAAGGCACAGCTGGTGTGATGTAAGTGGGGTGTGAGGGGAGCCAGGAGGGGACCCAGTGGTCACTGGAGCCAAGGAAGGGCCTTCGGTCCCAGAAAGTCTCTGAGGTTGGGAGTGCCACTGCCAGAGAGTCCCAGGAATGGTCTGACTGGGGATTTTCCTTAACATCCCATAACTGCATGACTGCAAATACAGAAGCCTTAAGAAACACGCAGGGTAGTTGGAGACTTGTGATAATATTGCTGATAATCTCTGCAATCTCTGCTCCTGAAGAGGAAAGGCAGCTGTGTGAGCCAGATCCTGAATCCAGATGGAGATCTGGTCAGACACTTAACCTGACCTGGCAGCAACAGCCTAGCTCTGTACTATCCCACATTTCACATTACACTGTTTTGGCTGTATTCTACACCTGTGAAAGTTGCTTTATATGCTTTGCTGTATCCTTCACCTCTTGGAAAACAGTCCTCTTAAAGTCACTTACAGCCTCCTATTTTTGTCAGCGTTTTTCAGAAGAGAAAACGTGACTGAATTTTCAGTATTTCTAGTTGTCACTAGAAAACAGTGAGGCCCAACACACTGCTATGTTCCACATGTGCCATTTAACCGTGGGCTGCAGGTCTCAGAAACAAATACAGACCTGCCAGTTTGGTCCTTGATGGTACCTCCTAAACCAGAGCAAGCAGAGGAGATCTTATCTCTATCTACAACTCCCTGACAGGAGGGGGAAGCCAGGTGGGGATCAGGCTCTGCTCCCAGGAAACAAGGGACAGGACAGGAGGAAATGTCCTGAAGCTGCACCAGGGGAGGTTCAGGTTGGACATCAGGGGGAATTTCCTCATGGAAAAGGTGGTCAAGCCTTGGAAGGGGCTGTCCAGAGAGGTGGTGAATCCCCATCCCTGAAGGTGTCCCAGAAGGCTCAGTGCTCTGGCCTGGGTGACAAGGTGGGGCACAGGTTGGACTCAATGATCCTGGAGGTTTTTTCCAAGCTAAATGACTCTGTGATTCTGTGACAGCCTGTCAGCACATCTGTGGTGTTTTTTTGTCCATCTGCAGCTTGCCCAACATTCCTGGAGCAGTGTGCTAGACCCACAGCAGGGATGGTGGGTGCTGCAGTGACTACACAACCTCCTGAGGTCCCCTGCAAGCTGAACTACCCTGTGCTCCCAAGGCACTTCATGGCATCACATGGAACTCAGAATGCTGGCTCCGGCCTGATGTAACAGAACACAGTTTAATATTTTAGAGGCATTTGAGCCTGGGAAAAATACTTGCTCATAATGAAGAAAAGCACAGTTTTTCAAATACAATGCCATGAACAAAGCCCTGGGTAAAGTGCTCAGTGATTTAGTAATATTTAGTTGTATTCTGACACTGCATAAAAATGTCCCCACATGATCAGAAGAGATCAGAGGTACTCTGCAACACATCTCCTCCACATGCTCAAACCCACTCCTCCTGGTCTCAAAGGACTGCAGTGTGTAACAGACACATTGGCTAACACCTGCTTTATTCAAACACCCCAGAACACCCGAACTTCTCAACTGGAAAAAATACGATTTTCATTTATCTACACTATTTACTAGAAGGAAAAGTAAATATGCTGCAGAAGTATGCATTACTGCTCTTTTTTCTCCTGCTCCATAAAATTCAAAGCTATGCATGGAAGGGACAAGCTGGTGGTAAATACATGGGAAAAAAAGAGTTTTTAGTTTTTCTCTCCCTCACCTCATAAGCCTTTATCTTAAGTCCTTTATATGAATTTTCTGTTGAGTGAAAGTTCTCTTCTCTAGATGCAGCCAATACATCAGGGAATGTTGTCACATTACTGCAGCATCTTGGTGAGTTTTTTCTGGGGTTTATTTTTCTTTCCTTTTACAGAGTGCTGTCATCCTGAAACTTGCCTTGTACAGCACTGTTCTTTGTACTGCTTCTTACATATATCATCCATTGCAAACACCCAGAGACCAGCTATAGCAAATTAGGCTTGAATTAGTCCATCCCTCAGCTGCCATCAGTGGGTGAATAGCTCCAGGATTAAACAGATTCTTGTTCTGACTCAGCACCACAGTTCTTGCATGAAACAGAAATCCAACTGTTAGTGTGAGAACTATTTGAATAATACAAATCTGGGGTTTTTCTTTCAGGGTACTTTCCCTGATCAAGAGGAATTAGAGGTCAATATTACACTGCACTCAAATAGCATTAAAATTGCCCTATAAATTACTGATCTGAAAAATGTGGTAGGTGAAATAGCTACAGTAATTCTGAGGTAAGGAATACAAGAAGAAAATCAATTTTTTTTCCCTAAAAGAGAATTTATCTGTCTTCTCTGTGAATTCTTCATGATGCTGGAACACCTTTAATTCAGTCACGCAAATGAATTAGAAATAAACCTGCACAACTGAAATGCTCAGAAAATCAAGAGTATTTCACCTCAATTCTCATTTTCATAAGGTTTTTCTGAAGTGGAAAACTGGAAACACTTTCCTTCAGTGCATGATTTAAAACATACGAATGTGACACTTTCTCAAGAAAATGTTCCATTGGAAACAAATTGTCATATTCAGATGGTGAAAGATTCCAAACAAATATTCTCAACCTGTCTGTAGGAAGGGCACCACTTGCAGTGCACAGGCATAACCAACAAAGAACAGCTACAAAATATATTTTTGAAAAAAGCTTTCTAAATTAAATTGTTTAACACCTGCAACAATTGGAGGTTGCAGAAAGTGTTCAAATGACTTATTTATCCATCAGAACATAACAATTTTAAAAGCACTGTTTATAAGAAAAGTTAGGCTTAATAAATTTATAACTTTTTTTTTTTTTTTTAAAGAGGGTTGTTAAAATGCACCATTTTTACATTGCTAATTGAAGCCATTTTGATATGGGGCCCAGGATCATGTAGAACATTATGTTTATTTAGAATAACCTGTTAAAAACTTCAAAAAAGCAGAAGAAAAATACTTAGAGGTGATCAGATTTCTGTTATTTGGATGTTCAGATCAAAGCACTTGAGGATCTGACTTTTTATATATGAAAGAAAAAGATCAAAATCTCTAAGTTTCTCTAAAGATTTCTTTTTTTCCTCCAATACTATTCAATAAATCACTTTATTGCATCATAAGCAACAGAATCAGCAGAGATGTAACTCCTCTCCATTTGTGGCTGGACTTTCTGACCCCTGCGAAGAGCCATGCTCACACTGCAGTCTGTTCTGGGAGCAAGGGGATTTCCAGAGTGTCTGGCCTCTACCCAGGCACTGATTTTCCCTAAAACTTACAGGAAATCACCATCTCCAAGCTCAGGGCCCTTTCCTCTGTGTAAGTTAAAGCCAGTTGTGATGCTGGGAAGGTTCTGGTGGAGAAGAGGAAGGCATGGACAGGGCCCCTCATCCACAACTTTTTCTGTCAGTGCTGCTATTTCCAGGACTTTTTCCTTTTCCCTGCAGGTTAAAGAGTGCATCAATATGGATGAGATCCATATTGATGGTGCATCAATATGGTGCATCAATATGGATGAGATTCCCAATGTTCTAACAGCTCCCTTCCAAAGGCTGTGATATTTCCCAGCTGCCCATACTCACGCTGGTGTTTCTCTCTCCCTCAGTGCTCACAGTGACTCCATGTGCTCTTCTCCAGGAGCACTTGTTCTTCTTCTGCAGGTGGCTCTCTGTTTTCCTTGCCAAAGGCAAGCTTTGAGCCCAGCTGATTCCAGCTGCTCTGCCACATCTGGCTGTGAAACCCCTGCCTTGCATGCTTTAAGGTGTCCTGGGCAGTGTTGGATGGGGGGGGTTTGCTCTTACCAGCAAAGTTTCAGCCAAGAAAGCAGAGAAGCAACAAGGCTGCAGAGTGCCTAATCAGAGCAATCCTCAAGACTGCTCTAAATGAGATCAAACTGTTGGGGCTGGATCCCAGTCAGTGCAACCCCTGGGGAGCAGACACTGCCATCTGCACGCTCATTTACTGGGCTTTGGAATTATTTAAGGTTTGATTTATGGTGGTGAATTGCATCCTGGCAAACGTTCACTGTGCGAAACCCTCTGTTCCCTCACCCATTAAAAATCAGGGCCTGATCCATGTGAAAGCTCCCTGATGAGTTCACTACGTTTTGGATCAGGCCTCTGGGTCCCAAGACTGGCAGATAATAAATATTCCCTTTCTGTCCAATCTTCTTGCTGAGATTTAGAAGCAGCTCGAGTGTTTTCCATCAGTGTTTTTATGTTTACTTTTGGGAGAATCCTCACAGTGGGTCAGGTTACTGTGATATAGAAAGGATGACCCATTCTGACATATAAATTTTCCAAAGGATCTCAGCCCAAGGCAGACATCTGCCTCCAGGAATTTCAGCCCAGATGGCTGGAGTTTGGCAAAGATGGAAGGAACTGAAAATAGAGCTCTGTAATGGAAAGTGGTGTAGAACCTTAATAATAGGAGGGTGCTACCAAGTACCACATATGACAAAGCTCCACAACAAAAAACATAAGGGAAGCATTGAGGGAGGATTCTTTCCGTTATGCCTCAGAATATATGATCTATCTCTTCTTTTACTTGAAAGGGTATCAGAGTTAGCTTTTATTTTTGCCTGATCCTCCAGAAATTACCATCAAAACCAGGCAGCTCAAACCCAGCCTTTCCCTCTCAACTGCATTAAATGAGGTTTAGCTGAGAAGCATAAACTTGTCCCGGACAGTCAGAAGAAGTCAGGACTACAAAAGTCCCTCTGTGCACTCAGGAGTCAGTAGCAGACTGGAAAAGTTGTGTGGCTGAGATCTCAGCAGTTAGATTTTCATTACTTGGTTTGCAGATTAAAAGCCCATCTTGATGTTTCAATATAAGAACACAATTTCAGTTCTACAATACCCAGCATACCACAAAGATTCCCTTAGTCATAACAGGTGAAAAAACATGATTTCGCTCAGATCCATTCTGAAATGTCCCTATTTCTGCTTTCACCTCATCTCTGTCAATTTGCTCTTGAGGAGCAGGATTTGAGCACAGGAGCTGGAATCTTGTTAAAGCCATTTGAGAAATTTGCTGCCATTTACACCTGACTAAATCCTGAGTAACTTCACTGGCATAAATGGAAGCACAATTTGCCTTGAGGCATCAGGGCTTTTGTTTTTTGTCAGTTTTGTTTTGTTTTAATTCAGCAACAGATTAAAAATAAAACTCTAATGACATCATGCTTATGGCACAGAGTCAACGGATTTATGCTGGACTGCTCCAGAGTAAATGAGATAAGGCTTTGACCTAACAAAATTCACCCAATACCCATTTGCAGCAAAAAGCTTTCTTTTATGGAATGACTCCATCTTCAAGGAACTGGGGGCAAACAACCCACAAACACCTTGGTGCCAAAACATGCTCTTGTTAGCAAAGGGGTTTATTTCAGACATATTCTTGAAACCTCAGAAGTGTAACATGCTCATATTGCAACTGACTCCTCATGCACCAATTTTCAGCTTTTGTTTTTCTTTTTTGTTCCTTTTTTTTGGATGTATTTCAGTTATGCCCATCACCCCACTAACAAATGAGGGGTTTAGAATGGAAATTTTTACCAGCCTCTCACGCTGGTGGTGCTTGCAGGCACTGCCATGATAAATAATTTACAATTTAATGACTCCTGATGTAATCACAGCAGGCATCAGATTCACCAACATCCATCTCTCCATTGTTACCACTCTCCTCTGAGCCCATCTTTTTAGCTTCCAACTCAAAAATGAGTGTTTAAATTGGTAAAGAGAGAGTTTACCACCACAATCCAACCTCTACATTTGTTTATGTTGGATGACATTTTTGTCCTGGCTTGCATTACTCAGATGGATAAAACTCAGAAGGGTTCTGCTTTACTGCTCTGTTTTCTCTTAGTGTTCTTGCATTTTTAAATGCTACCAAATGGTTGCTTTTGGCTCTCAACATTATCACATGTTGTCTATAAGTATGGAAATAGTTATGGTAATATGGACGTAAATCATAACTGTAAATACCACATAAAAAAGACTGCCATATAATTATAAAAATACCTAATAGATTTCTTTTTCAAAGACAACACAGCTGTCCTTTCTAACCTTTCATTTGCAGATTCTTTTCTCTCCTTTTATTTATAGGTTGCCATGCAGTTTGACATAGCACACCATGATTTTTGTTTCTAATTTTGAAAAGAAAAGGAAAAGAAAGAATACTCATTTCATCATAAAGAGGCATTAGTTTACAATTTTGAAAGGAAACCAACGCCAGCTCTAGAACATCATCTTGGAACCAATCTCCCTCTTAATACATTTCAAAAGGATCTGTCAATGGCTACATACCACAATATAAAATTAAACCCTGCCATGAAACTGAAGGAGGGGTCGGCCAAATGGCACACATCACGTGTTGGGAAGGAAGCCCCATTCTTTCTCCAAACATCTCTGTGGGGTTTTTTGTGAAAAAAACCACACTAGGCTGATACATTGGCCACAACAAAATAAGAATTTTATGTCCTGCTCAGGGAAAAACAGGTTGAAAAGCGTTCCAGGCAAACTCACACTATGCAAAATGAGAGGAGTGAAGCCTTGCACAGCATTGATGTTGCCAAAAAGGGGTTTGGATTTTTTTTTGCCTGAGAGCTGCCACCATGCATTTTACCTGTTTCTAGTCAGCTTTGCAATGCTTAAGGGCAAAAAGGAACAGGTTTTTTTTTTCCTGCTTTCTGCTGGAGTTGCATGGTGCTTCATCCTCCATAAACTGGTTCTTATCTCTTACCTGTTACTCCAAACATCCAGAAGGAGCTTGTTCGGTCACAAAAGAGAGGCTGCAGGCAGTTCTCTCTTGCCACATGAATGGAAGGCTGTTATCTTCGTATCTTTGAAACATTTCTGCCTCAAAGCTTCTACCCATCACCAAGCAACCCCTTCAGAGACCTGTGCCTCTGCCTTTCTGTTGAGCAAATGCCATGTTTTAACTGAAATAATAGCAAACCTCTCCAGGGAATGGATTCATCTTAGCCATCAGAAATGTGTGCTTCTCCTTCCCTCTCTTTGCAAAAAGAGTAATTATAGCCATAATTATGCAGACACAGCTCTCAATGGGTTTGTTACACTCTGATTCCCTTCTGGACAGACAACTAAAACAAATGAACTGCAAAATGCTGGTGGGGAAGGTCAGTCTGGACCAGAGGTGTGCTCATTGCTTATTGATACAGCTCATTTAGGCAGATGAAATTCTCAAATCCACACTGCATTTTTATCAGTCTTCACCCACTGGCCTTTGTCCAAAAATGTGTCCTTTTATCAGATGTGTCACTCTTTTGGGAGGCTGCCATCACTAGACTGGGTGACTGAATGTTAAAATAATTTCTCCAGGGGGAAGAGGTTGATCCCAAAGGTTTCCTAGTTCCAAGGGGGAGATCATTTTTCACCGCCAGCCGGAGCCTGATGTCAGACATGCCCTTGCTTCATTTATTCTCCTCAGAGGTTGAAACTCAGCTTGTCCTTCCTGATTCCAATATTTTTTCACATTTGGGCATATAGTAGCTACTACACAGTGAACTCTCAGAGCAGGAGAGCCCATGAGACGTGGGAAAATAATTTAGGGGAAGCAGTTTGACAGCAGGATGCAGTAGTTTCTATTGTCCCATTAAAACAGAGATAGCTGGGAAAGCTTAACTTTGTATTCATTATGTAAACATATGTAATTTAGCCTGATGTGCCAAAAAGATGCAAATACAAAAAGAACCCCAAACAAACCAAAAACCCCAAACTTATGCCACCAAAACCTTAAGCAAACCAACACAACAAATATTTGCCCTTTTCCTGCACCATGCCTACTTTCTTAGCAGGGATATGAGACTGAAGCCTTTTACACCTGAAAGAGTGATAATTTGTGCTAAAAGATCAAGTGTCCTGGGTTCCCTCTGAGTCTGGCATTTATTTTACATTTGCAGTTTGGTCTGAGAGCAGAAAGGAAGCTGCAATGATTGACTCATCTTGTGAAAACATCTTGACACATTTTTGTTCTTTTCTACATGTTTTCTCCACAACAATAAGGAGAGAGAGAGAGAGAGAGAGAGAGAGAGAGAGAGAGAGAGAGAGAAATCACCAGTTCTCATGCAAAACTTAAAGTTTAATTCTTCAAACAAAAAGAGCAGCTTGGTCATGCCCACTAATGGCTTGAGCTTGCACTGACTTTATTTAGACCACACCTAAATTAAAAGCAGAACACAAGCAGGTATCTGCAACAGAGATCAGTCACTTCAGCATTTCCTGCATCTTCTGTAACATTCCTCTTATACCAAGATGCCTCTGCAACACTCTAAGTCAGGCTTGGAAATAAAATTGATCAAATCCACAGCACATTGTGCTAAAGCTGGACCAAGGCCAGACACACTAAAAACTTTCTCACCTCTCTTCTTCATAAATATGGAGCAGTCAGGAGACCATGAACTGCTGCTTCAGAGGTATTTACAATACCAGCAGTATTTCTCGCTCAAAGCTCTGCAGCTATGATCACAGATACTTTTATTGCTAAATTTTCAATCTGTGTTGGGGGTTTCTCTTTGTATGCACAACCAAGGAATCTGGATGAAGCCGTGGTATGGATTTACAGGATAAACAGAGGCCAGAGAGCAATTTATCTCTTTCAAAGTGAGTAAGGCAATCTGACTGAAAGCCATTTTCACTTTGAATGGCTGTGGCTGCACAAGGGACCAATCTACTTTGAAAGCTAGCTCAGATAATGTCTTCATCTGATTCTCTGACACTGTGCAAGAAAGCTAAAAATCAAAGAAAATCTGTCCTTTGACAGTGCAGTGTTGGATATTTCTGATGTTGTCCTATCAAAGATCGTTACAAATTAGGCAAGAGATTGTATTAGTTTAATTTCAATTTCTGCCTTTTGGCAAGGTGCACAGCTCTTAAGAGTTATGAGAAGCTTCCTTCCTCTTTTCTTCTCGCTCACTTCCCCAGAAAAAAGTGAAAAGAGAATTTGCATGACAAATTTGAGTGAGACAAGGACGCAAATAGGCAGTAGATATGTCAAATTCAAATGGACTTTGGTCTCAGCAACATCACACCCCCCAGGAAAGCCACTGTGCTGCTGCTGCTGCTGCTCACGCAAAGTATCCTGCTGGAGGGACAGCAAATTCTAGAGGTAGGCAAGAGAGCTGAGTAAAGCACTGCTAGAGAAATAGAGCCCGAGTTTTGAGCAAACTTGTATTTTTGTTATTACTTGAGTGGAAAAAGCTCTGGAGAATGTTTGGAAGGGGTCTAAGACAATAGAGCCTCACTGAGCTTTGGCCTTTGGGCACACTGCTATGAAACTCTAACTAATAACAAGGATGAACATATTCCTGGAGAGAAGACAGTGAGGGAGGAGCAGAAAATGTGCAAAGGTAACTGCACAGGGGCAAAAATTGCAGTAAGCATTAAAGAATCTCAGGATTTGCAACTGAGATGTCAACTGTTGCTATTCACAAAGATTCCTGACAATAACATTTCTTTTTAATTCACTAATTCTTGTGTGACAAACACCAGCCAGCTCATAGCACTTGTATACAAGGTGGGTATTTTCATGTTTTCAACATGAAAGCAGCTCCTTTTACAATCAAGAACCAAGACTGTGTAGCAGGTAAATGGTTAATGCTGCGCAATATGCACATGATACTTCATCAACTCCCTCACAAAAATTAGGATATTATTCATTATTATGGAGCCCTGTAATTCTAAAGTAAATCATGCCAAGATACTATCTTGCAGGTCTCTAGATCAGATATCATTGCTCAGAAAAAAAAAAAAAAAACAAGCTTTCATGCACTTACCTTATCCTCCAGCCGGATCAGTCTGGCTCCTATACTGTAGTATCCTTTGTCTACCCCTTTTTCTAAAGAAAGAAGAAAAAAAATGGGACATTCATTAGGTGGAGAATAAATTCAAACTATGAATTATATCTATGGTATTTAAAGCAAAAAAAAAAAAAAAATTAAAATTTGGCAACATTAGGGTAGCATAAAATACATGAACATAACAAGAAAGAATGAAACAGAAGTGAGAGTGGCAGGAGAGAAGGGAATTAGTTTTTCAGAGTGACAAGATTAAGTTGGTCTAAAGAGTGACTTGGACCTTGGTACAGGCAGTCTGTGGACATGAAGGCTACAGATGCAGTCTGGAGTAACATTGTTTTGTTGCTTAATTAACTCAGCTAGCTGCATGTGGTTAGATGGAATGGGCAGGGGACCTGGGCGCACCTCCATTTTTGAGTATCACTGTCCTGAGCAAGGTAAACTTGCTATACATAAAGAAATCAGAATACTTTTCTACTGAGGCTGCAGGTCTAGGAGGCAGCACTATCCAGGAATTCAAGGGCTGGAGTGGCAGAGATTGTTCCATCTGTCTATAAATCCATCCCTCCATCCCTCTATCCATCTCCTCTCTGCAAAGGAGTGACACCGGGAAAAGCTCTTGCATCCTCATTTTCCTCCCTACTCTTCATGGGGCCTGGTTAGTAAAGCACAGTTACACATTCCTCTGCAAATGGTGGGATTGGGAGCCAAGATTGAAACCTGTGGAAAACAGGGTCTATTCTTCCTGTTCACAGGATCTATTGCTAAGGAATGCCATAGTTTGAGGGTATTATTGCACATGGGATGAAGCACAGACCAACACATATTCTGAGTTGGGAGTCAACATTTCTCAAGTTAAAAAGCCCAATACTGAAATAACTCACAAGCTGATGCCAATGGAAGTTGGACGTTTTTCTCTAATAAAGTATATTTCCAATACCTGGAGTAATTACTCCTGGATTTCTTCATACGTTGCTCCATTTTCATGAGTGATTAAGGTCTGGTTTTTAAAGCTATCTAAGTCAATTTTGTTTGGGGCATGGGCAAGGCTGAGGTATGAAGGAAGGTGGGATGAGATGTGAATTTACACCGTGTCAGAGTTCACAGTGAGTGCCTGTGCACTCATCACATTCCTAGATTTGTCAGGGAGTCATACTTGCTTTACCATTTGTATTTGCTATTGAGATATGTTTAGTGATCTGTTTGCAGCAAAGTTCACCTCAAGGTAAGTTGTGCTGCATGCACCACAGCCCCTAGCAAAACCAATGCTGGCAAGAGTACCTTTTGTGCTTTCCCTCTCCCCCCACACACACCACCCAGAACCTTTAAAAGGTCCTGCACCCTTGGCAGCTCTTTGCAGGCTTAGAAAAGACAAGTGTTTCCCCAGAGAAGCTGCAGGAACAAGCAAAGTCAGGAAAGAAGGTGTGGGACAGACAATAAATGACACAGCTTGGCTCACGTATGTGTACTAGTCATCCTTCACAACCTCAGAAACTTCTTAAAATATAAGTAGCTGAGGCTCAAGTTTATCTCTGTGTTCATCTCTGCCTAAAATAAAATAATTTTCTCTGATGTCTACTTTCTAGTCAGTAAATCTGTAAACACATCTTTCAAAATATATATCAGAAAAAAAGCATAACTTTAAGGATTTCTAAATTGGGATGTGGTTTGAACAGCAGCAGGCAGGTAATGTTTTTGTTTAGGTCTAAGCCCAAAAAGTCCCCCAAACCTGAAGAAATACTTCAAAAAGCTTTTTCTTCTTTTAAATAATCAGATGATCATTTCCTCACCAGCTCTAATTCCACCCTTCAGATAATCACCAAGACATCCCAAACCAAATTAACAGTGCATCCTATTTTAGTTATTTCTGGAAGCTGTGTGGAACAGAAAAGACAATAGGGAGCAGATAACCAGTAAGAAGCTGTATTGAAGCTTGTGGCATTGCTTGAAATGTGGAATATCAGAAGTGGAAGGGGTGATGCACATGGAGGGAGCTGTGTCTCGTGCACCCCTTTGCTGGGTGTGTAAGTCCCAAAATGCTGTAGGTCTTCCCCAGTTTCTCCACAGGCTCCATGGGGAACAGCACCCAGCCCTAATTTACAAGCATTTCCTTCTAATAGAGACCATCAAAAGCAAATGTGGTGTGTTCAAAATTCAGCAAACACTGGGGTAAGGAGGGGGGCACAAGTTCAGATAAAGTCGCCCCAGTACGTCTGATTTCCATGTCATGCTTATGTTTCTCTCTTGAGTTTTTTCTAGATAGATGATTTTAGACTTCCTACATCATGTTGGTTTTTACAGAGTTGAGAAGATTGCATGGCCAACTATAAATCTGAAGTGTCTAAATTTCTCTTCACTTTGTAATCCAAAATAACTTCCTTTTAGTATTGAATTTTTACTCCTTGTGTTGGGCTGCACTAAAACAGAGATCAGTCCTGTAACATTTATGGGAAAGGCACAGCGAGAAAGGATACATGGCATGATCATGATGAAAGGAAGCACAATAACTTAGAACTGGATGAAAATATATATGGGAAAATTTTAACTCAGAAATAAAAAAAAAATATCGAAAACGTCTTGTATCACGTGGTTGGCATGATACAAACCCATTATTTAGATTTGAATTCAGAGAAAACACTAGCAAATAAGCAATAGGCATTCTAATTCAGGGGACTAAATAGTTGTTAATATAGATTAATAATGATAATATATATTTATTAATATGGACATTTCTTCCTGGAAAGCCTTTGCCTTCGTGAATATACCTAGAATTCTGCTTTTTGCCTTCACGAATATACCTAGAATTCTGCTTTCAAAACAACACAACCCTGTATTCATTTCCTAATATTTTCACAAAGTTGGCCCATCTGTTTTCCTTGTGAAGAACAAGATATCTTGTATAAAAATGTATCTCTTAAAAAACCCCCCAAACCCCCCCAAAAAAAAACCCCTCAACAAAAACCCACAAACACTTTTCAGTTTGCTTCACACCAGTTCAAGAGATGATAACTCTTTCTCCAGCTGGAAGCAAGTGATGTAAATAACATATACTGATATGAGCAGGAGGAAGGAAGTGAATCAAAAGAGTGGTGGCACCACAATCTTATTTTTTCACACAGTTAGTCTTCTCCATCTCATCAGAATATACCAAACTTTAAAGAAAATCAATTTTTTCCCATTGGTTAGGGAAAAATATTTATGAGGACCTTTAGGACAGTGAATGAATTGCAGAGAGATGGTCTAAAAACGGAAAGCTAGAAACGACTCTGCTTTATAGAACAAGAGTCCTTTCTTGATTTTTACACAGCTAGAGGGGAGCTAATTCAAAATATTTAAATTTATCTGAAAGCCATCAGTTTCTTTTAAGCAGAAAATGAGGAATTTGACCAGATATTCTGGATTGCTGAAGAACCTTTGTAAATGTTGTCTCAGAAAGGAGAACATCCCAGGAGACATCTCTGCCTTTTTTTTTTTTTTCAGCTAACTCGGTGCAAATGCAGCCTTCTGGACCTGTGTTTGCTCCAGTTCTGCCAAAGCTCCATGTGGGGATAGCTGTAATGAGCTTATGGCAAAATCTGGATTTTTGGGTTTGTAAACTGTGTGTGCTGTTGAAAAACAAGGTCAGGATTGCCCCTTTGCACCCATAAACCAGCAATGCCTTAGTCATGGAGACTGTCAGTTGGAGGAACTCTTTTCTTGTCAGCCAGAGCCTTTTAGAGATGGTTGGTAGAAGAAATTAAAAATAAATAGGTTTAGGCATAGTCCTGGATCAGGCACTTGTGATTTCCTCTGGACAGCCTAAAGAGTAAACTGTCAAAATATTTTCATCTCCAGGAGGGGTGGGATAAATCAGATCCTGCAGAAATATGAGTATTGCTCATTTCAAATATTAATTGACTTTAAAAAGATAAAAGTTAGGCTGAGCATATTTATTGTGCTTTAAAAGATAGAGTGACCCAATTCCTTCTTAACAGGTGGGAAGGAAAAAGTATTAGAAAGCTTAGGTGGCACTTAATGGAAAAAAAAAAAAAAAAGCAAACAATGGAACTGTCAAAATTTTGCAAGAAAGCCCTTTTCTTCAGGCATTCCCACCTGTGCCATGCAGAACCAAGAGGTTCACATAAACTGCAGATAAACATCAGCTTCTTGTGTACTTTTCTGAACCCAAACACTGGATCTTTTGTTCTAATGTGGCATTATTCTTCACCTTTGCCCCTGAAAAGCTATAGAAAGTCTCAAAAATTGCATTCAACAGCAGTTAACTGCATCGTGTGTAGTGAAGGTCAAGTATGACACTCTTTATTTGTATCACTGTATCACTGTCTACTTTGTTGATTCCATAAGTTCAATTAATATGCTCTTTGCCTCTACATCAACACTTTCCATTATTAAGGCATGTGTTTACTATGACAGGAATCTCTTTCATCTGACAAAATTGTGTCCCCTGGAATGCTGGGACAGGCTTTCAGTGAAACTCAGATAGAGACTTCTGAATATACTTATAAAAGTAGGGTCGAGGTCCTTGGAAAATTGATTCATTATCTGAGTGCTTTTAAATCCACTCCTGCTTGTAGGAGTTTCAAAGAAAGGCAGGAGATGCCAAGACCAAAACCAGCAAACAGGGAGAATTCTTCACAATATGCAGATGTGAAGGTGGAATTATGAGAATTCTTTGTACAAAACGTGGCAGATGTTATAATTTTAAAGGGATAATTAGGCAAGTTTGATAAGGACAAACCACTTTGGACACTAAATACACTGCAGCCTTGTCAGGAAGCCTCAGATGTGCAATGGGCTGAAAGCTGACAGGAAGGTTAGAGGCTTTTTTTTAACACATTTCCCAAAGCACCTTGCTCTTGGCTCCGTCGGAGTCAGGACTGCTCTGACCCAGCATGGCTTTTATTCTCTCCTCGTATCCTTATCTTGTTTTAACACAGCTTTTAGTGCTTTTTTATCTCAGAGAAACTAACTTGAAAAATAACAATAATTGCTTCCAGTGGATTCAGATTCAGGGTATTTTATGACATCATTCCCTTTGGAAAGGTAATAATAATATAGACAGGCTGCAATTACTTTTATATAATATTATCAAAGTCCACAACAGGGTTTCAATAAAAAATCTGATCCAAACCTCACTGAGGTCACTGGATAGATTCCCATTCATTTCAACAAGCCTGGAATCAGACCTTAAGGTTCTTTGAATGGGAGTATAATAAGACAAGGAAAAAAACAAAAGGAGTTGGAAAGGAAAATTCTTTTCATGTTTTTATCCTTGGCAGTTTAATTTTCTTTGCATTGTCATTTCTTTTTTGCTTGTCATCAGTACAAAAATAACACAGTCTGGGGGAAAACACCCATATTGTTAAAAAAGAAGCTTTTAGCAATGCCTGGAAAAGTATTATATCAAAAATACATGTTTCAGTGTAGAACAAGCCATGCATTCTGAGAGAAACTCAGGGATAAACCTTCTTCTAGAGAAGGACAGTACAAAAGTCTGTTTTCATCCCAAACAGACAAATACTGCACCCAGTCTTCAGTGTTCACCACTTGAGAAATCCTGGGAGTAAAGGCAGGTTGAGTAACACCAGGAGCAATTGCAAACTAGCTCTAGGTTTTGTTCTGCAAACCATTCCTCTGGAAACACTTACCTTATTTTTGGATTTGTGGAGGGTTTAGATAAAATAACTACTAGATCAAATAACTTCTGGGTTTGGTCTTGCAACTCCCTAACTGAGCTCACCAGTTTCTGCATCCCTAGCCACCATTCTACCTTTTCCAGTCAGTTCCTTGGTACTTCAGATTCCGCCCAACACTTGCTCAAAGTGCCCACCTAAGACCCTCCCAGTGGTTTCTACGACCCTTTTGACTCAGGATTTGGTGACACCAAACTTTCTGAACATCTTCAGCTTCTTGAACCTCTCAGGGAACTATTTCACAACGAGCTTTTGATTATTCACCTCCTCTGAAACCAGAAACTGCTTGATAAAAAGTTGCTTCTAACACCAGTCTCCTCAAGCACAAATTGCAGTTCCTGTTTGGTAATGCTATACTTGAAATAAAATAATACATTCATGGAGGTAAGGGGCATTTTTCCATGAATTTGGTTTGCACATTGTGGAATGAATTCCCATGCATAAATATTTATAGAAGTATTCAAGCTGACAGATTCTTTTCCTGTGGTCCAAAACCAGCTACAGGAAAAAGGATTGTACTACTGAGCCTTCTGCAGGAATCAGATGTTGAAAATGTGTTTTGAATGATATTCCTTGTTCTGATAATATTAACCACTGACAACATGCTATTTTTTAGAGGCTCTGAAATTACTTTGCCACCCTCAGTTGTGCTCCAAGTCACTTGGGGATGTGGTACATGAGTCAGGAACGAAGAAACCTCTTTAAGTGGAATCAACATATATTGTAATCCCAGCCCAAAAGATTTAGAAAGACTATTCTCGTAGAAGAATTTCCCTCAGGATGTTTCCATCTCATCATGTTCTAATACTCACTTTAACATTTATTCTTAATTTCCATTTACTCTACTACCACCTGAATGAAATGTATTTTTGCACAGGCATTCCAGAGCTTATTAACAGAATTACATTCATGTGTAATTGGCTGGATTATAAATTCACATTACTGTAGCCAAGGGTATTTTCCCAAAGTTATGAAGATAATAATTTTGCATAAAATGCAGCCACCATACCTGGGAGGAAAAGACCTGGCTTTCCCAAGGATTGGTCCAACCTGAGAAGCAAACAGAAAATTACCAGCAGAGCAATTACCAAGCAACATAAACTCTGTTGCTAAGCATGGGAGCATAATTTACATGAGAATTTACAGTAGCTCTAAACCCAAACCAAAACAAGCAAAAACATGAGACTAGCATGACTTTCTGCACACACAGTCAGCAGTTCAGCTCTTTAAGAGTTTTGCCTCCAAAATCAAACCATATTATTATTGTTATTTTCGTGAGTACTAATATTTCTCAGACTTTCAAGTTGTAACTAAAACATAGTTCTCCTGTGTCCTATGTAATCCAATAACAAAGACTATACAAACAGAATCACTTCTTAATAACATTTGCAACTACTACTAGAGCCTCATGCAGGCGGATTTAATATCTGTATATGTTGACACAGTAGATTCCATTCAACAGGATTTTTTTTTTTTATTTCATTTACAGGCCAGGGGAGTTCATTCTGGTGTCCCTGTCCACAGCATTAATTTGTAAAGAGAAAAGCACTTTGTGCTGAAACAGAAGAGAATAGTTTTGTGGCAAAATATTTCAGCTGCAAACCCTGAACTTGGAGAAAGCATGTGCATGGAGGAATGTGGGCAGGGAAAAGTTCCAGATAGTGCAGCACAAGCAAAACAGATTTGTCTCAGTTGTGGAGAACCACAGAATGGAAACAGAAAGGTAAATCATTATTTGAAAAGTTTTCCTTTTCTAAGAAGAGGACAGAAAAGCTTGGATCACACTATAAACTTCACAGCATGCACCTTCGTTTCTTTTAATACCACTTGGAGAAAAAGGAGAGGAGAATAAAGGGCAATTGTAAACTTGGTCATAAAAAGGGTTAAAAATGGCTCCAAGTTAAATCCTCCAGATATTGTGCTCCCTGTTGTGCTTGCAATTTTGGACAATTACTGTTCATTAAGTACACATCTCTCCTAAAGCCAGCTGGCACTAGAGAAATCAGATATTTCATGAGGTAGACAGGGCCTACCTTCTTTGAAGTTCTTTTATGCGAACCATCATGTTGAGGTGTCCTTGGGAGTACTGCTCAATCACGTCGCGGACGTCGTACGGCTTCCGAGCTTGCTGGGAAAGGAGGCAAGGCAGCACGTTGCAAGGTAAGTATTTGCCAAACTGGGTTTTTGTTTCAGACAGGCCTACATTCTAGTTTTTTAAAAATTTTTTTATCTGCCTATTTGCCTGCCATTTTGCAACAGTTGTTGTAATGGATTAAAAAAAAATACACAGCCGTTGTGGGAGCGAGTATTTGTTGTGGAGACGGAGCCAAATGATTCCCATTACTGTCAGCTAGAGTCATGTCTTCATGCTACTCCATACTGAGCAAAATATTAGCCCTTCACAGTGTATTTGGGAAACACGAACCCAAGATGGATAATTTATCTGGGAATCCCATGTGCAGTATCTCCTGGCTCATTCCAAAGCCATGTGTTAATCATAATGTCAGGGGACTGAGCCCCAGGGATTGGCCCAACGCAGAACACTTGGACCCAGAATCAAATGTCTCTGAAGACCAAGAATGTCTAGTGACAGAAATATTGTTGCTTGAGGAACAGGGAGGGCAGATGCTCTGCATAAGTCAGGAGACTGCTGCACGTGGGTTTTGTTTGTGCTCCTTTGTCTTTCGTGATGCCTTTGAGACCAGAAAAAAAAAAGGTGCAATTCAGACAAAAAGGGACAGATAAAAGTTGCAGGAGAATGAAAAATCTGCCACTTGCCCAGTTATATTTCTATCCTAATGAGAATCCAGATGCTTCTGCCAAGCTTTGGTTTCTTGCTGCAACTCCTGCGGCCAAATTTTGACACAAACCCAGAGAATTTGCATAAAGTGATGTGGTTATGGAAAGTGCAGCACGATGAAATTTTAGCAAGTAAAATCAATGTGTGTAGGTATAAACATGAATCATGGCCTTTTGGAAAGACCAGTATTTTGAGAACCCTTATGGGAAATGTGGGGCAAGATGTCTCCCTTTTTTGGCTCTGACTCAAGAAAAGAAGGGGAGGAGAAAAAAGCAAAGGTAAACTGCAAATCTAGTAATTGGAAATTACTGCAAACAGCTCATTAGTCATCTTGTTGTCTGTTTGCACTCTGTAACAGCCTCAGCCAGAGCCATTAGCATGCACCACTGCACACATGCATTGAACACCTACAGTATGTGCTGGAGTCATGCTTGGAAGGCAGCCACACAATCCTAGAAATTTCAAATGAAAGCATGGAACTGGAATGGAAACAAATCCTGTGAAATGAATGAAGAAGCAAGAGCTCTTCGTGACAAAATGCCTCCCCTGCACTCAGCACTCACCTGCACCAACACTTTGAGAAGAGTTGTGGCTTTGGAGGCATGTGAGTGTACATTTGGGTGCATTTGGGAGCAGAGGCTTAGCAGGGGAGGGAAGTTTCAGCTTTCAGATTATCATTCGGTTTTCGGTTGGTTTTTTTTTTTTCCTTCTCCCCCTTCCCCAGCTCCACATTTTGCAGACGCTGACACATCACTATTTCTGGCCAGAAAAGCAGCCTATTGTCTTCACCCCGAGAAGCAGTGCCAGTATCACTCTTTAGATGGACTAAGGGGGGGTGCCTGGAGAGCATTTTGGCTAAATCCCGTGTCCTTTCCTTTGGACACTCTCTATTTAAACACCAGGCATGGCGCAGAGCCTGGGTGTGCTGGGGAGTCTTCCCCTCCCCTCTCCCCCATGGGCCACTATGTGCATAATTAATTCTACTCATTCCCAGTGAAATTTATTTTCCCCTCAAAAGAAGTTCTCTGTCTGTTACCCCTTTTACCAAACCACCAGCTCCGAATCCTATAGTTGCTGGATGCTGCAATCTGCCTGAGTACTCTCTAAAGCTGAGTAAAAATATCCCTCCAGCTTTCACCATTTCCCCCTCCTCTTTTTCCATAAAGCTTTAGATCTGGGCATCTTATGTCCTGCCAAACTTTGGCACAATCCCCTGTCATGTTTTTATTAGGAAATGCTAGAACGATACAGCTGAAGCCAGGGCTTCAGAGAAGTGTGGTGAATGCAGCACTTGAACAACTGCTTTGACTTTCATTTTGTTCATAATCTCAAATCCTGGCCATTTGAGCTCAGTATGCCACATTCAGCATGCAAAACTAAATAATATTACCCAGCTTTGAACTTCCAAAATCTAATTTGCATGGGGGGGCCCTATAAACTGTATTTCATGGCCCCAAGAAAGGTAGAAACAAAAGATTATTCCTTCTTCTTCCTTCTCTGTCACTGTCTGACACAATTCTCTTTATAGATTGATGAAATACAGTTTTTAAGATTTGGCATGACTGCTACTGGTTGACAGTTCCAGCACATTAGGTCTCTGGTGGTTTGAAATATCCTAATTTTAAACCTAACACATTTATAAACGGATTTTATTTTACAGGACTGGTATTTCTATTTTCTTTTTCTTTTTTTTTTAAATTTCCCATAGCATTTATCTCTCTGGTATATTTACAATATAATCATGCTCTCCTGTTTTTTGCTGAGTTTAACAAACTGACTTCTCCTTGTATTCTTTTAAAAGGTAGGGTTATCTGAAAATACACGTCTGCATGGGATTAGGAAATATATAAGATGCTCTATCTGCCCTAATTTAGAGTCTTCTGAATGCTGGGATCTTATCTCAGGCTTCTATTCCTTGCATTTAAGCACTCAGCTCTAATCAAACTTCCCTGAGATGCAGCTTTTTGATTTTTTTTAAAACCTCTTCAAAAGGATTATGAAAGGCCATTAACTTTCAGTGGATCCTCTTGGACAAAAAAAGCATGAACCTTGATATGGAAATAAAAAGGGCTTTGAAAATCAGTCCAGAAGTTAATTTTTCATTTCCATGGCGTTTCCATGGATGATGAGAATGATGATATCAGAATCACATTCCGAACAAGTTTTATCATAATAAGTCTCGTTAAACAGGCAAAATGAAGCAGTATTTTCAACACAGCATATTTAGTTTGAGCACTTTGTAACCTGACTGAGAAAATTAACTGAACACTTCATAAAGACAGCAAATTTCCAGAAGGCAGATGCTCCAGAATTTTCATTTCTACTTTGCAGTAACTAAATAAATTTCTATTCATGTAACACTACACTGAGGGAAATTGTGCCCAATGGTCCTGTGTCCCCAACTCTGCAGAATATGGAAGAGGTAAAGAAGGAAGAAGAAGCCTAAAATCCACAAGGTCCCTCCAGCTTGTCTTCATCTACTTACCATGCTAACAAACCCAAAAATCTAAATTTCTCACCCTGAGATAAATTACATATTATGCTACTATCTAATTTATATTCTTGAAAGTTCTGCTACACCCCAGAGCCTAGAAAGCCCTTTCCATGGACAAAGGTTGAAAGCAGTGTTTGTCAGAGGGTTTGGATCCCTTAAAACATACAGAGAAATATTCTCTGCACTCTGTGTTCCAACAGATACCCTTCTTGTTATGATCAGTATTTTATCAGACACCCTGACAGATGTTTTTTCACCCCAACACCAGAGCTTTCTTCACTTCTGCTAGTGGATGGGTAAGTATTGGTCAGTAGAGTTAAATGAACAGAACCCCGAAAAACAAGTGCAGTAAAAAAAGTGAAGTAAAGAATAACGATGAGGACTCCACAGAGTTAGGGGTTTGTAACGCACTATATCCAGGGATCACCGATAATTTCAGACACACCATTATAAAATTCACAAAAGGTGTGAACCCCAAAACCTCAAAAACATCTTTGGCTTATTACAGCCACGTTCACCAAGACAAGCCCACTCTGAGAGCGCCTTCGATGTCACGCGAACTCACGAGATATGCTCATGATTAATCCTGCTGCTTACCTGGAATTTCCTCCTGGCCACAAAGTACTGCATCCTCCTGATGACTTTCACAGCTGTCCTGTGTGCTTCAGTCAGTCTGTCAAGGAACAGAAACACAGACAGACATCAGCTGGGGGGTGGGGCAGAAGGGAGGAAAAAATGGCAAAATGGAAGGTGTTGACTCCAAGACCCGAAATCTAGAACTGTGTTTAGTCTTTAAAATGCAAAGCTGCAGAGTAGCAAGCTGTGAGTGCATGGATGATTTGTTCTGCTGCTTTGTTTTCCTGAAAATTGTGGTTCCAAGTATTCAAAACTGATAAGTGAGACAACGAAAGCAGGTGTACAAAGATAATACACGTGGAAAGGATTAGACAGGATTACTGTCGATGAGCACAACTGGCATAATTTTGAAGAATGTGAAATGTTTTTAGAACCATGAGTGTATTCCTTATTTTGCATTTACTGATGGTTTGCCCATGAGCTCTATTGCACAGAAATTGACTTTAAAAAATTTACTTTAAAAAGTACTTTGAAGGAAAGAAAAATCAAAGTGTCCCAAATAAAGGTAAATAAAAATGCGCACAACACAACCTCTCAGCACATGTCTGTGTGTATGTGCTGGTATTCAAACACAGAACGGGACATTTTATAACTCAGCTGCATCGCTTCTCCTAGAGGATTTCTGCATTTGTAAAACATTAATTGTGCCACTTGGCAGACAATTAATGACCACACCTCTGCTTTATGGTGAATTTTGGCAGGGTACAGAGGAAGCAGGAACATGGTAATTATAAGAATGAGTATTTTAAGGAGGACTGACTCCTTCCCCATGTACTCCTTTATTCATTCAAAATAAGTGAATTAAAAAACCCCAAAGTTTTCTCTCCAAGGAAGCTGTATTTTTGGGAAATCTATGTTCTATACGGACATCATCCATATAGATGTGATGTGACGATAATCCCAGGAAAGCTTTCCAGCAAGAGTCTCCTGAAAACACAGTCTGCTGCCTCTTCTCAGTGTGTCTGGCTGGGGAAAAGGAAGTATTGGCTTGACCACCTACTTGGGTGCCACAGTTCAGAGACAAAGTCTTTAAAAAGTGGAAAGGTTACAGCGGGTTATTTCAAAGTGAAGGAAATAAAGGCTAAACAAGCAGGGACTGTGTTTTAAGAATTAGCATACTAATTAGTTTTTTTAATTATTCTTTGGGGAAATAGCGCTTATCATAGAACAGGCTGAGTTGGAAGGGACCCATCAGGATCATTGAGTCCAACTCCTGGCCCTGTACCCCAATAATCCCACCCTGTGCCTGAGAGCTTCTCATCAGGTGAAGATGCCACAGTCAGAGGCTTTTAAAATAAGCTTCCAGTAGCTTTTTCTTGCTCTTTCCACCTCAAGTCCCAGAAGAACATTTAAGCACGTGCACAAATAGGTGTCTGTGCTGCCTATTTCATTTATCTGTGTGTATCCATGCAGATGTCCGCATAAATACACTCACACATGCAAGCGCACAGAAGGCAAAGCAGGGTGAGCATGACTGAAGAGCTACTTTTGTTGTACACCATCAGCAGCGCTGCTGAGGAGGGATCTCTACATCTGTGTAAGCCCATCAAGGGGATTTCAGAAGTGTCACTGACGAGCTAGCAGCAGTTTAGCCTGCAGGACCTTTATTATGGTGGAAAATAAAGCCCTCAGCTTGACATTCAGGGCCCCAGCTGAGCTCCTGTAGCTACTGACTAGAACAGAGATGACATTCTGCTTGCAAATGGCACAGAATTGATAGAGAAATCTTTGTCAGTCCCTACTTTTTTTGGGGTTTTTTTTTTAAATAACCAGAAAGCAATCACAGTTTAAAGCTTAGGGATTAGCCCTACCTCCCTTGTGTAGCAGTTAAGATAAAAACTTGAAATTATCCCCTAGAAATAAATGATGTGAAACTTCATATATATATATATATTCTTAAGGTTTTTTATTAGGCTAATCCATATGAGATCGTTCAGGCACTGTTTAAACAGGCTTAAATAGACAAGTTTAAAGGAGTCAGAGATGGAACCAAACCAAGGCAGTTATTTCATCCTAATTCCCCTCCTTCAGCTGAAATCAGGGCTACAGTTTTTTTTCCATTGTTTTATCAAGCTAAAGTTTTCAAAACCATGAGACTGAACTCTTGGAACTTGATGCACAGCTGAACAGGCCTCATTTTTAGAAAGAAAAGTAATTTATTTGTGAAATACAGATAAGAAGGTCACCCAAGTATCATTCTAAAGCATTTGATATCATCATGTTCCAACTGGCTAAACTCACACCAATCTCATTGGGAGAAAATTCTGAAATAGAAGCGACTACTCAGATTTGATGGTGACTAGTGTTAAAATGAGAGTCAGAAACGTGACCTGACTTTGATGAATGAATGAAACCTGACTTTGATGGAAAAACAGCATGAAAAGGTGCAAATCCATAGTCTCAGACAGATGGATAAGTCATCTTAATTGCCCCAATAAATCCCCAGGGAGCACAGCAGCTCCAGATGAGATAAATTCCTGCTCTGTCCAGCAAACAGAGCTATCTCCCTGGAGAGAGGGGAGTTGGGGCAGTGTGGCCATGACCCTAAATATTTTTTTTTTTAGATTTTAGATGATTTGCATAATTTTCTGACCACTAATGTCCATAATGGATAATTACAGCTACTACTGACCAGGTTACATTTATCCCTGAATGTAGCCCAACATATCTACCCTGCTAAACCTTATATTTTATCCCAAAAAGGAATAAAATTTTAAGTGATAAAAATTTAAGAGTTTTTTAAGGGTGAAACTCTTTCAGCCTTGAAGGTGTCGGTGTGTCACATGCCAGAAACAACAACCAGGAGAGAACAAATGGACAGAGATGCTTTGGGCCCTGCTTCGGTAGTGCTC
The DNA here is from genome assembly GCA_018697195.1 of Certhia americana. NCBI lineage: Eukaryota > Metazoa > Chordata > Aves > Passeriformes > Certhiidae > Certhia > Certhia americana. Next base: position 65,248,565 of record CM031879.1, on the reverse strand, counting down.
AAGAGGAGAACAGCACCACTTGCAGCAAATCTCCTGGATATTTTAGGATAAGCAGCTGATGAGACAGCAGCCTGAGGGGGGTGTGAGGGACACCACACTTGCACACTCACGTGGCATTTTCTATGGAAACAATACAGAAAGGGACAGATTTGCACAGGCATGGTGATTTCCAAATCTCTCAAGGGTGAGGATCTAACTCCTTTCATAGCCTGGCTCCCAAACAGTAGGAGCTGAGCACTTGCTGTAAGCAGGAGCAAGAGTGGATGGGTGCCCACACCTCTGTACCCACAGAGCTGCCAAACTCTCCTGACTCTGTGCACCAGAGGGCAGTGGCACATACACACACACACAGACACACACAGAGGAGATGCTTTCCAGCACACTAAAAATTGTATTTTAAAGAATTTACCCACGAACCCAAGCTTAAGCTCTCCTCATAAGGGTGGAGTCTTACCCACACCACACTGAGGTTGGGTGGGTGGTTCATATTGGCTGGGTTGTTTTGGCTGTATGTTATGCTCTAAAGTATATAATTAGAACTTTATTGACACACAATTCCATGCTTCTTCCATCTTTTAACCTAAACACCAGGAAATAACATTTTGTCAACCCCCCCCCCCCTCCCCCCCTTTAAAACACTTTGTAAAAGGAGAACAAAGTGACATTTGAACAGAAGTGATGTGCCTTTGGAGAAGTTATGAGCACATAAATTAATAATTGAAGCTTGCAACATCTGTAACTATAATGGGTACCATGAAATGTCTACTGAAATAACAGATCCTTGGATCCATAAATGGCACTGACATCATCTCTAACTGTGTCAATAGGACCCAAGGCAGCATGTGTTCCTTACCTCTCTGCTCAAGGATTTCTCAGCTGGATGCTCAGTTTTAAAAGAGCTCAAATCTATCTTAAATTGCAACAAGTCATTCCTGGTCTGGCTCCTGGGCCATCACTGTGGTAGGGCAGGGAGGAAGGGGAGCGGGTGGTGGTCCTGGATCGTGGATCTTCACACAGTCCCCACGCTGGAGGGATGCTCAGAGTCACTTGGCAGCTGCTCTGGAAGGGCTGGGGAAGGGGAGCCCTCTTGGCTGGCTCAGCCTCCCCTCTGCAGGTTCTGGCTGTGCCTGTGTGGGTGCAGAGCCTGATGGGACAGCTGTGTGCTGGGTTTGCTTCTCTACTCAGGGCTCAGACAGCACTGGAAGGCATCACTTTCAACTAAAACACTTGTATGTATTTAAGACTGCCTTTTTTTTTTTTTTTTTTTTTTTTTAACTGCAGGAAGGCTGCAGCTTAAGCCAAAGAAGCCAAGCATTTTCCTTTGTGTTGGAAATAATTGAACAAGAGGAGAAAACAGAGATGATGAAATCCAAAGCAACTGTAAAAACTATCCCACAGGGATGTTTTTATAATCTTTCTTTGATATAGCATTCTGTTTGTTAAAAGCTGGTGTTGACCAGTTCAGATGTACTCTTTTTCTTCTTCTGCATGGAGTTTGATAACTTCCAGACTAATGGGCTTTGGAGCAGCCAGGGAATATTTTAAGTGAAAAAAGATACCTAAATGGACCCTAAAGTCAGGCAGAGTTAAAACTATTGCAGGCCATGTTGAGGCACAGCTCAAGTCCCCAAAAAAGCCTGTTATCAATGGGATGCATTTTCAGTCCAGAAACATTCTTTAATCATTAGAGTTGACTTCAATAGGGATCAGGGAAGGGACTTTGCCCAGGCTGGGATGCAGGGTGGCTATAGATAGTGGAATGTGCATTCCAGGTTCTCCTGACATTTATTTAGGTGCCATGAATAAGAGGAGTCATTCAGTGTAACATCAAGAGCTGTGGAAATCAAAGGCCACTTCAGCAAGGCCAGTTACAGCTCTCTGCCCCAATTTGCAAAACTGGTTTGAGGATCCACACTCCCAGTGCTTGGGTTACGGCTGAGATTCATTCATTTGTCAGGTTTTGATCTGAATACAAAGCAGGAAAACACATACAGAACCGCACTAATTCTGGTTTATTATGGATCCCTGGATGGTTGGTAACCCCTGCCCAGAGTTACACACAGCATCATCTCATCTGGAGCTGTCCACTTGGCATTAGTTCCTAAACCAGCACAAGCAAGGACTAGATTAGTGATGGTAACTGAAATGTACAGAAGTTACTTAAAAATTCAGCCCTCCATCTGCCTTTTTGTTTTCCCATCACAATTGATTAAGATTTTTTGCTTTCCAGCTCGTGTCTGGGAGGAATGTTGATTCTTAGTCCAAACTTTTAATTTTTTTCCATGTGCAATTACCTCAAATGGGCTGATATTTATTGGAAACATTTAAAGGAAATCTTATTTTCACTGAAAGCAAGGGACAAGAAGGGTTTGAACAGAGAAATCAGAAAGATAAGATTAGAGAGCTTCTCACAGGCAGATGCAGCAGTTGCTCCCTATGAAGTCACACACACAATGTGGACCTTCTATTGCTGGGGAAAAGTGGTGCAGAGACATGGTTCTCATCACAAGGGAGCTTATGTAATGAGGCTTTAAAACTGAGGGAAGCTGAAAATCCAAATTTTTTAAAAAAATCACCTTCCCTATAAATGAAGATATTATTGCCTTCAGCTAAGCCAAGCCAGACAAAATGCCTTGAGCCTCTTAAACCACATGAGTTAAGAGAAGGTTGAGTCTGCAGCAACTTGAGTCTGACATGCAAACACCTGGAACTGTCAGGCAATGATTCTGATTCCAGAGCTCATCCCAAGCCAGGAGCAGCAAAGTACAACACAAATATAACACAAGAGCTTTCCAGTCTTGTAATATTTCATCAAAGCCTTGTAAAGAACAGATACTTCTGGAGCACTTCCACCACTTACATGATGGAAATTATATAAGATGCTATTTGCACTGAAACCTGAGGGAACATTTCAGAAAATGTTGGCACAACTTTACTTTTCCCTTTATTCCTAATCACCACTCCACCTTAAACCTACCTCATCTCTATTCTAACCATATCCTCACCTGAACCTTTTCAAGCCCGTGTTTGGCTCAAAGCTACAAATAAATTAGGATTGGCTCCTCTCAAAACAGAGCAGCCTGGAGGCCTATTTGGCTTCACCATGCTCTGCTGACAGCCTCAGTTTGTGAAGAAATGCTGCAGACTGCAAATCCCTCCTCTGCAGGTACAGTCCTGGGTAGGAAAGGGTACAGAAGTGAGAGAGTGCAGCTTGTGAGGGACTGCTTTCTGGGATCTGGTTGTTTTGCTGAGGATTTTGTGGCATTTGCTGTCTTCACCCACCCACCCATCCCTCATACACCGCTGACTCTGAATTCATTCCAGAACACAGCTGCCTCTCTTTCTACCTGCCCTTCCCTGAATGGGAAAGAAAGCAGATTCCCCACAGCAGGGAATTTAGGGGCAGGGAATACCATGCAGGGGCAGGACAACAGCTCTGAGGGCAAACTGCCAGAAGAGGAAGAACTAGACATCATTTAGAGGGGACAACAAGCCAGACAATATACTGGCAAAATTAACACCACTGGGAGAAGCAGCAGCACAGGGTGGTTTTCTGGTCCAGGAAGAGAATAAAGTAAGCAAAAAGCTCCTGAAAATGGTCAGGGGTGAATGTAACCTCCTCACTGAATGAGATTTCATGAAGAAGAAAAAGCCCCTGAACTTGGAGTTGTTTTTCTCAACTGCAGACAGTTGGAGTTTTCAGTTAGAAGTTTGATCTGTAATATTACAAAGTGTGTTTATTGAGAAAGTGAGAGAAAAGCACTGTGTTAGTCCCCTGCTAATTAAAATGCATAATTAAAAGAGTAATTAAGCTTACTACAGAGTGCTCTTGTGTCTGGGAGCCCAACTGCCCTTGAACAACAACTCATCTGCTGAACTGTCTCTGAGAACTAAAGTAGCCATTGGATATTGTGGTTACATCTTTCCTCGATTTTTTTGTTGGCAGCAAAATAAAAGTCCCTGGTCTCTTTTCTGCCATTTTATTTCTTCCATTCTTTCTGCAATGTCAGAACAAACAAGATGATGTCAGAGGGATGTCTTTTCAGTGTGGAAATGCAAACACAGAAAGATTTTCTCTTTTCTTTTGCTGAGCAAACAGCCCCTAGAAACTGCCACAATAACTTCCTGTGTTAGTGCTGACCATCACTACTGCTGGTCCCAGGATAGGTGAAATGCTCCTGTCTCCATGCCAGTTCTCATTGGCTTAGAAAACACCCTCAAGCCACAAACCCCTTCTTGGGATGTGGACAGATGCTAGCAGATAATGACACGCTTTTATCCCACATATTACAACATTCACTGATCCTAGCAGCTAAGTAATTTTTTTTTTTAAACTTCTCTCTCCTTAAAACTTGGTCTTCATCAATTCATCTTTTAAAAAAATGCCTACAGACCATCTAGCTGGTAAACGACACTGTAGATACAGCCATCACCAAGTCCAAACAGCTTCCCAGAGACACCTTTCTAGAATCTGAATAGCCTTCACATCTGTGCAGCACAAGAATGGGACAGCCTTATTCCACAGGTTCTGGTTTGCTCACTTAAAAAAAAAAAAAAATGCCACAACCAAAATTAATGAACTTTAGGACTTCATTTTCCTCTTGCTGTATTCAGCATTTATGGGAACAACATGGTGTTGTTAATATACACCAATGACTGAGCACTGTATTTATGCCTCAATGATTTTCTGTCATGAGAATATAATGCCTGGCAAGGACTGATTCTCTGAAATACCAGTTTGTTTGGGGTCATTAATCTTAATTCCTATCTTGCCTGAATAGCAACTGGATAACAGTCAAGTCAGGGAATCGTTCTGAGAATTAAAACTTCAATGGCTTTTGGGCTGCTGCTTTACATTTCTTTAAAAAAAATGTAATTAATTAATCTGACCAAGTACTAGGGACAGACCCTGTGGAATGATGCAAAATGCTTCTTGCAGTTTTGAAAAATCAAAAAACAGTGGCTTTTGGCAGAATCCTGCCTTAGTAGTTCTTGTGATTTAGTAGTTGCAGCAGGGGCTATGGAAACACAACTCCTTGAACTGATTGATTTCACTGGCCTTTATGTTTCCAGGTGATCCCATGCAAGTCCTTTTACCTGGCTGTGCTCTAGTTTATGTGTCTATAAAATAGGTGTAAAACCTGTCTAAGTCATGGAGGTATCATGGGGATTTTAAGGCAATTAGCAGTCCTAAATGAAGTTGTATTTTATTTACAGAACCAGTCATCAGGGAGAAGAAAAAAAAAAAAAAAAAAAAAAAAAAAGTAGTGACAATGTGTTTATCCCTTAATGGTGATTGAAAAATAAGGGATGCTGATCTGCAGGCTTGGGATCTTGGGATAAACTGCAAAGTAACTGACTAGAGGCTGTTTTCCAAAGCATTCTTCCCTCTCCACTTTCCCTGCTCCTCCTCTCCTGAGCACCTGAGCAATCCATGTAGGAATTAGTTCCCTGTTCACCAGATACCCAGCAATGCAAGACATCCACAGCATCTGAAGCCAAACAGGACCATTAGATCATAAATGTGACCTGCTCAACAGTGCAGGGGATTGCATTTCACACAGCTGCCCTTGCCCTGAGCCAAAAACCTTGTGTAGGACTAAAGTAATTTTCCAGAAAGGCATCTGGCCTTGATAGAAAGACCTTTATATACTGTTAAAAAGTGCCTTATTTTTTAATTAAATTTGTCAGTATTCAGCTTCTAGGCTCCTCTCTCCAACTGCAGTAGCAGAGCAATTTTAGCCTTTTCCAGCCCTGTCTTTATTCCAGTGACCTTCAGGGGTGCCAGATGCACTGCCCATGTCCTGGCAGGGAGACCAGGCTCTGGTGTAGGGAGGAGAAAAGTACAGTAGTGCTCTCTGTGGAATTGCAAGGGGAGACAGAAATCTTACCTTCTTTTTTTTTTTTTTTCTTTCATTATTTTTCTGCCTGTGGTTTAAATCACGCTACCAGTAATTACAGAGATTCATAATGGAAATGGTTAGACTGGCTAGGATGGAGAATGAATGGGAAGGTCTGTGTGTGGAAATGTTAGAAAGGGAACACCAGCACAAAAAGCCCTGTGAGGGTGGCAGGTGCTAGACCATGAACATCACAGCACAATTACAAACAGCTTTTGAAAATACCCAATTCAGGAACACAAAGGAACAGGTTCAGTTAGGAACTGAAAAAGACCACTAAGAGGTGATGGTAGGACAATCCAGAACAGGACTGGAGTCTTAAGACACTCTGGGGTAAGGACACAGAGTAGAGGAAATAAATCCTAATCATTCCCAGAGGTGGCAGAGCACTGAAGAAATAAAAGATCCTGATCACTGTCAGCTCCCAAAGGCAAAAAAGGTTCAGTGGCACCTGGGATCCTGAGGAGATCCCAGAAAAAAGATTCAGCACAACATTACATGGGCTTCCACACAATGGTAAGAAATCCTGAGCATCCCACCTGGATGCAGAGCTGGGGCTGCTTGGGTACACACAGAATTGTATTTGTGAGCACCTGGTTATAGGACATGAATGGCTGAAACTTGCTATCTTCCAAGAAAATGACTGCTGGAGAAAGTGCCCTCCACTGATGTTTGGTATCATTGTGTTGTTGGGACACAACAGACAATTTGTACCAGCAGAAAAGACCCTTGAAAACTGGTTCTCAAACAGATCTCCTGCTTGATCACCTGCAAACTCGTCTGTAAAAAGTCTTCTCTAACCCACAGATATCCTCACAAGGTCCGTGCAAACTTCCATCACAACCCATTTTGAGCTCCAGCACCAGTTTCTACAAACCCATGTGCCAAGAAAGGATATTGCTTTGCCACTGGAAGAACCACCATTCCAAAAGCAGACAAAAATCATGTATCTTTAAAAAGAAAAAAATGTAGTGTGCATGAACTGTTTTGCAGGCAACAGTGATCATACTCACAGAACCTCACAGGGAACTTTACGTGACCACAGACACGTATTATTTTTCCACCCTGTATTTCATGTAAGAACATGCATAAAAATCCCACAGGTCTCACTTGCCTAATACTGAAAATATGCAGTGCTTATCAATAGTTTACAATAGAAATAAATATCTTGCTAAGAGTTGCAAGCATCACTTGTGAAAACAATCACTGAAACCAGAAGTTTTGCTGATCTGCTTATTTCAAGAGAGTTCACTTGCTCATTGAGAAACTACTTTCGCTCAAAGGTTGTGCGTTTTTTCTTTACTTTCAGGAAAAGATGCTGTTTCTTGGCATTTTTATTTTTCTGGCAGACCTTTAGCTCAGCCAGTGGATGAACAGAAGGAAAGTGCTCATATACCAATTGCTTGTGACTTACTATTAAAAAACAGGAAAATTTCTGTTTTCAGTGTAAGTGAGGAAATCTGTGCCTTCACGCTCTAGGGAATTATGATTTTCCTGTCTTTGTTTCCATTCTAACACAAAGGAAAAATACTTTAAAAGTCATTACAAAACAAAAGATTCTGAAGGCATTTGAACCTGAAATGATAATATGCTTTAATTTTCCCCCCTCCATTTTAAATGCACTTTTGATTGCAAAATATAAGTATTTTTTCCTCTGATAAAATGGCTTATGCCCTTTCTCCTCCCTGTAACTGGGACTCCTCCCTGCAGACATACCCTATATTGCATCACCTGGTGCAGAGTGAAGACCAATTGTCTCAGAGAAGATGGAAACTGGTTTACAGGATGCTACTGAAGAATGGCATATCCATGCTACCAATCCCATGAAACAGCAAATGATCCTGGGAAGACTCAGTTCAAATATTGGAATAGACTTCGACAATTTTCCACTAATAATAATGTCCTGAATTCTGCCTGAGTCAAGTGAGTTTGGTTTTCACTCCTTCTTTTACAAAATTAAATTAATAAAACTTCCACTGCCCACCAAAGTTTTGTCGTGGAAAAACTCCATTTTAAAGTGGCTTTTTTCCCCCCTCCTATGAAAGATCATCAGCTCTTTGTTCACTGAAAGTTATTAGCAAATGAGTACCTGACAGAAGCAAAAGATAGCCATTTACTATTGAGTGCACTAGGTGATCTAATTAACAGGATAATGGCTCTTAGGGCTTCAAAGTTTCAACCTTTTGGGTTTTTATTTTTGTCTGTGTGTGTTTTGTTTGGGTTTTTTTAATTGGGCCTTGAAGATACCAGTACTTCAAGCAGAAGTGTTTCTAAATAATTATGCACTCATTTAGGTGGCTAACCACCTGAATTGCTGTAATTAGAACACCTGATACAAACAATTAATTATGTTAGCACTGCTGGAGGCTGTTTTTAAGATCTAGATACAGAAATATATTCAAACAAAGAAAACCCCAAAAACAAGGGAATCTTTAGTTCATTTGACACATGCCCACTGATTGTTCTCTGACGAAAATCTGAGAAGTAATCTTGGAAACCCTGTGTAAGAATGAAATAAAAACTGGGAATGATGCCATCAAGACTCCCACTGAAATGAAATTATTTTTGTTTTTAAATCCAAGGAGCAGACATTTAGAAATTCCCTCAAATCAGTTTTATCTTCCTCTTGAGCAACTGGCTTGATTCTGGATCTGAAGAGATGAGGCAGATGCTCAAGTATTCACATACCTAAGCCCAAAATTTCAGTGCTCCAAAGAGTGAAATCGGTCATGACCATCTGTCCATTTGGATCAGAAATAAGAACGTGCCTCTCCTCCTCTAATTTAATTCTCTTACACAGAGCTTTCCCAGCATTCTGCTGTCCTCAAAAAAGTCCTCACAACATTGAGCTGGCTTGATAATGAACCACAGGTGTAGCTTTCTAAAAGTTCACAAACCTGTGCACTTCAACCCTATTCCAAAGGAGCTTGACACAATTTATCTTTTTGCTTGGCTATTATGCAAAGAGAAACTATGCAAAATCTCAGGTTTGGCATGGATTCGAAACAAAACCACTTGAAAGGCTGCAATTTAAAGTGAATTTTCTTTGACAATTTCAGTTTGCCCAAACCTGAAACTCAAAGCAAACCTCAGGGCAGAAGCGCACACCAGAAGAGATAGAAATCAACAGACGTTTACACAACAGTCCATGAATCAAAGGTACCCAACTTCACATGGCATCAAGCAGAGGCTGACAAAGCAGGAATCAGACAGGAACATTTTTGACCATGATCTACTCACATTTAACAAATAATTCATCTCTCCTATTACCAGTTTTCCAATCACAAAGCCTCATAATACCAAGTTTTGAGCTCTTCTCCCAACCCTAAAATTCCTATTGTCATTGTTTCAATCATTCTCAAATTCAAGCCTCATGCTGTGAGAGCTACAGGGAAATAAAGCCATTTAATTCGACCCAAACCCATCTTTAAAGGTGTTCCCTGTAGAATAATAACCTGTGTCTGATGAACTGGTGAACCAGTTGAGTCTGAGGTGATAACTGATAATTTCCCTGAATTATAAAGTGTCACAAGTACAATCAAGTTAACTGATAATGGACTCTTACAGGCTATGGAGACTCTTGCAAATGCACAGAAAGTTTTTAAAAAAATACATCATCCCTGTGTGCTGTTTTTCAGATAGCTCAGGCTGGGTTTTGAAACTGCAGTTCCCATTCCTGGCAGCTGTAAAGTTAAACCCTGAAAGTGTTTGCACACCTCTCCTACACCTTCCAAAATAGCTCTTTAATGGAAGTACCTAGGGAATGGGGAACTAGTTAGCTTTCCAAATGACTGAGGAAAAATACCTGCATAGGCCAGGATATGTTCAGAATTAATGAAGGGCTTGATTCTGCAAACCCACATCCAAGTAATTCTGTACACAAGTTATTTCCCTGAGAGCAGAGGCCACGGACAAGTATCAAACCATATTAAAAATTAAAGTTTGCAACATGGCAGCCTGATTATGCAATTAGAAGTGGTGTTCAGGTAGTGTTCTGCAGCTATTTATCCTCACTATTTCTGCATGAATTTATTGCATATTTTCATATTGTTCAATATGAAATCATCTGTTGAAAATTGTGCATTTTGGAGACAGACACATTTGTCTAAAACCCCACAGTGAATTCACTTCTATGAGTTATCTTTGGTAAATTTCAGAAAATAATTAAATATGCACTAAAGAATACGCAAAGTTCTGGGTTGCAAGCATAAATATGGAAAAATAGAAACCTGATTTATAAGCTCAAAATCATCTCTCAAGAGTGATTTAGCCATAGTTTTAATAGCATGAAAATTACTAATTTAAGGTCAGGAGTAATTTGGTTTTGACTGACTTGGCAATCCTTTGTTCTCTGGGTCATGTAAGCGTTGAGTAAATTATAAACCTGTAATTCTAACCTGAGGTCAAGGGACTTCAGAACTGATTTGATATATTTGTCTCCTAGAAAGTTCCTCCAAGGCCAGTACCCCCTAAACTGTGTTTATGAGTTGACTGCATTAATAACTGATAGAGTCATATAATATTAGCAGAGGTGAAATTAACCCTTAAAAAGGAGAATATGTTCCAGCTGGGATTTTTGAATGAGAGACAGGCAAATCAGATCTAGCTGTGAGAAGTCAAGTTCCTACATAGTATTGAAAAAAAAGCGTAGGCGTTTGACTTCAGAAACAGAATCAGACTGATTATTCTTGTGAACATTACCTGGCATAATTCTGGGCTTGTGAAGCAAAACTATTACATCTTACATGGGACAAAAAAACCCCAAAGCCATCAGCTACTTCTACAGATTATGTCAGAAGCATAAATACATGGGGGGAAAAAAAAAAAAAAAAGCAACTGCTCCTTTAATGCAGACTTGGGTCTATCCCATAACACTTGTCATTGAAAATCTGAAATGGGATGTAAAGTGAGATGTTTTCCATTCAAGAATTAAGTGTGCATTATACCATGTACTTCTTAATTTTGAAGCTTTTAATGTTCCCAAATGAAAGCCATCACACTGCTAAAGAAACACCCAAAGAGCCTGGACTATTCTTTCCTCATCAGGCAAACGTTAATGGTCTGCAAAGTGTTTAGGGTTATTTCTTTTACCCAACATTACAGTCCTGAACTTATTTGTAAGTGGTATATTCAGTTTACTCTATTCAGTTCTGATTTAAAAGAAACTCAATAGTAATCATAACCTGAAATCTTGAAATCCTTAAGAATAACTTGGTGTTAACCTTGGGCACACCTGCAAAAAATTAGAATTAGGTTCCCCCCACCTCAAAGCCTGTAGATTTTGTATGAACAGGAATATCTCCTGGTAACTATGAATGTTTCTTCTGTCTCTGGACAGTCCTTGGCTAGCTCCTTCCACTGCTTTCAAATTCCCAGCAAGAGCACTAACTTCATTCTCACTGTATAAAAATCCAACAGTTGGTTAGATTAACCATCAACACACACCCAAGTTAAAGAAATAGCAGCATCAGAAATAAAACAGCGCAGATTCTTCCCACAACATGTCACAGTATTTGACCTGGTCGCACAGTAAGAACCACTTGAAAAAGAGGCATTATACCCCTGACACAGCTCTAGCCCTTCCCAGGTGCTGTCCCTGGTCCCAGAGAGCAGAGCTCAGGGCCTGCCCCTCCTCTGCCCCTCAGGAGAAGCTGTGACTGCCATGTCTCCCCTCAGTCTCCTCCAGCTGAACACACCAAGTGTCCTCAGCTGCTCCTCACACAGCTTCCCCTCAAGGCCCTTCACCATCCTCCTGCCCTCCTTTGGACACTCTCTAATAGTTTAATGTCTTTCTTACATTGTGGCACCCAAAACTTCACACAACATTCAAAGTGAGGTATTGCAGCAGAGCTCTGATTAGGGGTAGAAATGAGCCAAGACACAGACATTTAACAACATGGAAAGGGTCCCAGTTTATTCTTCCTTACAGCTCAGCCACCCTGACTGTGACTGCAGCAAGCTCCTCCTGCAGGGTCCAACTGCAGGCTCTGCCTGCTGGTTATCTCCTGCTGGACTGTGACTGCAAGGATCAGTGTGCAGACTGAACACAGGCCTTAGCGAGCTGCACTGTGACTGCAGGCTACAACTCCATCACACCCAGACCCACCTCACAGCTAGTCCTTTACAGCAGCAACTGTCTCCCTTGTATCATTCTTATTCCTGGCTCTCTGGATCTTTCCTTCCTCCTCAGGGCTCCTCTACATTCTCCAAATCCTCTTCCCCAATCCTCCCTTTGAGCAGCCAAACTTTTATCACACCTATACTTCATTAGCCACAACTGGGATCCATTAAGGGCAAGGCTGTTCCTCTTCTTTGGTAATCACTACAACTGTGGCTTATCAGGGACGAGGTTGTCTGTAATCCCTTCTTCCACACCTACAGTGAGGCTTCCCCAGAGCAGGACAATCCCCTCCCTGTCCTGGCCAGCAATGCTGGGCCTGGTGTCCCCAGGACAGGGCTGTCGCTCCTGGCTCCAGGACACTGCTGCTTCGTGTCCAACTGGTCAGTGACCAGGACCCCCAGATCCCTTTCCTGGCACTGCTTTCCAGCCTCTCATTCCCAGTCTGTCCCTACATCCAGGCCTGCCCCATCCCAGGTACAGAATCTGGCCCTGTCCCTTGCTGAACTTGATATGGTTGGTGACTACCCAGCCCTTTACTCTGTCCAAGTCTCTGCAGGGCCTCCCTGCCATTGAGGGAGTCGACAGCTCCTCCCACCTTATTGTCATCAGAAAAGTGACTAAATATTCTTGAGGGTGCTGCATCCAGGTCACTAATGAGGAAGTTGAAGAGCACAGGGATGATGGTGGAGACCTGCAGAAGCCCACTAGTGACCAGTGCCAGCCTGGTGTCACCACAGTCACTGTCACACTTAGTGCCCAACCTGTGAGCTTGTTGCTCACCCATCACATAACACAGTTATCCAGCTGTGGGCTGGACAGTTTGTCCAGAAGAATCCTGTGAGAAACAGCACCAAAAGCTTTGCTGAAGTCCAAAAAGATTCATCTCCTGGCTTTCCTGGATCAGCCAGATGGGTTACCCTGTCATGGAAGGAAGTCAGGTTTCACAAGCAGAACTTTCCTTTCCTGAAGCTGTGCTGGCTGTGACCAACAATTGTGTTGTCCTCCAGGTCTTCTTCAATCCCTCCCAGAATCATCTTTTCCATGATTTTCCTGGGCACTGAAGTGAAACCGATGCAGCTCTGTGAATTGGCTCAGAGCTGCATCACAAGGCTGATGAACAGAGCAGGGAGGGGAGGGATGTGCAGCTGGAGCAAAACCTGCCCATCAGTCTGGAGACCTTTGTGCTGGCTCAGCCTCAGCCTGACCTGCTCCTTCAGCTCAGTGATGCCACGTTCAACAATAGCCCCTCGACAGCTTGGGAAAAAATAGGTGAAGTCTGGCAGGTTTGAGAACCAAGTGTTGTAAGTGCATCTGGCAGGGGAAGAGGACAAATTAGTAGTGAAAACAGCCTGTGCTGATTTGAGAACCAGAGCACTTGAACTGGCTGGCTGTGAGCTGGCTCACATAATTATTATTTACATTATATGCAAGGTAGAACTCATCTCCTTATGCTGAGCTCAGGGCCCTGGCACATTCCTTGCTGAGGGTCAGAAGGAGTTTAGTTCAGGTTTAGGCTTAAACAACATCAGCAGAAAGGTGAGGGCTTGAAGCAAGGACTCAACTCTGGGTTTAAGTTGCATTACAAACTTCTCCCCAAAAGTTCTGTGAGTAGCAACTTCTGACTGTTCACTGTGAAAAGCAATAAATTTGAACGGATGATGTGCGGGACAGAAGATTTAATGACTGCAGGCTGCCCTCTGTAACACACAGAGATCCTAAAGTTGCAGTCACTGTTTTGCTTTCTCATCCCCATCAGAAGTATTTTCTTAATTCTGTATTTGAGTTTCTTGGTGTATCAGTACTGCAAAATAAAATTTCTGTTTGCTAACAATTATCATCTGTATTTTAAATGAAAGCTATTTTCTGGGAGATACTGAAAGAAATTGCCCTCCTCCATCATTTTAGATAATATATACTGTATGGAGAGTATATACTGTATTGTATATTTTCTATAAAAACATTACATTTTTAACTTCCTTGGGACCGTGTATATAAATATTTGTACATGAAATTATAAGATAGGCTTTGAAATTTATGCCATAAATTTCTGTTAATGTTCTAAAAATATTTGTTCAGGCAAATGAAATTGCAGTAAAATATTTTACTACAGACCAGTCAAAGGTTCTCAAAACTTTATCTTCCTAAAAAACAATCTTTCAAGCTATAAAACAGAGTTCCATTTTAGATATCAAAAAGGCAAATTTAACCAGCTTGACTTGATTAATAGCAAGCAGTTCAACATCTTTGAAAACACTGAGTTCTATGGTGAAATAAAGTCAAGTTGTATGCATTTTCTCTTATTACATACACATTTTAATTTTGTTTTTTAGAAACTTATACTGTTAGAGGCAAATGGCAGTGGATGGGGGATTATGTGCATATTTCCTATTGCAATTAGCACTAATGAGAGCAGGATGTGTTGCCCAGCACACAAAGCTCCAAGTATACAAATTGTCAATAAATCTGACTCCTCACAAGCCAGGAAACCAGTGCTGCATTCAGAACCATGTGTGGTCCCAGATACATTTCCAAAAGAGCTCCTTGGGGTGTCCCAACACCTCAGTCAGGAGCTCAGCTCCACTCGGAGACTCCTAATGGCTTTTTACCACCCACAGTGGAAGCTCCTGGGCAATGAGGGAGAACCCTGTTCTGCACCACCCTTTCTGCTCACACAGAAGTCTCTTTAATGGCAGCAGCTTTCCCTCAAGAAGGTTCCAAACAGCCCCCAACTCCCTGGCACAACAGCTGTCCTGTGTGTCTTCGGAAAAAGCTGTTTCCTCTTCTCTAAACCCCCAGTTAGAGCATGGTCAGGTGAGGCTGAGTCTCCAGGAGCTCACAGCATTCCCACCAGAGCTGCAGCCCTCTCTGAGCCCACCCCACAGTCCCACCTCACTGCCAGCACTCTGGCCACCCCCAGCCCCATGGGAGGAGGCTCCTCACCACATCCTGCAGCCCTGCTCCCCACCCTGCTCACGCTGCCTGGTCCCCACTGATGCCCTGGAGAGGCCTCCTAGAACCAAGGCCAGACAAGAGTAAGAGATTAAAAATGGTTTTTATTTCAAAGGCCTTCAATAGGGACACCTTGGGCAGTCAGAAGCCTCGCAGAGGCTACACCCCAAATGGATGCTGGTCACGAGTTTGTCAGACAGATACAAGCTGGGTCCATTTCCATATCAAGGATATGGAAATTACAGTTTCAGGTAATGAAGTCATGTACCCCCAGTTTTCTCCCCCCCCCCCCCCCCAAAAAAAAAAAAAAATTCACTTTTGTTTATGCTTTTTGGGGCCTGAGGCAGTGGAGTGTCCTTGAGTCCCAGGCGCAGAGAAGAACTGTTTTGTCTGAATAAAATGGGAGAAGAGTGACAGGTTGTGGAGCTTTCGAGTTACACACTAAAGAAGGGCAGGATCACAAATATGTGAAAAATATAAAAGCTAAAATCCTAAGGCATCACAACCACCTGCAAATGCCAGCTTACAGCAAAGCTTGCTCCCTGCCCTGCTTCTCTGCAGGAATCCCACACCTCTGGATGCCAACATCCCTCAGGGTGCCCACGCTGCACGCACTGAGCAGCTGCCCAGTGCCAAGGGGATGTTTCAGATCATGGGTGCCAAGGGAACAGCACAGGGAGATTCATGGGCTGTGGGCATAGACTCAGGTTTAGGAATTTACTCCAGCAATTTACTAATCCCCATGAATCTTTTAGATGTGCCCATATACTTTTTCCCCTTGCAGCATTAATGTGTTGCCCAGCAGATGGAAATAGTTTTTCTTCCTCTCATTCATGTGTCAGCAGCAAGCAACAACTCCTTAGGCTTGTGTCAATTTTAATTTTTTTTTTTTTTTTTTTTTTTTTTTTAGGGGAAAGGCATATTTTTGTTCCTCTTTTCAGATTTATCACAATTTTCTTGTGGTTCATGTTTCACCTCTAAACACAGCAAACTTAAGGTCATCTCAGGTGTCGCTCAAAACAAAAGAATCAAGAACACCAGCAGTCACATCTGTATTAGAGACAGATCTCTAAAAACCATATCTCTACACAGAGTTTTTCTGTTTTCCATTGCAATGAATTCTGGTAAGACAGAAAAGAAAAAAAAAAAGTTATATACTATTTTTCTATATGTCCTTTTGTGCTGGCCCACAGAACAGTTTTACAACTATAGTCTTAAATCAAAGATGGGATGCCACTGTGTCATTACTGCCAAAGTATATTTTTGTTTCTTGAACGACAGCAAATGTATTCCAGAAAAAAAAAAAAATTGATAAAATTTAAAAAAACAACGTCAGGGTGGCAGCACCAACCAAGAGAGTTTGGGAAATGCCATGTATCAGGTACCTTCACAAACTCAGTTGAAGCCTCTATGCATTAGCATTATACTAGGATTGCTGGAGTTTTCAAAATATACTCAGATATTACCTTCTGCACTATATTCAGCAGAGAATGGAGAAAGTTCACTACAGTCTCCCTTTACCTGAGTCATGTTGGGTTTTGCAGTAAAGACGTTCAGGTGACTGCAATTTTTAATTTTTTTTTTCATATTTGTTTTTAATGTAAAGAAAATACCATTCAGTAAAAATAGCACCCCAGTAGGGAAACTCCAGTTCTTGTATTTGTTTAAAATCTGGGTCGCTGCACAAACATTAAAATAATCCTAAACACAACAGATAGCCCTTTCTTACAGCTAAAGAAAGGTGGTGGGGAAATTAAGTGCCTGGGTTGAAGTCACAAAGGTGGGAGGCTGAAACACTTGAAGATGGGCTGGCCAGGAAATTCAGCCACTAACCAACCTCAGCCGTGAAGGAAATACCTGAGGCCACCACAGGTGTGCCTTTCTTCACACAGGACAGCACACTGCAGAGTCAGCAACATGAAAACTGAACACTTTGTGTGCCAAAGGTCTCAACTAACATGCACATGACCTGTTCCATGTAAGAGGAATTTGTACCAATCTGGGAGTTAGGCTAGGCTTAGATGTCTGTGCAGCCTTCCTGGTGATCTTGGCTACTGTGGGCTCCTCAGAGGCCTTACTTCTGTCTGAGAAGTTGATTGCAAACACAATGAAGAAATAAAGAAGTTGAAATGAATAGATGACATAATGTCCCAGTATATAAAACCCAAAAAGCATTGAAGAAAAAACTCAGTACAAAAGCTTTCTATTCACGTAAAGTAACTGTAGATTTCTTTTTTACACCTGGAAAAACAGAAAGATCAAATCAGTGTTCACAGATTTTATTTTTGGGGTTTTTTTTTAACATACTTGTGCTTATGGTTTACAAACTTAAGCCATGGTGCCTATTAGAGGTGGCTTTGATGCAAACATTTAGAGTACAAACTTTTAACTCAGACATCAACTCAGATCCACTGCGGCAAGTCAGGATGGAAGATAGACACAAAAGCTAAAATTTTAATGAAAAAATGCAACAAACCCACAAATCCCTACTGCTGAAACTTCTGACTTCTGTGCCTTTGACTTCATGACCATAAGGTTTCACTAAAAGAATGTTTGCATTGAATGTATTTTCTTTGCATTCTTTCTGGAGATGGGTTCACATGAGAATTGCACCTTTGTTTCCTGGGATTCCATCTGCTCCCACTGCAATTACCCTCTGTGTGAGCCTTTCAAAAATGGCTCCTGTGGACACAATTCAGGGTTTCAGGTGAGGAACAGTTACAAGAGTAAGATTAACTCTTCAGGTGAAAAGATTTCATCTGAATTCAGACTTCCTTGATAATAAAGAATGAGAGTGGAAGAGAACAGAATACACAGCAGCGACAGAACTGCTCCTGAAGAAAATGTTGCTCTGAAGTTTTTCTTCAGAAAAGTTCCTGCCTACATGTGAAGGGGGCTGGGTTGACAGAATGGGTAGCATGAACTCCCTCAGAATTAGATGATGTTCCGCCAGAACTATAAAAAAAGTGTCAGAATGAAGTGCCTTAGTCACCACTAAAATCATAATCGTACACTCATCCAGGTTGGAAGTGCAATTCAATCCCTTGTTAGCTCAGGGCTAATGTCAAAGTTAGGTCAGGTTGCTCAGGTTTTGAGAAGCTTTGGAGAAGAATCTCCAGTTATGAGGTAATAATAACCCCAGAGGCCCATCAGGCTGGCAAGCTGTATTCCAATAAAGGAATTGGGATCAGCATCATGGCATGAAAATCACCCAGCACACCACCCAGAAATGCGAGTGAGGACAACACTACAACTGCAAACGTTTAAGAAAATTTCAATCAGCCTATGAGAGGTTTATGGAAAGGATTTGGGGAGGGCAGCAGAAAGACCAGCTTCTTCCTCAAAAACTACTGATGAACCTTTGTGTGACCTCAGGCAAAATCACTTCAGTGCGTCATCCTTCTGCTTCCCTCCCCACTGGGTCTATTTAGGCTGGGAGTGCTGCAGGGACAGGGACTGTCTCTCACTGTGTATTTACACAGTGTCTGACACAGCCAGCCCCTGATCCTGCAGGGGACCTACAGATGCTATTGCATTACAGAGAAAAAACAATAGTGACAAGCAAGATGTAACCAAATTAGGCAAATTGAGAGAAGGATTAAATTTACTTGTGAGAAGCTTTGCTGGGTATTTTTGTTGAAGAGTTTATTATGACAGCAGATTTTAATGCACTGTTAGAGCAGGCAAAACCAGCAATGAAAATGCTGCACAAACTGAAGGCGGAAGATCAGCTTTGGGTCTGCTAATGGAACCTACAGTTAATCTGTTAGAGCTGGTTTTTGCTGCATGTGATACAGCACGTTTTCATTCACTTATTTTCAAAATGAGAAGATGTTTAAATGATTTTAGAGACAGGAAGGGTGTTTGTAAGTGAAATTTCACCCAGTTGTCCCTCATAATGACACCAATGACTTGTTTTATATTCTTATCTTCAAGGGTATCCTCTTTACTTTCCAAGTTTCAATGAAATATCTGCAATGACTTTTCAGTATTATCCTGAATTTCTTTTCAAGTTCATTTCAATCCCGTGTGAACTACCCATTTCTTCACTCCATGAGAATATTATTGTAGACTCCAGCAGAATTTTTAGCTTCATCCAAGAAATTCTTCTAAGAAGAAGGAAGAATACACTGAAGCCTGATGAATCATTCATTTATTTTTTCATGTCAAGGAAAAAAGCAGTCTCAGGAGGAGGTAGTAAGCAAATAGATTAAGCAGCCTTGTTGGAAATATTTTTACTTTCTTCCTAAAATACACTTTAGGATGATATGACTTCATATAAAAACTAATATCCCTTGAAATGAGAGATAAAGAATTATTTTTTTGGTATTTCTCTGTGGGGAATGTTTTTGGAAACACCTGACACCTGAGGCAGTCTACTTCATTTCAAAGGCAAGTATTTGCTCTTTAGCAGTAACCTCTGCTAATGGATGCAAACCTAGCAAGGCAGCAAAATCACTTTGATCTCCCTTTCAAAATGTTTTTGGAATTTATCCATTGCCAGGGAATGAGTTTCTTCTCTGGAAAGTGCTGACCCCTCATATTAATTATACCCCTTGATTGACAAAGTTAAATCTTAACATTATAGACTTACAATATGATTTATATCAGTACAAAAGTGCCCTCGCCATCTAAATATTCCAAAGATTTCTAGGTCCTTTTCTATTCCAGAAATAGAAATATTTCAATCCCAAATATTCTTTATATTCAAATAAACTTCTATCTTAATGCAAGTTTCATAAGTAAGAAACTGTGCAGAAACTGTTTGTTTTTCCTTTTGGTTGCAATTACAGTGCAACCAACAAAAACTATACTTGTGTGTAAATTGACAACTGTACATTGTGTCAAGAGTTACCAAAATGTTTTTTGTTTTTTTGGTTTTGTAAAATGAAGTGGATGTCAGTCGATTTTTAAAATGCTGGATAACTGTACCTTTTAATATTATTAGATGATTTACCCATGGACACAGTCCTGCATAACTTCAGATGAAAGCAACTGGAATACAGAGGAGTTCAAGTCTGAAATAGACTTCGGACTTTTAATAAAGTTTGATCAGGAAGTTTATAATTCTTGCTATAGGTAATTCTTAAGTCTTAGAGAAATAAACTAAAAAATAGCCCCCTATGTGGAATTTGTTTGCTTTGTATTTTCTTTTTTTTCCATTTGAACCAATTATTTGTCTTCTACTGCTGCCTCAGCTGGAACTGAAGAGCTATAGTCAATGAGCTTTTTATCTTTGTGAGACCTCTTGGAACAAATGTTTTTTTCCCACAGAGGCAATCTAGTACACTGAATTGTTGAGGACTTATTAAAAGAACAAAAGTCACAAAGAATAATGGAAATTTCACTGGAAATTCACAGCTTTTGCACAAAAACTTGCACTAAAACACCAGTTGAAGAGCCAATGGATTAAAGAAAACTCAGCCCACAAGGCTAAACTCTGAATATGAACTTTGCAGTCTAGTCTCCTGGTTTTGTATATTTTATAAAGGTCAAACTGAGCCTAAAAGCAAGTGCACAAAATGAAGCAGTGGACTAGCAGTTTAAAAGGTGAGAATCCAGTTATGCTTTATCTTTATTTTACTTTCTAGTCTTAAAATTATTGTTATTGGCTTGTAAGCCATGTATAAAAACAAATACTCATCCAAGAGAAATATTAATAATAATAAATATAGGATTACACAATAATTTGATTAACCCAATAAATTAACAAGCCATAACAATCCAGTACACTGGGTATATAACTTAATAAGAAGGCTGAATAATTTAATTAT
The DNA here is from genome assembly GCA_018697195.1 of Certhia americana. Lineage (NCBI taxonomy): Eukaryota > Metazoa > Chordata > Aves > Passeriformes > Certhiidae > Certhia > Certhia americana. The sequence continues at coordinate 65,227,821 of CM031879.1, read as the reverse complement.
ATATTTTAAGTCCTACCAGATATATGACCAAGTCATACAATATAAATCAAGATGAAAATCTTACTCTCTGTGTTCTTCATTCAGATTTTGACAGTAACATTATGCAAATGCCAAGTTTGACTTCACATCAGAGTATTGCTGAAAAGAGCAGATACTGATTCCTGACTGAGGAAATTGAAATTTGAAATTTCACACAGCTTTCTATCTTTGATGAATTAGTTGAATGATATTTAAATTCATTTTATTATTTGATCTAGACAGATGAAATCACATTTATTCAACCTGGAATGAATTTAACTTTTGGGTCTTCTCAAAGGTATAATGCCACCCAAGTTCTGCCCAAAAGACTAACTAGTAGAATCAAATCCCATGGCCTAATTTTACATCAACACACACCTCTGAGCTAAAAAAACCCACCCAACATATTGACTATGTTTGATATGAATGTTTAAGGAATTCGTGTTTGGGGAAAAATGGCAAAAGGAGCTTTCAACATTGGGACTGTGGAAAAAAAAAAAAAAGGAATATCAGTAAGACAACACTATATTTCTTACTGTTTTGGAAAGGAAGAAGAGGTAGAAAAATAAACCTTAAGATGCAATATTTGCTTTTTTTAAGGGAACAGACCTGACATTTCTCAGAGAGTGGCTGAGCACCTCCTTCAAAAAGCACAGAGTCCCCCAGCACCAGCACATGTTGGTTTCCACTGCAGAATGCCTTCCTAGATGCTGCAGAGACACTTGACTTCCTCCTGGGGAAGTGCAGCTTTCTTCCCTAACAATGGCCCAACTGGTTTTCATAACGGAGATAAACGCTCCCTGCTGTGAATTGTAATAGAAAAACATGTCAAACAACCAACAATAAAAAGAAGCACAGCCAAAAGCCTGGCTTTTCCTGTTTTTATGTGCAGCACAGAGGAAACCAAGCACGTGAACTGCACTTGGCTCCTTACAAGTCAAAATATCATTTCTTTTAAATGAGAAGAGGAAAAAATGCAACTCATTTCTCACCCTTTTTTCACTCTGAAGTGCAGACATGAAAACTGAACCCATTAGCACTTAGTTGCCAGAGGTTATAAGGAAACCTCTGAAAGTCATAAGCTTTGTTTAAAAAAAAAAAAAAAAAAGAAGAATGGTTATTCAGTTAGGATTTTTCCACCATTTTAAAAGCTGTTATAGCATGAGTGATAAGGACAACCAGCTGCCATTCTGATGATCCCATGGTATTTTCTAGTTTTGTTTTCTCTGCTCTTACTGACAAAAGATCATTTGCTTAAACTCCCCTTCTCTTTCATGCCATCATGTATTTGCTTTCTCCTGCCCTACATGCTTCTCTTCATTTACTTATTCCCCCCCCCCAGTAAATTTTAATAGCCTACTAGTTTTATTTTGACATCTCTAGTTAATTATGTCAGTGAAATTCCCTTTCTTGCTGTCCTCACTTGCTTAAACTGGGAGATGCCAGAAATGAGGTTCTTTTTAGTGAGCATGGATGAGTCTACAAATTATTATTTAATATTAGATCTCAGTCTGGTTTAAACTGTGCAGAAAATGGTCAAAGAGATGAAATGCACCCATTGCCATGGCTGAAAACAACCCAGGTTTGTGGCACAGCCCTGATGATGGTTGATGAGCAGGTAAAAAAAGTGTCATTTGGAGACTGAGCAGCTGCTCACAGTGCCCAGAGTCATTCTGATAAGAGTGAAATTCTGACAGTGAACACTGCTTTTGCTAGTTTTTTTCCCCAAGCAGAGACATCTTTTGCTCTCTTTTTCTGTTCCCCTGGTGTGCTCTTGTATCAGACTCCTGGAAGAAAATAGTGGTGCACATGCAGCAGACCCAGAGTGTCTAATTTGTGAGTTTTTCTAGGAACACCAGTGCACAGACAGGAAACCTGACACCTCCAACACTCAGAACACAGAACACTGAACATGCCTAGACCAACTCCACAGCGTGCATTTGGGTGCATCTGACTCACTAAACATCTAGAATGAATATTTGCTTGAGATCTGAGGAATCCTAAGCCACGGGTGCTGGGATGGCGAGCAAGTATTAACTCTTCAATTTTTCATTAAGTATCCACATCACTGGCAGGTGATGACACTGGAGAGACTCTTTTTTCAGTATGTTCCTAGGTGGGGATCCTGCTGGTGAGAGATGGAAGGGCTGAATCCTCCCAGGGGCCTCTGATGTTCAGCATTTCCACGGGGTACTTTTTTTGCTAGCTGTGATTCTAACTGCAGTGAGCCCATTGCTGTTAGATTTTAAAGCAAGCATTTCAAAAGGACAAAAATAACAGCGACTTCTCCTCATGTTGCTGTTTATATACTACATTTAACACTCCCTTGCTCCATATACAAAGCAAGCACCTTGCACCTGGAAGTTAAGGGGATCTCAACCATGAACCCTAAATCTCCAGAGCCTAAGGAGGTTCCTTGCTCACTCTCATGGTGGATGCCTGTATTTTGGGAACAGAAGGCACTGGACTCTGTTTATAAAAGTGACATTCTAGACAAGCACAAGTTGTGAGATTAGAAACAATAGATTAGAGAATGCAAAATGTTTGTTACTATAATAAGGATGATTAGGCTGTGAGGGGAATGGGAGAGGTCATGGAAACAGCAAGAGAGAAGAGTCACAACGAGAGGCCTCCAATGTGTGGTTATCAGGAAGGCTGCTTCCACTCTGCTCTGGTTTCTGTTAACAAGACCCCAGCTTGGAGCCCATCTGAAGACTCTGAAATATAAATGCATTAAGGTACATTAGCTACTATGGCTATAAAGAACCTTAGAGTCATGACATTATCAGATACAAAGGACAAAGAACAGATTCTCAGAGCAGCCAGAGAAAGCAAACAATTAATTACAAGAATAGCCTGCCCACATGTTGTTCTTCCCAGACCTGAGCCCGACACAAAACCTTCAAAAGGCATAAATTAGATTTTAAGATGCTCCTAACCAAGGGAGATGCCAAAACTCACTTCCATTTGATGTAGTGTTAAATATTCTGCAAAGCACAGCCATATATTACTTGTGCATGGTGTGGAGAAAAAAAAAAATAGTTCACTTGGAAGCATAATGATGATCACAATCTCTGGGGCATTGCAGAAGATACAGGAAAAGAAGTGGATGTTGGAGGATCTCTTGAGCCAATGTACTCAGACTGGGGTGGGAAAGGGTGGAAAATGGGCAAAGAATAAAGCACAGTTTTTAGATGGCTGAAATTTTCTTTCTCCTCAAGTCACAGCTGTCAAATATGAACCCACAGAGAATCTTAGAATTGTTGTGATATTTAGTACAAGATTTTTTGTATCAGGTCAAATGTTAATGGCTGCTAATATTCTGAATATTCTCACAGTTATACTGGTCAATATTGACTACCTGTTAGTTCACACACTGAATTTCTGACCTTTACAATAAAAAAGAACCAGACCCTGTCTTTCTGAAGGTCTATATCCTACCAGGGAAGCAATGAGGGATATGTTGTAATGGTTGGACAGTCTCCAACTGCCACTAATGAAGAGTGAGAGCAGTTTTTTCCAGGTAGGAATTAAGACCTTTTTTTTTTTCCTAGTGACTGTCAGTCCTTATTACCACATTTTACTGAACTGGGGCCAGACATGTGAGCTGTTGGAAATGGTATCAGTCAGAAGGATGTTGTCATCTATACCATAAAGTTTAGGTTTCAATTTTTATATCCAGTGAACAGATGTAAATAAACATCCCCCTGTGAAGGAGGGGAAAGAAGCAGCTGGTTGGGTTACATTACACTTGAGACTAGAAGTGGAAATGCAGTGAAAATAAAGGAGAACCGGTTAATTTGCCTTGCCAGTTTTTGTATGCCAACAAAGAGAAAGACTAAGACTTGAGAATTTTTAAAAATATATCAGACTTTTAAGAGTCTTTTTTTTTTCTTCAAAAGCCACGTACAATATGTGTCCTTATTTTACTGCATACCTACTCTATTTTTATTAATGCTTATTTAAAATCTCAGTTTGTCATAGCTGTGGTCCTCTAGCAGTCTGACAACTGTGCTGCAAAACTGCCTGTACTTCATTTCTTTTCACAGCAGAACCCAAGAAAAAAATGTTTATAATTGACTGTGCAGTGACACACAGTTGCCACGTCCTTGTTTTATTTTGCATGAGTTATCTACACTCTGTACTATTTCCTGTTATGTGTATGGCTGCATTCTCCTGTTTCCAGCTCAGATCTGCTCCAAGCAGGCGGAATTTGTTGATATCTGTGCCTACAGCCTAGAAACTGTCTGTAGCTCAGCAAAGCACTTAAGGACAAAAATAACCTCTTTGTCACTCAGAAAAGCAGTTTATTTCAGTATGCAGTTGAGCATTATGCTGAAAGTGGACGGAATGATTATTGCCTGGTGCTCAAATTGTGGTGAATTGCATTTCTTGCCTAGGCAATGGAGGGATTAAAGGACGACTCTGCAGGTTCAGCTGTGGTGAAACTGTTGGTGAAAACTTAGAAAGGAAACAGAGTAGTTCTCTCAGCTCTGTTTTCCTCTATTTTCCACAATAAACTGTGATGACAGACTCAAAAAATTGAAGGAAAATGGGTCTGTAACCCAGAACACCTTTTTTGTGTGTTTAAATGCACACTTACATTTCGGCTGTGTTCATAAACTGGCAGTTTCCAGTGCTAGTAGTAAACCAAGTGACTGCAAATGCATATTTTGCTTATTTAAACCAGTCCCTTATTACATTTAAAAATAGAATCCTTGCATTTAATGTCACATCCCAGCAAAAATGTGAACACTTTAGAACCACACCTTTCAGTATTGTTAAAATTTATTTCCATCACAGATTTCCCCTCTTTTTGCTCTTACAGTCTTCTGGCCTTTGACAGAAAGGAGGGCAAGCCTCCCTTTTCCATAACTTTCCATATGGCTCATGCTTCTTCGGAGTAGATCTGGGAAAGAGCAAGAGAGATCTGACATTTTTATTGCTGTGAGTCATGAGCAGGGGGGTTCTGAGATGCAAAGTTACCTGGAGGGATGTAAGGGAAGAGAGGAAGATGGAGCATGATGGAGCAGAGACCAGTTACCCATCCTGGAGGGAAGCAGAGCCAGCAAAAAATGAGTTGTGTTCCGTAGAGAAAAAATAAGCAGGGTTAGAAAAAGCACGAAAGGCCAGAAGAGATGGTTTTTAGGTGTCTTGCTCTTGAAGATGAAGGAGCTGGTACTGAAGTGTGCAGGAAATCAGAAACAAGAATTTCAAGTGTTTATCACGTGGTTGAATACATGAGGGGACTGCGAGCAATCTGAGGAGCAAGGAGCAACGTGAACACCAATACATCACAATATTAGACAGAAGCAGTCAGATCACTTCAGAACAAGGAGTGTACTTTATGGACATCTAAATGCCAGAAAAAGCATCCTCCCAGAGCTCCTCACATTTCTGGATGGAAAGGAATTATTGGGAGTGCATCAAGGAATATCTACAAGACTTGCCTTTCTTCAGTTGCCCCCTTAATGAAATATTTTGGTGGGATCCTGTCCATTGTTATACTGAATATTGTTACAGGACCTAGGGCCCCTGTGACAGGGTCCAGCAAAGCATTTCAGGCAGGGTACAGGAGGGATTTGTGTTCTCCAGCAAAGCATTTACACACACACATTCTGACACTTGCAGAGCAAGGGTTTATTGTTGATTACAGGGAGTAGGAGGGGAAGGAAGGGAAAAAAACCTCTCTGCACAATGCAAGCCAGAAAATTTATGGAATGAAAACTCAGGTACATCCCAGAATCTTGAGAGAAGATCAGATTAATCTAGTCTTTTCTCTGTAATTTTTAAAAAAAATTACATTTTGAGACATAATTTTTTTCCTTGGGTTAAGTACACTAACTTAATAACTTGAGATAGAATACTACATTTAGACTCACCTACAGATGGGCAGATAATATTTTTTATTACTTATTCCAACAAGTAATCTCAAATGTATCTTTTCACTGCTCTAATGATGTTGCTATTATTTTTATATTTATGTTATTATTTTTGTATGAGCTGGTTAAAAAAATATTTAATATGCCTCCTGGTCATTAAACTTGGATTTCAGAATTTTAAGTATGGCAGGATGCAACAGTATGCTTTTAGTCCCTTGATGGATAAGAATATACCTAATATGTAGTAAAATAGATAGTTTTCAGTAAACATATAATAATTGTGAAGTTACAATTCTTTTTCCTCTTAATTTTTCATTATTCACATGCAATTTAATGCTACTGGAAGTTAATGTTTGCTACTGAGAAAAGTTGGGATCAATACCATCTAGAACAGTATATCATGAATCTTGACTATTTCCCGTACTGTCATTTGTGAGGGAAGCAGGGAAAAAGAAGAAAAAAAGAAAAAGAAGAGGTGGGGAATGATTTAACTAGCTCTAGACCTAGCTATAAAATTGCTAACTTTGTTTATTTTTTTTAATTCCATCCTCCCTCAAAGCACATTTCTCATTTTATTTTGACCAGCAGCTCAGACAATTCACAAAGTCCTGGCATTGCTGATAGAAACCCCACCCACCAGGAGAGGTAAACTTTATGCTCTAACATGTATCAGTGGAGAGGGCAATGACCCCATCTAAGCCCACGTGGGCTCCCTCGTAATTAGTGCAAGGCTCATTGTAAGGGTTAGCAGACCACAGCCCCAAACCCAAGGCTGTTGCTTGGATTTTGCCCTGAGCCCCGAGGGAATCCACAGCGACATCTCCCCTCCGCTGCAGACTTTGTGGAGTCTCTGCAGTCTGGGAGTTTGGTAAACCCAGCACTCCCAAGATCCTTGGAAAACTCCGTTTTGCTGTGGTTTTAAAGCGGCCTTTATGCAGCAGCACACAACGTGATCCCCACTGTGACTTGTGCTGTCACCTCTCTGCCACACCTGAAAGGCCATTCTGAGCCTGTAGGGGAGCAGGCTTTAAAAATAATTATTTCAGGGGTAAAGACAGCACTCATTAAGGAGCAGGAGCAGGAGGATGTCACTGGGAGCACCTCGGGTTTTTGTGTGTTTTTGTGATCCCCAAGAATGCAAAAGTGTTTTTCTCCAGCACCGAAATCAAAGAAAAGGTCAAGAGCCATTTCTTCTGCTTTTTCAAGGTAGTTTATTCTTTCTTATCTATAAATTTTCTTCCCTGACCCACAGAGATCTTTGCAGCAGGTCAGTTCACAGCAAATAACACCACCCCAAAGGAGACGAGTATCTTTATACTAAAAATTACGTCTACTTTGTATATAAAAGATTCCCAATGCCTGTCTTTCAAGTTAGGAAGTCAGACTCTGCTCAAAACCAACCAAAGATGTCAATGCCTCGGCAGAAAATGGAGAAGGTGAAGAAGGAAGAAGAAGCCCTAAAGCCACATGGAGCCTCCATGTTGTCTTCTTCTGCTTATGAGTCTAAAAACCCCATAAATCTATTTTTCACCCTGTGACTAACTATCACTCTACTTAAACACAGTCTGTAAATCCTCACATAGAGATGGCAATTTCTCCCAGGGGCTAAAATCGAAGGCACAGGAGTTTTTGACTCCTTGCCAAGGTTTCCCAGCCCCCTCCGGGTCTGGAATCACCCAGGACAGTCAGAGGAGTGTTCTGAACTCTGACAGGAGCAGGACAAGCTCTTCCCCCAGGCAGCCCTGCCAGTGCCAGTGCCCTGTTCACCCCCTGTCACTGCAGTCCTGCTCGCTCTGCCCAAACCCCTCTGCCCTGACCTGGGACACCCTTGGCTCTTCCAGCCCTGAGGCTCTCTAAAGGCTCAGCCAGGAGCTCCTTTCTGCCTTGCCCTGAGCTCCTGATCTCTGTGCACTCCTGGGCTCCTCCATTCTCTGTAAATAAGCCCCTGGCCTGACCTGCAGCCACCCTTCCCATTAGGATCCAGGGTCTCCCCTGAGCAGAGCCTGCCAATCATTCCAGACCACTGCCTAGGGGGGCTGGGGGGATTTGTCCTCCTTTTTTTTTTTTTTTTTTTTTTTTTTCCTGTATGTGGGGGAAGGTGGGGAGGGAGAAGGAAAGGGCTGTTTTTAAAGCTTAATAGAATCAATGAAGAATTTAAGGAATACAGTTTATAGCATGTTATGAAAACAAAGGCTTTGCCCTGGTTCACTGCATCAAAATCACATGAAATGACACTTTTCTACTTGTGGGAACACAATATGGATTGAAATAGAAGGAGAGAGCACATAGGAAAGGATTAGTCAGAAGCAATCAAAGATCCTGATGGGCAAAAGAAAAACATAAATGTCTTTGTGTGCAGTTGGAGGTGCAGCCCCGTACAGTTCAGCCCTGCTCCCTTGTAGCATTCCCTGCTGGTTTCCCACATTCAGCATTTTTGCTCTCCCCTATCTTTTTGTATCCTTGCCCATGTGGGCCATAACCCACCAAATCTGACGTGCTGAGTCTTGGAGAGCTCAAGGGGATGGCTTCTTGTGTCTAGAATTCCTCAAGAATTACTTCTGTGACAGAACAGGCAAATTCAAGGATTCAAAATTTGAGGATTCAAACCTTGAAGTGTTTTAGAAAGAGATTTTTAGTTTTTGTCTGTAGAGCTTCATTCAAAAATGTGCATCTGCAGTAATACTGCCTTGAATTGTATTAATATGTGAGATGACAAACGTTAAATGCAAAATCTACTACTAGTAATGAGGTAACTTCTGTTTCTTTCTTCTAAGGCTTTTGTAAATCCTTGCCCTACAGTCTTACAATTTGAGTGCTCCCAGTCTTGATTTTTTTTCTCCCCTTTGATCAGTACCGGCATTTAAAATATTTATTTTGTGTTAATTTCTTACAGCTGTAGCTTCCTCTTTCCTTGGTTCTGAAACAATTTGGGTTGAACATCCCCTCACCCTTCTCCCCCATCCCGACCTGCTCCAAGATTTTTTTTGGTTTCTTCACCTCACCAGGAACATCTGTTTGCTGATAGTTTTGTTTTGTTTTTTTTTTTTTAATTTTTAGTGGTGTACATTTAGGAAGAAACAGGCAAGCAGTAATTTTTTGTGAATCGTTTCAGATTCATTAAATTTTTGTACTTTATGTCAAGATCACAGGTTGAAATTACCCTGATGAATTTGCTGACTGGTCAATTTGGTGAATTGCTGGAATCATCATCTAGTTCAGATAAAAGCTACCAATCATTAGAGACAAAAATGCTTATTCAGAAATTTCAAGGATTTTTAGGATAGCTCTGCAGTTTACAGCGTGATGCACTGGGTAGAAAGTAATTTTAGACATGTATGGATTTTGCTGGGCTGAGCCAAAAAAATGAAAAGTATTTCATGTCTGCAAAATTGCTTTAAAAAAAAAATTACATATATTTCTAAGTCAAAATTTAAGTCAAAATGTTTGTGTTAGTACTGACAAAATTATTCCATAAAAAACTTTGTTTGGGTCTAATTTGGCCATAATTCTACCTGATTTCAAGAACAATATATGTACAACCAAAACCCCATGTGATCTGAAATATCTAATCAGACATAGCTACAGCTGATCCTCCCTCTGCTTAGACTGTGATTCTATTTTTGGCTTAGGTTCACTTTGACTTCTAACTACAATATGGGAAAATCAGCTGGTTTTGGTGGGGTTGTTTGTTTGTTTATTTGTTTTTGGTTTGTACTGTTTTTGGTTTTGTGGTTTTGTTGCATTTTTATTTTTTTTTTTTATTATTTTAGCAAAATATGTCTGCGAGCAGTGTGCATTGGCCTTTATAAGGAAAACAGACCTGATGAAAAAAATCTTCCCCTTTAAATATACTGAAGGTAGGGGGAAATGGACTCATCAAAAAAATTGGAATCTTTTATTTTGTAAAGCTGTAAAATAGTTAAATGCAGAGACAGGCATGACACACGTGATAATGCATTATAAATGAATCCCATGAGACAAGCTTAGTTAAATTAGGGGTTTACCCCACCTAAATGAGCATTTAGAAATGGCAAGAGAGATGGCAGAGCTCAGACTAGCTAGGAGATATTGATGGTACAAGTTGTGAAGCACAATCCTCGAGATTCCAAGGTTTAGACTGTCCTTTTCCAGCAGGACAGGGTACCCAGGATGTGAGCCAGAGCAGGAGAGCCCAAGAGCAATTCCAGCACAGCCAGCTGTCCCTCCCACCACACACCCAGTAGCTCCAGGCATATTTGACATCTTTCTGGATTGGTGCCAGGGATCCTGGTGCTGGATTGTACCAAACCCTTGCAGTGTGAGGTAAGGAATCACAGTTCCTCACCCTCCCTCCTCTGTCCTCCTGTGTCACCAGGTTCTGCCCTGAGCCACACTTAGCAAACGAAAGGAAATGAATCAAGCTTAACCCTGCTCTTACTCAGCTGGTTTCCAACATGAGAGTTTTGTTTTAATAAACTCTCCCTCCATGCACCAATTTTCCTTCTGATGGCGATGCTACGAGCCTGGCACTGCCTTGATTTCCGCAACACCCTGTGAGACAGTCCTGCCTCACTGCTGCAGCAGGAAAAGCAGCAAATCCACAGCTCCAAGAAGGCTTTGGAGTGGGGCAGTGCTCACCAGGAGTGCGGGCTGAACACCCACATCAGCAAAGTCAAGACCCTAAGTGACTTCAGCTCTGTTATGCAGGTTTGGTGCATTCCAAAGATCCCAGAAACCTGGTGAATGCAGACCCTCAATGTGAAAAATGCAGTGGTCTCCCTGAAGGGGAAAGCAATAAAGAAGTGTTGCTGTTACAGGCGCACCTGAAGGAGTGATGTGGCTCAACAAGTTGTCCATCACAACACCAACTTAACAAGGGCTTCAATCCATTTGGCATTACCCTCCCAAAGTGAGAATGTAGGTGCAAAAAGGTGCAGGCTGGGTTTTAAACAAGCCCCTGCTGCCTTTGCTTGCCTCCCCAGGGTTTGTAGTGGCCCTAATACAAACCTTACTGAGCACAGCCAACACGGGAGGATGGGGGAAGGGATGGGGAGAAGCAGTCGTGGTAGGGATTGTGTGACTAAAATGAGGTATTGAATTTCTGGGTTTCACAAAGAAACACTCCAGGACAAATGAGGTGCTGAAGCAGGATTTATAATTCATTGAGTAATAGGATTTTGTACTGTTTAGCAGGATTAGGCATGTTAAAGAAAGACCTATTTATTTCAGCCTGACAATGGATGAGAAAAGTGTATAGTGCTCTTCGTTGTTATTTTAAGCAATTTACAGGATTACTCAGTAGTGGAGGCCCTGTGCTGCCCTATCTGCAGTGTGTCACAGTAATGGTGATATTTGGATAATTGCAGTTTTCTCCATACAGTTTCAGAATCTCAGCAGTTGAAGGATCAAAGGTGTGAAGGTTGGTGGAGGGGAGGAGGGAGGGAGGGAAAGGAGGGATGTCAGGGGAGAAACAGTAGAAACCAATTAAAACACTCCCTTATTAGGCCCATGACCTTGGTGACCTCAGCCCGCCAAGCCTTTGGGACAGCATGTTCTGTGACTTAATGGTTTTTTTCAGGGGTTTTATGCTAAAGTGCTGACTGTGCTTTCTCCAACGATGTCTGCCATTGACATGGGGACTGAAAACTCTCTTGCAAAGTGGTTGGAGGGGGGAATTGTTTTTCACTGACACTCAGGATGAGATTTCCTGTTACAGACATTATTTTGTCCCCTCCTGCTCCTTTCTTAAAAAAAAACAAAAACAAAACTCGAAAACAACAAAAAAAACCCCCTCAAACAAACAAGAAGCACAGCTTTCTGACTCTTTCCTTTCTTAATTATAGACAGTTTCCATGCACTCGTTTATTTCTGTTAGCCAATGTGGAAATGAAACTATCCAAGCTAAGGTTTCAGAGCGAAAGGCACATGCAGAGCAAGTGGGATTTTTCCCAGCAGTGTTTATTCTTAAGCAAATGTATGAAATGGCAACTTCTGTCAGGAAAAGTGCTCAGGTCAGGGAAGAGAAACTGAAACACAGATTATTCCTTGGGAATCTGAAATGCAGCTTAATTAAACCAGCATTAGTCCTTCACAACAAAGTTTTTAATTGTGAACCACTTTCTTTCTGAATTTAAAACATCTAAGGCAGTTTTAAAAACTCAAAGTCTTTCTCTGCAGAAACTCAGATAGCCAAACTCCACTGCCAATTAAGTTAAAGAAATTGCTGTGGAAATCTGCAGAGGTTGCATAATGCTCAGCTCTAGGCAATTTTAACCCCGAAAATAAGCCCTGGTGGCATGATCACTTTGCTCTCAAAACCCTTCAGCTCTGCTCTGAGCAACAGAATGTCCTTGTTTCTTCTGGAAACCCCATTATTGCTGAAGGAACTGGAAAACTAGGTGCCTAAACCGGGATGACTTTCTGCTGAACACTGAATTACAAATATAATATGCAGAAAATGAAAATCTGCTTTTTATTCTTCCTAGTAGGTGGAACATGAGGCTATTTAGAGCAGGAAAAAATGGGTAATGGAAAACAACAAGAATCTTTAAAATCTTTGTGACAGACTCATTTGCTGGACTGAGGTGTTCTTGCATGAAACTGCTGGCATATATTCTACTTGCAGAATGGGGTGACAACTGTGGTGGGCACCTACCTAATTGCCCTTCCTCCCTAAAGGGAGGGCAAAACCTCTTAAAAATCCTCTGAAGAACAGAGGAATTTTTGTACATGGAACAATTTTAAGCAGCACCTGCAGAAGGTTGTTACATTCTCATGGTCTCTACAGAAAGAACAGAATTATCAAGTCAGGAAATTTCTGGTCTTGTGGCAGCAACAAAAAAAAACCTGCAAGTTTTGTTCTTCTTACAGTTTGAAAAGAGATATTTAATATTTGACAATGCTAATCATCACGTGGCAGAATTAATTAGGAAACAATCTCTTGAAAATTGGCCATTAGTGCAGGCAGAGACAGAACAGAGGGGGGTCAATAATCTAACAAAATGGTCATTAGCAGCAGTTGAAATACTTTGATTTGACTGGATTTTTGCTAGGATTCAAACCAGCAGGTTACCCAGCAACGAATAATAAAAATGGGGTCATAAAAATATATTCATGCAATCTGGCAACAAACACTAATCCAAAAGACAGGACAAATTGTTTTGGACCACAGCACCGAGGACTGTCAGAATCATATTTTCTGCTCAGAAAATGCTTCCTTGAGATATGAAACCCTGTTTCAAACCAGAATTATGCCTCAGAGAATTCCTGGGAGGTGAATGTGCCAGTTTTAAAAAACAGCCTGTATGCTGACCATGACATGGAGAAGTAGGTAAAGTATTGCAGATAAAAAGCAAATTTGGGCACTTGTGGATGTGCTTGTTTGCAGGCACGAGGTCAGAGCTCTGAAGTAGCTAATGAACATTTACTCTTGTGACCTCAAGACTCCCAGGACACTCCATGACTGCCTCAGAATCCCACACCACAGGCATCAAGGGATTATGCAGGAATTGCTCAAAGTCCAGCTCCCAGGGCTCATGAAAAATCCACATATAAGATGTCTGCAGTTCAAAACTTGGAATAAAATGTGGAAGAATTGAAAATTATTTATAATGATGCAGCATTTTGTGATTTTTGAGGTTTCTGGCTTGCAGTTTTGGAATGTTTTGTAATGGTAATACTGGCTGAACTCTTGGCTTCCCTGCTCATTAGATACAATAAGAAGTCTACAGATAAATTATGAGAGGCAGAAGAGCTGCAATTATTAACTTATCTATTGTTTTTGCGCAACTACTTCAAATCATTTAGTATCCAAACTGGAAAACAGCCCCACTATGTCATATTTCTTTAAAGGATACAATTTAAAATGTCACTTTAGAAGTCATACTATGAGATTAGATTTTTAGACTTTACATTTTTAATCTATTTCAACATGTAAAAAACCACTAGTACCCGATGCTTGATGTTCTGAGAGGCATCCACCTGTCAAACTGTTTTATCCTTGCTAATTCTGACCTGTGAGTAAAAAAGTAGTTAGCGAGAAGACAACCAAATCCATCAAATTAATGTTTAAAAATAACCCTAAACAATTATTCACTTTAGCCCCATTTGTGCTGTCAGTGGTTTATGCTCAAAAGCAGACTGAGAGGTCACATCTGAAATGTACTTTTCTATCCAGTTGTTAGGAAGAGCAATTATCAACAACACAGATTTGTCCCATCACCTACAAAACAATGTAAGAATTCAATGTAACAATGTAAGCACATTCTGTGAGATGTGCTTTGAGGAGGATTAAGGTGATTTTAAAGCAAGGACCACATCAGAAATGAGCAGATGTCTGCATGCTAGTCAACTGCCCTGGGAATTTATCCACTGACAATCTTTCCAGTCATTGTCTTTTATATTATATTATTATATATATAATTATATGTATTTTTACACCTGGAGCTGTGTTTTAACCCACCAATTGTTTAACTTGCATTATATTACAATACTTTGGATTGCTACTTTATTTAAAGATGTTATTTTAGGAGCACACAGCATGTGAATAATGTTGGCAGGATTTGGCCAGTTCTCCAAAGAAAAGATTCTACTATTCCTATAAGGTTTCTCAGTAGTATCCTGAAGCAATCCATGAACAATTCTTGAGCTCAGCGAAGCTCAGTACCAAACCCTTCTTTTATAAAGATAAAACAATAATGAAATAGGTGGCAAAAAACTGAAGAACGACTGCAAATGTTTCAATTAGTTCTGCTTAGATATCGTAACATGCACATTCCCCTGAGCCACCAGTTCCCAAGGATTAGATCTGATAGATTCAACTTGCAGTACTTGTTCACAATATTTGCTAAAAAAATCTGGTGTTTCAATTCTGCAAACTCAAAACACCTGTCTACACAGTCAAAGCAAATTCACTGCAAACCAAAATCGACTGCAAGGCAGCATGAGAGCAGAATGCTCGTTCAAATGCTTTAGATTTAAGAAGCAAACTAGGAAAGGCTTTTGAAAAGTACATCAAACGTGTCTTAAACAAAAACAGAGTGTATTTTAAATGTGGATATTAGGAAAGCATTTGTTACTAAATATAGCAAATATACATGTATACATTTAACTATATACAAATATATATATACAAATATATATATATGTAAATAACTAAATATATAAATAAATATATATATATATATAAATAAATAAATATATATATAAATAAATATAAAACTAAACACAAGGTGTAGAATATTGACTTTCCACTGCTGTTACAGGTGATTTAAAGCCTGGCACTGCCTAAAGGATGTGTAACTTCTCTCTCCCACTACTGGAAAAGGAATGAGGATAACACCACGGCCATGGCAAAAGAGCAGAGTCACGTGTGTGCAGCTTGCCGGGACAACATGGGAACATGTCCCACAGGCTCCATAGCAGAACTGAGAGTTTTATCTTGTTCAAATACTGCCATGTCCCCAAAACCTCATTAGGAACAGGTTCAGTTCTGTGATATCCCCAAAGCCTTAATTCTGTCAGAGCCCAGGCTGGGCCAGCATCAGTTTAAAAGGCAATTAGTGTCATCAGAGTGGGCAGCTCCGGGATTGCAACAATCTGCTAGGAGTCGATCCCTTCACTGGGAAAGAGTTAAAATTTACTCTCTTCTATCATTTATGGGACTTGCCCTCTCTGGTTTTCCATCATGTCTAACACAATGACACTTTGGTGTCCAGAAACACAAATGATAAACAGAATTATCCCTGGTGAAGGGCATGTATTTGTTATGTTGGTTTGGGTTTTTTTTTTCCCCACTGGTTACAGTGCAGAGTTTAAGAGAACATATTCCTCATGCACAGCTGAAACAGCACATATTCCAAAACCCAGTGACCTGTTTGTTCTTTCCACTCCTTGGAAACCTGAAATAAGATATTTTCTCTAATGACAGATGACCCACAGCTTCCAGAAGTCAAGTTTCTTTAAAATGTCAGCTGAGATACTCAACGTCATCAGTCATTTTTAAAAATGCTAGTCCTCTTCTCTGGGACACTGGCTGTAGATGAGTCCACCCAGAAAGAAATCCAATTCCCTGTTTGAATTAAATACATCGTGTTTCTGCAGTAATGACACTCGATACTGGGCTGACCTTCCTAAATGTCACAAATGCTTGTCTATTTAGTAAAATGTCCTTTTAGCTTTGACCTTCCTACCCCATAGGAATCATAATTTGTTGTTAATCAACCAAGAGACATTTTGCATTTAAAGACAAACATTTGAAGAAAACTGTGCGGGGTTTGATTTTTTGCTCTTTTTCTTTTGGTTATTTTTATTTGGGTGGGGGTTTTTTGGGGAATTTTTTGTTTGTTTGTTTGTTTGTTTGGTTTTTGTGGAAAAGAGGCAGTTCAAGTGTACCTACTACTTCGAGGAAAAACACTCTACAACTGCATTATGGCAGATCTAAGTAAGCATTTAAAATAATTCAATACTGAAATTTGTACCAAAATAAAGGCATTAAATCCAGGAAATGAAAAGAGTACAGTTAAAAAGGATAACTGTCTTTTCATTGTTTCTGATTTATTCCTAACTTTGACTGTATTCTCTTTTTTCCCAAAATGGAAAATCACTTGTATAATTCTGGCCTATATTTCCTGAGAATGAATATAAAGAGAGAGTCATTATTACTATACTTCATAATGTAATTAATCTGGCTAAGGATCTAATACTTTCCCTGAAATATTTATATGCATATGACACTCCACATAACTGTAGCCCTGTAAAAATGCCTTGTACTGCTAAAGTGAAAATTCCCTGACATGTCTGTGAACATGCACATCTCCCTAAACCTACATGAGGGTTGTTTATACTCAATTACTCCATCAGCCAAGTTAAACTGCTGGACTGTGTGAATTGGGACCATTGTTTCCTCCAGTTTCATGGTATCAAACAAAATAGTCACGAGAGTGAGAGAATTAATTCATTTGTAACTTCTCAGTGCCTGTTCTGAGCACTGCCCCTACAGATTATTTTTACATGTGTGGCACTGCACTGAGTATGCACCTCCCTAATACTGGGCTGCTTTTCATTTCAGACTTTAAGCACGAGTGTTGTTGGATTAAATTCAATTTATAGAGCTACGGACACGGATGTTGCCAGGGCTTAAAGTGCGAAGTTAACCAACAACATGTGACAGATTTAGCCCCACTGCAGAGTGCAGATCTGGCAGTGAATGGGATTTGGGAACCTGTGCAGAATGGAAATCTGAATTTTGTATTGCAAATATGAGAAAGTCCTGCTGAGGAAATATCTATCTATCAGGAATCAAAAGATGCAAAATGATATGCTCTATCCTTTTTTTTCCCCCCAACACTTCTGGGCCCTTTTTCCCAGCTAACTGTTCAATAATAATTTTTAGAACTATATTTATCAGAAATGACAATTAGCATGCTTTATCCCTTTAATACTGTTCACACACAGTAGCAGTAAACTGCTATTTTAAATGCAGCAAAAAGTTTGGGGGTTGTTTGTTGTTGTTCCATTGGCTATTTTTTATTGGTTTGGGGTTTTTTTCTAATGATTTTCTGTGTTCAAATTAAGCAATTATATATGTGCAAATGGAATCTTTTGCCAGCTCTGTTTTCTGTGTGTGTTTGGTTTGGAGTACAGAGGAATAGCTGGGGCTTTGGAAACTTGCAGGAGCAATTTAAACTGCCCCTGTAGCACCAGGAGTTGTTCCACAGCAGCATCTACCAGCACTGTGCTGGTGTGAAGACAAGGATGGACTCACCAAGGGATACACTGGGTGTGTAATTCTGCTCTCCAAAACCAGCCACAGAATCTTTCTAACTTAGTTCCTAATCCTAAGGGATGCATTTGTGCCAAAGAGCAAACTCAAAAAGGACATCAGGTCTACCCCTGAGTACCACCACCTTCTTTAGACTGGGCAAAACTAGAAACTATTTGCAGGCTGCCTTTGAATAGCAGGGTCTGTGTCTCCACAATCTGTTTCACAGTCTGGGTGTCAGAAAAAGCCAGCTGGGTTTGCCCAGGCTGCCCTGGCCAAGAGAACACGTTTGTGACCCGGCATGAGGCTGGGCTGGTGCACTTGGTTTTGCTGCTCTGGAGGCGTGATAGGTTTCATGTTGGAGTGAACACAGGAAGACCCTTCTTTGTCACCTAGAGCCATTTAAGTCTCGTTGGACACAAGTCTCCCTGCAGCCTCTTGGTTCTAAGCCACTCCCTCTCTGGTGCTTAAACCTCCAGAACAAGGCCAGATGATCCATCCTCCAAACCTGTCTTGCTCCATGCGAGCACGTTTTTCTGATAAGGTAAATTACAGAACAAAGGGAAAAGCACTGCTTCAGCCCTCCCTCCCCCCTTTAATTATCAGTGGCTGGAGACACAATTAATTTTGGAATTAGACAGTCTGCCTTCATAAAAACATATCTTTCCTTGTCTGGCTATACTTGGGTTGTTTTTTTTTCCCAAGCAATGTTAGCAATTATCTTCTGGGTCGCCTCTCAGCTGTCAATGGGCTGTCTGTGTGCCCCTCTGTTCCCGCAGTGTTTACAACAACTGGCTGTTTGTAACACAATGTGGCACAGCCAGGGAGGAAAAAAAACAGCCCCAAAATTCTTCTGCAGGGCTGCTGAGGCTGATATGATGGAGTAATTACAGATGTCATACAACCTGATAGCATCTTTGCAACACAGGGCCTCCTAATGAGAATGATAACACTTGGGGAGATTGTTTCAAGTCTTGATTATGGTGCAATTATGTAAAATGAACCCCCAGCTCTGAGCTAACTAAACCCTGGATTGAAAGGCATGGGTTTCACAAGCTTCAAACACGTCTTAGGAAATTCCATCATGACCCACTCATGATTCTTAAGGGAAGGCAATCAGGATGAAGATGATTCAGGAATTGTGACACAGACAAGGATGAAACTGCACCCATCAGAAAGGGCAGGGATTTCCTGCTGATAAAATGTGCTCCCCACTGTGGAGATTGAAGTTCTTCCCATGAAGTCTCTGCTCAGACTGGAAGAAACGACACTTAAGGCAGGTGGGGATAGGATAATTTTGCCTCCATGTGGTCCCTGACCTCCCCTTAAGAGTGCTCCAGGGCTGACTGCCACTGCAGCCTAGTCCTTACAGTAAGATCTGAAAATGAAAGCTGGGACTGGAGTCACATCTGTCCAAGTAAATTAGAGGTGTGCTGTAAATGGCAGTGTGAGATAGGCTTACACCAGGATGCTGTCGATGAAAATAAAATAACCCAGTGGCTTTGGCCAGCCAGTCCATTTCTCTCTTGTTTTAATCTCAGAAATGCCCCTGCTATGGTCTAGTGTCTAGTCCTGCATCTCTGAATTGCAGCCTTAGGGGCAGTCTTTTCCCTTTGGATCTGGACAGAGGGAAGAACATTTTCAGAAG
The DNA here is from genome assembly GCA_018697195.1 of Certhia americana. NCBI lineage: Eukaryota > Metazoa > Chordata > Aves > Passeriformes > Certhiidae > Certhia > Certhia americana. Next base: position 65,208,533 of record CM031879.1, on the reverse strand, counting down.
CAATACAAATAAGAAGCATATCTTATGCCAGGAGCTGAAGCAATGTAGATCCCAAAATGATAATTCCACTTCTCCTAGAAAATGAGTGCTTGGCAGGCCTAGGAATCCCATAAATTTCTGGGCCAGGGTTCCTGCTAGCCAGCACGTGCTGTTACCAGACTACAACATTGGAATATCATTCCTCAGTTTCACTTTCTGATACAGTGATTAAGTGTAGCCCCTTTGCCTGTAAAACAAATCTCCTAGATACACTGGCTCATTCAGTGCAGCTCATGATTTTATGATCCTATTTTGCATCCTTTTTGTTTCCTCATATGTGAATTTCTAGCAGGCCTTCTAATGATACAGTATTCTTAGCTCCATTTTAAACTTTTGAGTTTCCCTCTCTTTCTTCTAAAACTCTATTGTGCTTGTGAACAACCCAAAGGCAAATTAAAAGCAGAAAGAAATTTACTAATATAAATGTAGCCACCATCCTCCTTCAGAAAGAGCAGATTATTTACACTGTGGCAACATTTTTCAAGATACTTTTATTTTTCCTTACAGTTACAGTTCTATGCTACTGCCTTAACCTCCACTGTCAAAGGTAAAACAATGTCTTTTTCATTGCTTATCTAGTGGAATGCATTTTTTTTTCTATTTTTCTTTTTACACTTTTTTTGTTTTACACTTTAGAGTCTTAACTACAAAGTACAAGGCTGGATTAAATAAGACACCACTCAGTTTTTATAAGGGAGTTGGGCTATTCTGGTTAATGGAAGCAGTTTACAGATGTAACTGAAGGTTTTAGTAGCAGCAGCCAAATGACCATCCACCAGAGCAATAAATTTTTTTTTTTCTTTTTTAAAATAAAGTGATGGAATAACTGTAAAAGCCAAAATCAGGAAGCAGGAAGGAGGGCTCAATATGTTACACTTAGAAGGCCTAAGAAACACATAAAATTAGAAGGACATTTGCCTTCTACAAGCTATTCCATATAATGGACATACCTAAAAAGTGGAAGAATTTGATGTTTCCATCATCAAATTATTAGGTCAAGGAATCCATTCTGAAGCTATCCAACAGAAGCATCTGAAATAGGTTGTTTCATCCAGTACCCTACTGAATGGTGTTCTGTGCTACTAGAACCCTCAGTTACACCTGGAAACTACTTCCAGCAACCAGAGTAGCCCAATTCCCTCATACAAACTGGATGGTGCCTTTTTTTTTCATGTAAAGTCAAAATAAAATAAAAGCACAAAGAAATGCAGGCCAGAAGTTAAAAAAAAAAAAAAAAAAAAAGAAATATAATAAAAAAATAATTTTTTTACCTAATGACAACAGGTATGCTGAAAATACAGCATCTTCTATTGAATCATACCTTAAAATAAACAGAGGCTTATAAATGCCAAGCTAAAACAGAATAATGCCTTGCCTTAAAATCAGAGTTTAATTCACCCAAGGGAAAATAAAAAATTGGGACGATTCCTTCTGCAACTGATGATAGACTCTCATTATTTCAAGCTGTCTTCCAGGCCATGTAGCAGAGCAAAGCCAAGAGGGGAAAAGTGTAACTTCATAAAAGTATCTGACCCTATACCTGTAGTAACAAGAAATCACATCTAGTTGCTGGAGATGTTCCTTCTGATGAATAAACTACAGTGATCCACTCTTTCCATATGATAAAATGATTTATTTTCTGCTATTGCAGTTGCACACTTATGTAACTCACTGCTGTCACAGATTCTTGGCAGCAGGGTTGAAAAACTCTGACCAAGCTCAATGACAAGTTCCTGTCAAACAAAGGACACTGATTTGCCTGGCTAAGTGGGATGCAAATTCCCAGCCTGCAAGAGAGGAAAATGATCCTTCAGCATCAGGTCCCATACAGTGAGGAATTATCTGGGCTTTGGAGAGATTCTCTGTGACTGGAGGGAATGTCTACACTAAACAGATTTCTGGGATTTGCAGCACTGGGGTACAGGTTTGGGATTTGCACACAGCTCAGGGAATGGAGGGCAAGGCCAGGGAAAAAGTCCTGCTTTAGCTCCAGTGGTGTAGGAAAGAATGGAAGAATTGCTGCTGTGCTTCCTCTGCATGTCCAAGCTGCAGCCTGTGAGCCTCCAGCACATGGAGAACAACAAGGGTCTCCAAAACTCTGTGGGATGACACAATTCTTTAAGACTAGGAAGAAATTCAGGGCCAAGTGTGACTGCACCAGAGGTGAAGGAAAATCTCCCTGCAATCCTTGAAGCAGCAGCTTGGCCAGGCCAGCAGGATTAACACCTCCAGGTTCTGCAAATACGTCATCAGAACTTTAAGAACCAAAGTGCTCAGCACTTTGTTTTCATCTCTTGGGCAAACTTTGGGAGCCAACAGCAGAGTTTTGAATAAATGAAGTTTACCTATGCTGTCTTCTGGAAGAGAAAAATGCAAGAGCTGCAGTAGTTCATCCTGGATGTTACCAAAGGAGCAGGATCAGGTCAAACCTTTTAATTTGCAACCTTTGGCATTCAGCCAAATAGTTGTGACTTATTAGGCTCTGCAAGTTAAAATTAAAATCCTGCATGCCTGTCTGTTCCAGTTCTTATCCCACGCTTCCTCCCTGAGCAGTTCACTCCATTCTTACTGCTGTGCCCTGGATGCTGTCTCTGGTCTCCTTCAACTGGTGGCAAGCCCTACTTAACAAAGACCCAAACATGCCACAGTGGAACTCTTTGGAAATAGCTAAATATTCTTCTAAGTCTCCACAGGGCTTCAGTTCAGAGCCTTAGAGGCAGAAAAGAAACAGTGCATAAGCTCAGCAAACTCAGAGCCGTGGAGATGCATGGAAGACGTGACAGAGCATATTCCTGAATCCTGCAAAAGAACTTTAGAGGAAGCCTAGGGCTGAAAGTCTAAATTAGAATACTTTTTTTTTGAGAAATTTTATTCCCTTAATTCAAATAACAAAAGACATTCTGATACCTGCTCAACCGAGGGATTAGAAATAATAACTGCTGTGTTTGTACCTTATTTTAACTGCATGGAAAGGAAACAATTTATATTATGTAGCCTAGGCCAGCACTTATACAAAATTACTTATATGTGCTGTAACTACTGAGGACAACTCTGAAAGACATTAGCAGCAATAATTTCAATCACAGATCAACTGTGAATTTTTCCTTTGCTTTTTTATTTACATTCCTTTTCCTCTTCCAGACTTTTTTTTCCCTTCATCTTTTTTTCCACCTCCCATTTCTATTCAAACAAATCGGACAAATGTTTTAAACAATAAAATGTGTAGCAAATTCAGAATCTGGCAGCTCCTTGTCCTTTTGCACAATGAACATACACTGTGTTTTCCACTGCGACCTCAAGGCTTTGCAGACTTGGGAATCACTGTGCTTTTGTAAACCAATAAAAACAAATACACATGTATTTTAAAAAGGATACAGTTGCTCTCTGAAGAGCTTATGACCAAAATAGTTTCCTGCTTTATTCTCTCCAGCAAATAAAACAGAGATCAGAGTTACCAACTGAGAAATTCTGAGCCTGATGTTTCCAAAAATTTGTTTTTGAACAGCTCTTAAGTGCATATATAACATTTATTATTCCCCATGAATGCTGTGTAAGGAGAAATTTGTTGGAAATTCTTATTTTAAGATGATTTAAGACTTCATAAACCTGATAACAAAACAATAGGGGTAAGATAGGAAGTTTCTACCCTTGATTACTCTCCTGCTTTAGTGGAGGGCTCCCACTGTGACCTGCACCAGACATTCATCTGCAAGAGAGAGAAACAGAGAGAAACTCAGGGCGAGTGATTGGACCTGGTGCCTCCTTTGTCCGGACACGTGCATGGGCTTAATCAACCTGACTCCAGCAGTCTGCCCCTTCCCAGGAGAGCCTGGCAGATCCCAGCCCTGTCCCTGTCTGTGGCTGATTGATCCCTGCCTCTGCCACTGTCCCAGCACCCTGCAGGGCACACAGTGTCCATGAACAGCATGGGTTTCAGTGTAGGGCTGTCCATCTCCACATCCTACACCAGCCCATCAGGAAATACATTGTGGCAATGGGGGTTCTTGTGAAAATTCCCCAATTCAGCTTGCACGCTGTGACCTAAGAGGATTTTTTTTAAAGCAGCACCTATTAGGCTTGCTCTATGAAAGCAGTGACTGTTCCAGGGCAGGATTTTCCTCAGGGGCAAAAGCCAAACAAAAACTTGTAACTGAATCTCCAGCATCTCCCCCCTCCCCTCCAATGGAAAACCCCAGCAATGTTGCAGTTTGAAATTCAGGAAGAAAAACAGTTAGCATAATAAATGGCTCTGGGCTCAACATGTCCTCACTGAGGGTAATATTGGGTTCTCCTCTATATAAAAACATCCCAAGAGGATGAAATGCTAGGACAGTAAATATTATGTTTTAAGAGGAGGAGAGGCAGACCTGCCAGCTGTCTTAAACTGAAATCCAGGGAAAAATCCCATTTCTTCCCCCTATCCCTATATAATTAATATTTCAAGGCCTAAATGAGGAATCAGATTTATGTACAGAATGCAAAGAAAGGCACTAAAGAAAACGCATGGCTGTGGAAAACTTTAAGTAGCTCAGGTAATCTAGAATCAAACTTTTTAAAATCTAGCTTCAGATTTATAAGTTTATGAAAATTCAAAGTTCAAAGTAGGAGTGAGAGATGACTAAAAAAATTACAATAGTAAGAAAAATTCCAATTGTGTATCTGAAATGAAAACCTGTTCCTTTATGAATTACTTTAATCTGCCATGGTTGTATGATAAAAATTGTAATAAAATACTGAATGAGAAAATTTCTCTTCAAGAAGATATTTAAAAGGCTGTTAATAACTTGAAGTTTCCCTTTTATTTCATGGGAGAATATGGTTATGTGAATGGCATTATTGTCAACCATAAAACCATAAGGAGGGTCCTTAATGAATAGGAAAAGCAGGATAAAGAAGGCTCTTGGGAATTCTAGACCATCACAAAAATCCAGATATAAAAGAGATTGTTGACTCAAACATAGGGGACTAAAGATAAGGAACAACAGGGGGTCTTTTGACCCCAGTGTTTAAATAGTGCTCATGGAAAGGGGCAGATGGACAATCCTGTCCTAACAAAATGTTTCTTAAAGTTCTTTCTATTAAGATTTTTTTTTTAACTAAAAATTTAAAGGACAGTGAGGCAAAATTATCAGTAGGTTTTTAAATGTTTCTTTTTGGAGCGCTGGTGCTTTTATCTGATACTTAGAGAAATATGCCTGGCAAATGATGCCATTTTTAATCAACTATTATCACCACCCATGACAACTGAGTGATGCATATTCCAGCAGTCTGAAGAAAGCAGGAGGTCCTAGCATTTCACCTTGAATATTCTGAATTCCAAGTGATGCTGTATGTAAGCAAATATAGCCAGAGATACACATAGCACAAAGTCTGCCAGGGTTCTCTTAAACCTTTTTGACACAAAGTGAATTTTGAAGAATAAAAATGAGTTTTTAAAACCCGCATAAAAAATAGGGAAATCAAGCTTTCTCTACTTCTTGTTTTAATTCTCAGCTGACAGCTGAGTCTTTAACAATTTAACAATTAACAAACTTCTACTTCTGCCTGATCCTGCCACAGGGTAACAGTCCTGGGTTTGAGACACTGGAATCTGTTACCCATAAAATGACATTGATCCAATTCACAATTGCCAGAACTGAATCAGATGGGAAAGCACAAACACAATAAATGAAGCAAGAGAACTCCAAATTTCCACTGATGTTTTCAACAATTAGATGAACAGAAAGCTACGTTCTGAAAAACAAGCAAAATCATTTCTGTTTAAAGAATGATGCTGTCACCTTGCTAGCAGCTTTTCAAGAAATTAATCATGTGCAAGGAAGGAGAGATTATTTTCTTTCTAGTCAAGAACTGGTGAGTCACCTCTGCTGGGGCTTGCCAAAAAGCAATGACTACACTCATCCTTCTGCTTTCTGTAAGATTTATTTCCACAGGAACATCAGGCATTTCACAAACCTACTGCCTTTTGCACCTGAGACAGCTTTGTACCTACTATTCCCTTTCCTGGCTGTCAAGTCTTCCTATAACAGGTTCAAAGGACAATGTGGGAGAGGCAGAGTCCCTTCTCTGGGTCCTCCCAAACCTCTCTCTGTGGAATCAAGGCAGTTTTGCTCAGATCTGCATCACCCCACATCAGCCAGGATTTACATCTGGCATGTCTGAAAGCTTTCTTGGGTATGAAAATCCTTCTTTATAAAGAACAAACAAAAAGCAGGGAGAAAGAAAGCTCACTGAGCAGTAGAAACTCCCCAAGTAAAACAGGCTGAAGGCTGAGGTATGTGATTTAATTGGGGATGTATTTAGGCTAGCAGGAAATGCCACTGATAAGAAGTTAAGGACTAAATGGACAATGTCTTCTAAGAGATTTCAAATTCTTTGATGGGCCTATAAGGCAGAAGTCCCCTTACAGTCTGTGCTGCAACCAGAGTTAATTATGGATTTATATATGTGGAGAAAAGGCTTGATAGTTATCTGTAATAAGCCTAAATTGGAGAGATACGACCTGAGGTCAGAGAAGTTATTAGTCTGCCACAGAGAACTTGTAATGAAGCCAGAAAATGATGTGTGTGCACGAAACCTCAAACCCACTTCCCCCTCCTTCCCAATTTGAGGTAGCCCTGCCTTCATCATCCTCACTTCCTTGCTGACTTGCACAAATCAAGGCTTTCCCTTTTCATAATATCTGTTAAATTTACTTCCCCTTTTCCATACAGCACTCAGATTTAAAAACCACTCTGTTACCCATGCTGTCACACACACTCAAGGAGTCACCTGAAAAGGCAGTTGGTTTCTGGAACACAGGAACTTTTCAGGATATCACTGTGTTCTGAAGATGGAGATGGTCCTCCTTGTACAGGAAAAAAAAAAGGGGTATTTGGAGGCCAACAGCAACTCCTCACCCAGGCGAGCAGCCAGGATTTACCTGGCTGAGTCCCTGCAGCTCTGCCAGAGGATGGAGATCACATCCTGGGAGAGTTCCAGCTGTGATGTAAAAGTGCTAGAAAAGCTCTGGAGACAATGGATTGAATGCCAGTTTTCTGTTGTGCTGTCAGAAACATGAGGTATCTACAAGTGAACAAATTATTCACCCTGGGGCTCTCTAACTTAAATTTCTGTATGCATGTTAAATCAAATTAAAAATCCTACCTTTCCAAAAAGTTACTTTACTGCATTTCCAAAGGTGCAGCTTGATCAGCTGACTTTGATTTCACTAGAGACCTACATTGCACAGAGTGCCTGCCAAACCTGTGTACACACACACACACACACACACACAAAAGCATTCAAGTGCCTGTTCTAAAAGGAGAAAAAAACCCAAAGTCCAGTCTTTCTGGCTTAAAATGTTTGATACTCTCTGCATTCTGAATGAGCAGTTTTCAAGAGAGAAATTTGAACAAAAATAGTGGTGACAGAGCAGGCCTCTCAGGCTGGACTCAGCGCCATTCTCACAGCCCAGGGTAGTGTGTGCAGGAGCTGTCCTGCTTCCCACCACCATTTACAGTGCTGGGTGCTCACACCACCTGAGATTTTGGTCATGGTCATGCAAAATTCAGCAGCGCCAAGGCTTAGGTAAGCTCTGAACACTCAAAGGAATAGAGGCAATGAATTCTTCCTCTTGCCCAAAGTAAAGAAACTCAAGGAGGCATTGTTCTGTGCCATGCTGGATTTGGGGATGTGTTTTGTTGGGAACTGGGCTCCCCCTGCACATCCAACACTTCAGGGAAGACCCAGGTATGATCCCCAGGGCTTGCTCAGCCCTTTGTGTCTGCCCTGCATCTGCTCACGAGGGCTTTAATGGTTGCCAGCTGGAAGGGTGGCATTGGTTTATTTACTCAGCCAACATCCCACTCGATCTAACTGTTTCAATGACACGGCAGAAGCAAGTTGGGGTAAAAACAAACCCACTGGAATCCTTGCAGCTTTCCAGGGCCTAAAATCACCCTTACAATTTTCCTCATATTGATGGGTAAATCTCTTTTCCCTATGTTTTCTCTTGACTGCTTTAGCACTAGGTGCCAGCGCAGTAAGCTGTCCAATGCTGTATGGACCACCCTCAAGGTGTGATGGAATGCCTTTCCAAGCCCTGTCTCCACAGATGAACCAATACCCTTTTGGTAACTGTTTTGGATATGGATCAACCCCAGAAATCCCACCCCAATTGTCTGAGTAATTACATCAAAAACTCTAGTTTCTGTAAGCTGGGTAATTGGGAGGTGACATTGTATCTCAGAGAATCATTTTCTAGCCAATTGCTATCTGAAAATGTAAGACAGGAATCCATTGTCAAAGAAGCAAGAATCTCCAATTTTTGGGGTTCAAAAGGTGCTTTAGGAAGTTCTTTGGCCCAAATATCCCAACCAATTACAGGATTGCAACCGCTGGCAAAAAAGGCAAAAGTTGCCTTTTGGTCAGGGGATCATAATGTACAGGTATTGGCTCTAGACACCTAGACAAGAACTTTTTTTAGAAAGCAGACAGGAGTGGAGTATAAAACTTCCTTTTGCAGATGCCCATTAATTGCTTTCCAGAGTTTTCTCATGCAAAGGGAAAAGTGGTGCTTCTCTCTTTACCTTTTAGCGAAGGCCACAATTTCAATTTAAGTTATGAACGGCATAAAACCTATCTTTAAATAAGCAGGCGAAGAGAAATGTCTGAAGAATATTTGTTCAATGTTTGAGAACACTGAACAGGGTTTATGGCTCAAAAGCTTCAGAGACAGGAGACTGCAGTAATATGTGCTTCCATTAGAAACATGTGTGCTGAATTTTAGGCAAAATACTTTTGTTGCCAATACCACCAGACACTAGAAATCAACCATTCATTTTTAGGTCATTGAATTAAATGAGCACACTTACTAAAGACATCATTCCTAACATGAAAGAACATTTTTTAATAACCTGGAAGCCCAAGATTGCATTTTCTTGTGGCTAGCTACTCATGTAATGGGGGAGAATATCTTTTCCCTTAAAAAATATCTAGGTCTGTGTTAAGTCTTCATCTGAGACTCACATTAAAAGTTGATTTCATCTGTGACTAAAAAATTATACCAAGACTTGTACAAATCTGTTTCTAAGCCTTGCAATTCTCATGAGTGATAGCATTTTAAATGTAGTCAATTCAAGACCCTTCACCTTTCTTATGAAAGATGTGGCAAAAATGAGCAACAAAAATCAATTACCTGCTTCAGCCTTCGATTCAGAAAAATCAATGCCAAACTGCAGGTGTGCTCTGCTGCATTTTGGGCCGTGACTTTTTGGGGGTTTTTGGATGGAAGGGATGCTAGATGGATTGCAAAGCACTTAACACATTTGCAAAGATGTCTGAATTTTTTAGTGCCAGGAACCAACATCAGATTTTTACCATGCTTAGCCTAAACATATAAATTCCTGCTCCTGACATTTTTACTGGATCTGTAGTTCAAAACTAATCTGAATAATTCCAGTGCCAGGATTCACTTCTAATTCTCAATTGCAGTGATGGAGCAAGCACAACCCAAAAAAAGGATGTTTCAATGAAAAAAATCTGTGCCAAGGAATGACAGGCTTTGCTTTGTTTAGTATATGGTACCTGATAAGGGACAGCCAATGGTACAGTATTGATGCTACATGAGGCAACTCTCTCCCAGAGTTCTGTTGGTGCAATGTTCTTCTTTCCTTTGTAATTTACCAAACCAATGGCTCCATAAGAAAATGGGAAAGAAAAGCAACAAGAAGTGTTTTACAGCTGAGTGAGAATGGAAGAGCTTAATTTCTATAATTGTGTTCTGGAAAAGTTATGTACAGCCAACCACCAGGTTTGTGGTAAAAGCCCAATTACACTGAGAGCAAGAGAGAGTCATTCCTGCTATCCTGGAGCAGAAATGTCAAAAGACAGCACCCTCCAAAATGAGAATGGAATAAAAATTACAGATGAATTGCAGAGCTTATCTGCCCCTGTGCTTCATACACAATTCCCTCATTTAATTAAGAAAAAAGTCCAAGTACAACTGGTGAGTCAAGTCTCTGACCTCACCTAAACCTTTGAGCTAATCTTGTGATTATGGCATTTCCTCTTGGCTGTTCTAGTTTTTGAGTTACTATATCATAAATTTCCTATTGTAAGCTGTTCTTTCAAAACACATATTTGGATTGACAATAATAAATTATCTCTATGTGTCCCCCAAAACAAAGATAAATCAGGAGAATATTCTATGAGGTATATCTTAAGATTAAAAATACATTAATTGGCTTCTAGGATAGTATTCTAGGTATTGGAACATTAAGGAAACAATGGGGCTGTTCTGATAGCTACAGGAGAGGCATTCATTACTTTTGTTGCATGAATTTCTCCTGTTCAAACCTGGTACCAATTCACAGTTACAGAACCCACAAATCACTTTCCAAAATAAGCACAATTGCCTCTGTAGCACCTGAGTAAATCTGAATGGCTCCCATTAACTGCTGATTTTCTTCATTTTGTAAAAGATCACTGCTTCAGAAAGCCTGGAGTGAACCAGAGAATCATTAATATTTGGAAGGGATGCACAGAGATCATCTACTCCAGGCTCCTGTTCAGAACACAGCCATCCTAGGCCAGATAACTGAAGGGCTGGTCTTACCATGTTGTGCATCTCTCTAAGGATGGAGAGATGGAGACTTCCCACTCTTCCACCACCAGCTGTCCCATCCCCCTTATGACAACAAACTATTTCCCATTGCCCAGCCTGGATCTGTTGCTCTCTTGTTCTGTCACAGGGATGCATTTTTTTCTACACTCTCCCATCAGACAGTGAGGTTTCCCCTGAGCCTTCTCTTTTTAAGCCCTCTCTTTTTATTCCTCAGTGCCAAGGATATGTCAGGTACCCCAGCCCTAAACATCTTGGTGATACTCTGCCAGAGAGATGGAACAGCTGCAGATTAAAATGCCATGTGAAAAAACCCCTATATTTAATCTGGTTAAGCGTAAAGTAAATTAAAGTTTCCAAGTACTAAAGAGAAGTTATTTCTCAAAGGGTGTCTGAGGTGCCCTCAATGCTCTCACATCCTTCAGAACCACTTGTGCATCACAAGGGTTTTTGTGGCACATCTGGGTGTTGTAAACCCCTTCCAAAATGCATCATTCATTATTCAGTGCCACACAGCAGAAAGTACAAGCTGTAATGCTTACAGTGAGCTCAGAAGCAGCTGCAGACCCTCCCTCCACCTGAGCAGGGAACTGAGCCACACAGACCGTGCAGGCAAACCTTCACCCAGCATCAGATCAGGAAAAACAGCCTTAGTGCTAATGGAGAATCCATGACCAACTTAAGGGACACATCCCAAGCCAGCAGGAGCTTCTCTTTCACAGGATGGTTTTTATCTATCCAATACAAAATAGAGATTTATAGAGATACAGCAGTGGATACACAGGTGTCCAATAATCATATTAGAAACATGCAGAGAAAACCTGTAAAAAACCCCCAGTTATTTGCTATTGCTGGTACTGTCAAACCCAACCTTCACTAGCACAGCTCAAACATATAATAACACAGCTCAGTCACATCAAAGCTTCTAAATATTCAACCCTGCATCAGATCTCAGAAATTAACAGCAATATGAGCAGCCTCTTAATGGCCCACGTGGTGTTCTTGGTCAAAATACCACATACCTATGACATTTCCATTAATAATTAGCTATTCTGTTTTATAGATAGAAATTAATAATCTAACTTCCTATAAAACCTCTTAGATAAACACACTTCCCTCAAATTTTTAATATTAATAGTAGTGTTGACGAAGACCTTGGGAGTTCCACACATTAAGCTCTGAATGTAAAAACAAACAAACCAGTCAAAAAATCCCTAACAATAGAGAAACCATCCCTGGTTTATGCTAAAATAAAATTGCAGTTCTGAAATTTAAATCAGATTTTTTTTGTTTCTGTGGAATGGAGACAAAATGGTGCTTATTAGGAGTTTAGTCAGTTGTTTTGGTGTTGCCAGCATCTCCCCAGGACGTGAATAATCAACAGTGGGACACTCAGAGAGACTTGGATCACGTCCAATATTTCTGTGCTTTAATAATGCCTGAAGCCTTTTAGATACTGAAATTATCATTATTATATTTCTGCCTTCCTCTTAATTAATTGATCTTCAGACTGTAACAAAATGATCACAGTTGCTTAATTAGTCTCAGATTTTAGGAAAAAAGACCTTGATCAGTATTTATGCACTTTAATAGGCACTTTTAAGGTCACCTTCAATGTGGTGTAATTTGCCAGCTGCTGCATTACAAATGCCACACTCACATCAGCCTCATCAGAGAGACTCAACATTTGATTTTAAAATCTTCCTCCAAATACGCACTTTGATGAAATTGTCTGACCTGCTTAATTATTCATTATCATTGATTTGGAATTAAAGAATTCAGAATTCAAAATGTTGAGGTCAAAATACCACATATTCCTTCCTACAGAAATTCAAGCAGATTTTTTTTTCTAGCCACACAACATGGAGACAAAAATACCTTGGACAGAGTACCTTTATACAAACAGTTTTGGCCAATGACTTTAGGTCATTAAGAGCCAGTTCATGTTACTGTTAATTTCCTAGCTACAGAGAAATGTTATGTATTTAAGGAGCTTAAATGCTTATTAGCTCGGTCTTTGACAATTTAGAAATAATTTGGTCAATTATTGCATAGGGTTTTAATGCCTTTAATGATACCATGCTTTTAATGAAAAACCATTTAATCAAGTTGAAAAGAAAATACAGTTTTTCCTGATGAGGGTCACAATTCAGTAACATTCTTCTCCATTTTTTTTTTTCTCTTTATCAAAGACAGCCCAGCTATACAACTCCCAAAGCATCTACTTTTCACAGAGAGCAGATTTCCTAAGGAATGGAATGCAAAGTATTTGGAGACTTCTTCCACATTGAAGCATGATAAGAATTTCTAGTCTCATTGCTGGAAAGCAGTGAGCGTTCAAACAAGAAAAACAGCAGTATATAAAATAAATGTTACTTCTGGGGGCCAGTTCTGCTGTTATCAACAAGGATGCATCTTCTCTCAATAAAGTGTGGTTCCAGCACTACAACAGAGCAAGTCCCCTAGGTTAGAGCTACAAAGCCACAGGTGCACAGGATGGTTTGGGTTGGGAGGCTCAAAGATCATCCAGTACCACACCCTGCCATGGGCAGGGACACCTTCCACTGGCCCAGGCTGCTCTGAGCCCTGTCCAAGCCTGAGCCCAGGTCGGACTGGGAAGCCTCAAAATCCATCCTGTAGCCCCAAAAATGCCTCCCTGGAGCTGCCCTGGGCAGCACCACCCTGCAGGCTGCAGCACAGGAGCTGTCTGGAGCAGATTCCCCAGTGCCACCTCTCAGGCTGGGTCAAGCTGCTTGGCTGGGCCTTGCACACTTAACTAGGAGTATTCCTTGGGATGGAGATTACATTCCTCACACACCTCCTTCAGATGCCTCTCCCAGCCCTTCCTCACTCTCATTGGAAGTACTTTTCTGTTGAGGCCTGTATTTGTTTCATTTAACTGGTTTATCATAAAAGTTTTAATGTTAATGGTTTGTTCTTATGTTCCCCCTTGTTCCCTCTGAGTCAGTTTATTCCTGAAGTTTTATCCTCCCCTAAGTTACCCTGTATGGCATTTCCCCACCCCTTGTTTCAGCCCCTTCCCCATCAATCACTGTTACCCTGCCTCTTGTTCTGGCACCTTCCATGTCACTCCAACCCTGAACCAATCCTTTGAGTGCTCCTCCCCCTGGGCATTTCTGGGTGTTTCCTAAACCTTGATGCCCCTTTCCTCCCACTTGCCCCAGCTGGCCCCAAAGGAATGCTGTAACCCCTTCACTCTGCCCCTGCTGATCCCTCCCTGGCTTGTGTTTGGTACCCACCCCTTGCTCTGGCGCTGGATAAAATCCTGAGCACATCAGTGCTCTGGGATCTTTGGTTCCTGACCCCTTCAACCTGGATAAACCCCCTGTTGGGACCTCAGCACTGAAAAGCCTCCTCCTTCTCCTTTACCCACCCCCTGACTGCTGTGAGATCCCTTCCACTGTAGAGCAAGTGGCTCTAAAGGTTCAGCTGTGGCCAGGAACCCCATGCCGCAGATGTTCTTACACCTGGCACAGCCCCAGTGTCCTTTGAGCCAGCCCAGGCTCCGGTGGGCTGCGTCACTTTTTCCTTCCCAATATTTGCAAATCCCTTTGGCTGTGAGTTGGGTCTGCTGTGCACCTCCCAGAAGTGTTTGGCCCTACACACACTGTGACTTTTTTTTTTCTCCTCAGTGTTCTGAACCACTGCTGGTCAGCAGCAAAAGCAACCATTATGTATCTAACACTGCTCAAGTTACTATCAAGACAGTCACCACACATATGCGTTATACAATGGGATATATATTGTATATATATATTATATATATATATACACAATATATATATATTAGTGATATTTGTGCTCTGGTCGTGAATCCAGATGCTGTAAGCCATGATGTCACAAACTGATATCACTGGGTACAGGCATTACTCTGACTGAAAGCTCATCTCCCCTTAAATCAAGTTCTTCAAAAGACTATTTTTAATGCAACAATTCTGTGAAATTACCTCAGTAAAAAAGTTACTCTGCTTAAATATAACTTTGTTTGACACTTGAGTACTCTGAGGTCATACACAGATCCTTATAAAACATGTGAGTGCTTGAGGGGTATGAACAGTAAGATGTAGGAGTTTCCAGAGTAATTGAATACTGACAAAACTATTTATTATGTAACTAACTAATTTAAACTATACAGACAGACACAGGAACATGTGCACACTTCAGAAAAAGACCTGCCACTGGATCAGCATGAATATAAAAACTAAAGCTTCGGAGTAAGGGATGACAGACTCACTGTCAGCTTCACTTTAGGGGATCCTCAGTCCCTTCCATAAATGTTTGCTTTCTTCAGGATATATGTCTTCAGATAGATGTCCTTTAGCTTTTTCACTTAACAGATGTATTTCTACCATCCCAGCCACGTCTTGTTTTGTGTATGTAGTAATGAGAGGTCATGAGTGCACTATAAAACAGATCCCTCAGATCAGGAGGCCTTGAACAAAGGCAAATATTGCTAAAGGCAACAACCCCTTACTTGCTAAGTGAAGGGAACTAGAAAAACACCACGTTGTCCTCATCAGAATATTTTTGCCTCCAACAGCTGGAACTTTTCAATGGAACTATTACTGGGAGAGAGTGGCACAGTAATGTTTTTATCAGTT
Organism: Certhia americana; assembly: GCA_018697195.1. Taxonomy (NCBI): domain Eukaryota; kingdom Metazoa; phylum Chordata; class Aves; order Passeriformes; family Certhiidae; genus Certhia; species Certhia americana. The sequence goes on along the minus strand of CM031879.1, from coordinate 65,193,269 downwards.
GACATGGACAGCTACTCATACAAGCCAGGATCAGGCTGTTGGTAGGTGTGCTGGCAAGAGAGTAGTGGGAGCAGCTGGAACCTGAGAAACACACTCAGCTGTTTGAGTCAGACATTTTGGGCTCTTTCGCTGGTCTATGACATGTTTACTTCTTTTTGTTTAAGTGAACCATAGCTTCTGTTACAATATTTTAAAACTCCCAAATTATAATAAGGCCTGACAGTTAATTTAATTAAGCAATAACTGGCTGTGATGAATGGCTAAAGCAGTTTGTCTTCAGGAATGCTTCATCACCCTAGAAGCAAAAAAAGGACATTGTCTTTTTTTCTGATTCTAGCCAATAAATTCTCTGGGGAATGAAACAATCTTGCTGTCTCCTACAGCATATGCAATTTTCTCAGGAATTTATTTGTATATTTAGTCCTGACCACTAGGTGTTTTCCAGGGAATTCTCTGAATGGATCAGGCATCCAAGCAGCAGTAACAAAAAACATAACTGACCATCTTTCTGCAGTCAGCAGCAAGGACTCCTCCTATGTCAAGACTGCAATATGTAACTGTGTTTAAGGTCCTGCACTAAATTACTGCTTTGTGCCTCAGCTGAAATTTGACACTTTAAGATCACGCTCCTCTGCAAAAAGACCCTTTATGATCTACTGAAGGTTGCCCCAAATCTTTGTCTTACCCTAGTCAGAGATGACACATCAAACCCACATACATGATACTAAGGAAAAAGGCTGGCACCTTAATGAGGTTATGCTCCCAGATTGCCACTGGGATGGATGTGCAATGTGACTTCCACATGACTTTTCCCAAAGCAAGCCATGACACTGAACTCATTGAGAATCCTCAGTGAGATCAGAGAGAAGGAGAACAGTACCTGACTCCCTTGCTTTATTCAGCAGTGCTGAATGCAGTTTGCTGGATGTGGCAGGAATTTTAGCAGGATAATCCTGAGGGCCCTTCTAAAAAGCAGGTCTGAACTACTGGCCCTTTAGGAATATCAGCACCCAAAGAGAATTAAAGGACCAGCCAAAATACCATGATACAGCAATCATATTTCAAGACTGAACCACAAAATATCAACTTCAGACAGCATTCATATCACCTTGTGGAGGTGATTAATGTAGGTATCACAACAACCAAGATTTAGGAACTCAGCCCTGCAGGACATTTCAAAGAAATGCTCAGAACAGTCTGGAGCCATTTCATCACCTCTGGAAGACATTGCCCAGTCATTTGCCACAGGGGCTGAGCTCCCTCACTTGATAATGAAGGGGATATTTTTGAACGGCTTACTCTGCTTTCCTGCACAGCAGACATCTTTTTCAAACACCAGCTGATTCTCACAACTCCTTAAAATTACATAAGGCCATTTGGTTATGGCAGGAGAGCTGCTGCCAGTGTTTCAGGAGGTCCTGAAGATGACTAGCATTGGTATTTGTGCCAGTTCTACCAGTTTGGCTGGGAATGCCACATAGAAGCTTTGCTCCCCTCTCGGTCCCACAATCCAGGGCACAGGTTGGTGCTGAGGTGTTTGTGCAGGGGGCCACAATCTCCACATCAGAGCCACTGCAGAAATATGATCCAGCAGTGCCTGAGCCCTGCAAGGAAAGACACCTGGTTTTGTCAAGTAACATCCATCTGTCTTGGAGGGGAAGGTTTTACAAAGGAAAGGCACAAAATCAAGTCCAGCACGGATGCAGGAGTAAAATTCTTACAGTTTGTCATGGCTTGAATACTGACACATCACCTAAGCACCAAGTGGGTGGAAATTTCCCCCACTGTCTCTCTGGAGCTGCTGAAATATGACCCGTGGGAGGTGAATTTGATCCAATTGGCCCAAGTCCAGCTGTGTGACAGCAGCAGCTCCATCCACTGCCGCTGCAGACATCAAAATCACCTCTTTATTTTACTGCAGGTGCACAAAAATTTGTTTGTGCCTACCCCTGTTTGGAAAAAGATAAGACCTGCAGCATGAAAGGCACAAACAACCAACAAAAAAACCCCTGAACAACATAAAAACCATAAAACATAAAACACAACACTCCCTCCAATCTGCTCTTCTATTTTTTTAAAATGCTTAACTATAAACAAACACCAGTAAGTTTGTTGTGTTTCTGAGATCCTGAGAAGCAATGTCTATGTTCCAGAGCGTTTTCCCAAGCATCTGTATTGTAAAGATGTTTCCTTTAAATACACACACAGAGATCTGAAGGGCTGTTCCAGCATTCCCATGGGAAAGTTTAAACTTGTGAAACATGTTTTCATTGGCTGTGCTAAATTGAAGTTTAACTATTTTTTAATTTTTTTTTTTTTTAACCAAGTGCAATTTGCAACCCACGTTATTACTGCTGCTTTGTCAAAAAATATGTGATTTCAAGAGAATAAAAACAGAATTGCTCCAAAGCGTTTGCAGATAATGGCTGAGGGACATACAGCTGCATTGTTATTTGTTCACAGATGGATAATTCAAAATGCTAGCAGTAGTTCAATGTTTAAATAAACAACATCTAGAAGTAATTGACTGTTCAATCGCTTCTACTTCTGGATAGTGTCAACTCTCTCATTTCCAGTTTTTCTGCCTGTCTTCACAGGCCCTGCTGTTACTGGATTTGTTCTTCCCCTTACAAGTCCTGAGGCACTTGTATCCATTATCATCAGTAAGACTAATTGTTTTTATGGCTTTGATGGTAAACCATATTATCCTATTCAAGTATTATCACCATTTGTAAGTGCCAGTTTTTATTCATGTTTTACTTGAAAACACACAATCCCTTTCTTGAAAAAGTCAACCCAATGTTTAGCCCTGTGTCACAAGAAAATTAAAGTCTGCATAATTTTACATCTCTGTTGGCTTTCTATCTTAGTATATCTGAGATGGACTTTTATAACCACTTTGACAGAGGAGCAATGATCACAATTATGCTTTGTTCTAATAAACCTACTGAAGAAGATGAAAAAAAGGGAGTCCCCATCAGTGGTGCCCCACAAACAGGAAAGACTGCAATATAAACTTCTATTTTACTAGACACCAGAGAATCAAAGCACACAAGAGGCTCTTCAATATCCCAGCTGTGGGAAAAACTTCAACTGGAACTTAGATTTTACTGGGCACCGGGGAGGCCAGCCATGAAACTCAAATCCATAGGAAACCAAGCTTCATTGGTTGCACTCCCCACAGACAATATGTTAGGAAATAGGTATTTATCAGAGATTTGATTCCACGTTCAGGCCCTCTGCTGTGTGCATGCAAATGTCAGTAAATGCAGCCAGCACACACGCAGCCTGCAGGAGATACTGTCTGTCTGCAAGAACAAAGCACTGCAAATCAGGAAACTTTGGCACCCTTCCTGACTCTTTCACCAGGCTCCAATGTGTGATCTCAGGAAAAATCAAAACATTCCCATGGGTCAGGCTTCCTCTACCCATATATATTTATGTTTATACAGCACTTGTGATTCCCAGCTAGAAGGAGGTCTGTGAAAGCGAGGAAGTTTGGAAGTGCTGCTAATATTGCTCATTTTCCTACACAGCACACCTGACTCTGCACTAAAAAGGTTAATCATTATTTCTACAGTTTCTTCAGTTATAGAAAACCTCTCTCAAATAAAAACCAAAACAGTAATTTCTGAACCACTTTCTCCAGCCCCAGTGAGAGGAGCTACCCAATTAAAATGCAATGCAATTTACAGACTATAAAAGCATAACAACAATATTAAAAGCCACACAGACATCTTTTACTATAAGGACAGAAAATTATACAAGAGCCAGATTTTTGAAAATAACTGTTTTTTTGGGTTTTTTTTTAAAAGAATTTTCAGAATTTTTTTTCTTCTCCTGAGGCAGCTGTCCAAGAGGAACAAATTCTACATCTAAGGAATTATTTAAAGCAACTGTTTTACCCTGCCAATCAAGGCTACGAGACTCAAAATTAATGCCATCTCTAAACTCTAAACCAGCAGGTCCTGGATACCTTAGAACATCTCTTTGTGCTAAAGACTCTTTTCCTGAAGGCCGACTTTGAAATCAAACCACTCCTTCTTTCCAACATAAAGAAGGCAGAGGGGTCACTGGATCCCAGCCCCTGGCACAGGGAGGCTACAGAGCACAATGGTGGAGCAGAGCTGCAAGCCCAGCTAAGGAAGAAGAGATGCCTTGGATGCCTACCTAGGCGCTAGACAGAGTTAAGAAAATAAAGTGAGTATTTATAAAAGGCCTTCAGTAGATACACCTTGGGCAACCAACAGCAAAGGATGACAGTCATGAGTTTTTCAGACAGATACAAATTTGGTCTGTTTGCATATCAGGGGTTAATTCTCCAATTACAGCTTCAGGTAATGAAGTCATATACCCCAGTTTGCTCTTCTCCCCCGATTCACGTTTGTTTATACTTCTCAGGGCCTGAGGCAGAGGGTGTCCTTGGTTCTCAGGCCTGGAAGGATAGTTTTGTCTGGCCAACATGAGAAGAGAGCTTACTAACACTCTGTATGGAGTTCAGAGTTGTACGCTAACTCAGTGCAGGATCTGAAAAATATAAAATCTAAACTCTTAAGGCATTGGAAGGATAGCAAGGGACCACAGTGTGTGCTGCCCATGAGAGGTCAGCCCAGGACACACGGGGTGTGTCTGTGCAGACTGCTCTGTGGGGAGAGGCATCTCTGCTTGCTGACACATGGTTTTCCATGGAAAGGGTGTGGCCAAGGATAACACCGTGTTTCTTAAGTTAGCTCACTGACTCTCAGCAGAGCCCTTTCACAAAGTGGAAAGAGGCAGGAAGGGAAAAGCAGCTGACTTGTTCCTCTTTCTCTTCCCCTGTCCCTTCCATTCCACTATCATCATAATGCCAATTTATAAGCTGCAGCAAACAAGGTGGCAGGAAATAGGCTCAGAGGCATGTCCACTCCATCCATCTCTTCTCCAGGCACAGTGGATGGAAGCTCATAATTAACAGGAAGTGTTTCAGTGTTATGACTAGGCCAGAAAAAGCAAGGGTTTACCTAAAGTAACAGTGGCAAAGCCACTATTAATACAGCACATAGTCCTTTAATGAGGTAATCTCTGCACCATCAGAGCCCTTCTCTGCGTGCCCCCAGACTGATGTCTGACCTCAGCAGCCACCAGAGGGGAAAACAAAGAGCCCATGACAACATGGCTAGTAACACAGCAACCCCACTGCTTGTGCTGGGCTTTTATTGACACAGGTTAGGCTGCAGCTGACTTCCACCCCAGGAGCTACACCAACAAACTGAGCAGGGCCCAGACACGGCCTGACAGGGTGTTATGACAGAGTGGTGGCACTGAAGAATGGCTTCAACAGGCCAGCAGAATTATCCTTTCTGGCAGTGGTAAGGCATCTGCCCAGCTCCAGGCTCATATTATGATTGGGGATTGTTGGCCCGTTGGGAATTGCCCACCAAGTACCGTGTGAACAAAAGCCCCAGGTCTTTCCATGGTACCGGGCAAGCGCCCCGCCCACAGATGGCCCTTGGTACAAAACTGATAATTAACGTGTTGAGACGTCCCCAAAGCCCTTCATTATATTTTACTACATAGGTCCAGTGGATAATCGGAGGAGAATGCCAGCTAAACCCAAGGAGTCTGCTGAGGCAGCAAGTGCTAATGCAATTTTTTACCACAGTGTATAAAAATCTCCCGAGTTCCTCCCGTAAGCATATGTGGTAAAAGGAGCATGCAAAGCTTTTATCACGCAACTCTTGTGTTGCTTTAGAATAGTTAATCAAATAAAAGCTTCCAGAGCTCTGACTAATGAAAATCTACATTTGCTTTGGCAGTTGGACACCACTATTATGTTACTAAAGCAATGAAGCTTTAATACAAAAATGAGCGAACTGAGGGAATTGTGCTAAGAGAGGAAAGATGAGAGGAACGAGATGGTGTTAAATTCCCAGAACATGATTAGACAGATCCACTGGTCTGCCCTTCTCTTCAGGAAGGTCTCCAGATTTCTGTATCAATATGAGAACATCTATGTGTAAATAAACACAGCACAGAAGTGCTTACAAATTAACATTTCATCTCCACCTCATCCAGCTATATTTGCCTTTACAAAAATTGCTGCCTGTGGGCTGAAGGAAACCCCTCTGATGCCTCCCTATATCACGCCTACGCTCTCCATGCCATGCCTAAATTTTAGCATCCATTGTCAATACTCAAACTTCCTTTCTTCATTGAGAAATTTTGATATTTCAAACACACACCAATATAACTTAATTGCAGTAATGTCAAATAAAGCTTATCCATTCCATTACTCTCACAATTTTAAGGTGATTTTGGAGACCAGAAAAACCAGAAAAAAAAAATAAAATTCATGGACAGTTTCTGGAGGCCAAGGGAATTTTTACTTGCATTTCTCTTGCTATCAACATTCATATATCACTATAATTTTTAAACAAAAGGATCTCATTTCAATCTATTGAGCAGACACAAAAGACTTGAGCTTTAAGTTAATCTCAACATTAAAATGCATTTCCCATTGCCATGGAGAAGTTCCAGTTCAGATCCCATTTATGTCAGGCTTCCTGTATCTCCCATAATAAATTCCATTTGTGTTAACTTCATGATGAGTTGCACAAGACTAACCATGATCTGTGACAAACAAGACTGATTAAAGGAAAACTGTTGTTTTATGTCAGAAATAGCCCTCTGGTCAGCTCAAGCTTCAGGAAACAAAGGCAGCTTGGATTTCAGGCCTTGGAGGGCAATGTACTGCTTGGAAAAAGCAGGTATATTAAGTTGTTTTAAAGCTAAATATTTGCAATGCATTCAACTGAATTCTAATGGGCACCAAACTGACCTGAAACACTATACTGTAATTTGGGTTTCCTGCTGTGTTTTGGCAATATTTCAGGCTCTCACATGGAAAAAGTAGATATTGTAGACACTGGATATTCCACCAGACAATGGTTCTCCAACAGGTCCAGTCAGTAATTGAAATTATTCAATATTTCAGTGTATATGACACCCTTTCCCCTCCCTTACTGTTCCTGTCTCTGCTACACACAAAAAAATGGGGCTAAACCAGCAAATGGGATAGGGTAAAAGAAATTTAAATTACACCAGACACCTCGTGGCTTCCTTGAATTTCTCAGTTCTGTTTTCAGGACCCCTGAAATAACAATTTCTTCCTCCAGTTAACTCATTAACAAGCAGACACAGACAGTCCCATATCACATCAGGCTGGGGTTCCAAGGAAATTTGCCAGAATTTATTCTTCTTCTAGAACTGCCTTCCTCTTTTCTGGACATCTCACAAAGGATATCCCAGGCTAGCTTGAAAAGTGGGAATACCACTGGCCACAAGGAAAGATGACTGGGGAGCTGGTCAGTTTATTATTGACCTTTGCTTGATGGGAGTTGAGAGAATCTGGCCTTGGCCAGCTCACAAAGTGGGAACTAAACATTCGTGTGTGTCATACCCCACAGAAACCAGGAATATGACAGCACACACCTCTAAACTATTAATTATTTTACCTTTTTTTTTTTTTTAATTTTTAGGGGGCATCAGAAGCTCAGCTTCCCAATCAGTAAGGGAGCCTTGAAAAGCTGAGGCAAATGCAAATTTGAACGTTCTGAAAGGTTCAGTTCCTGCACCCACTGATGACAGGAAATCTATATAAGTAAATAGCCTGCCCCTAGATCACTGGCCAGGTCGCAATCTGCTGCAGTGGAATTAACTCTTCACAAATAACTCAGGGTACAGGTAGGGGAGCAGCCTGGCACACAGAGGTTAAGGTACAGAAAAATGAAATTATAGTTCTCTTTGCCTCTCCTCTCTCCACTTTCGCACAGAGGTTTAAAGCAAATCTTGGCCCAGAAACGGCAGAGAAGAAAGAGGCTCACCTTTCACACACCCAAAAAAGCTAGCAATAGCAAAAATCTAAAAATGGCAAGAAGAGCCACTCCTCTCATGCAGGCTGTTCAAAGCACCAACCAGCATCCCCTTAAGTAAAATCCTTAACCTTAATCCTAAACCCAGATGTCCATCACACAGCAGGTGACTCCTTCCAGCACAATAACTCAGGAGGGGCTGGAAGCCAAATTTTCAGCTTGGGGACAGAGCATAACAACAAACAGCTAAAATGCAGTTCAATCCTTCAAGAAATTCTTTACCTCCTCAAAAGTGAGGCTCATTCTTTTTCCCAAATTAACTTTAAACATTCTTCTAAACTTCTTTTTCTTCAGCACCCCCACTAGACTTCATATCCAGCTTGCCTAACCCAAGGGAGAAATGTCCTAAGCCAAAGCAATAATATGAAAATATTATGGTTGAGTAGCTCAGTTTCCAAGTGACATAAATTGGCAGTAGCTGTTGGGATTGTTGGAAAATTTAATAAAAAAATAAATTTTATTGTGCCAAAAAATCCTTATGCCTGGAATCATATAACACTGTCCCACTGATACTAGTACACAGAAACCAGAAAAACAGAGGAAACGAGCAAATTCTGCCCAAGGGTTCTAAAAATACCCCTGATTTGAAGCATTTTGGTTACTGAGTGCCCAGCAGGACAATCCCAAAACATGCTCTGGAAATCTGCATATTCTTAAAGGTTGTGAAGCTTCACAAGGGTGCACTACAAGACAGATTTATGCTTCTGGAAGAACTCGATTTTAAGCACAGCCTTGCCTAACCATTAATATTCAGAACTGTGGCAGAAAGCAAAAGTTCTTAATAGTGTTTATTTTTTGGAAGTGCAGGGTGGCTGTGCTAGAAACACACACACACACAGAATAAAGAGTAGAGTGTTGAGATCCTTCTGCCAGCACTTTCTCCTCATGGTGACTTCCCCACCAAATGTCTGACAGGCTTTGAAATAACAATAATAAAATAATAATAATAATAATGATGATGATGATAATAATAATAATAATTTTATAAACCAAAATATTAGCATCCACTGGAATACAAACCAGATAATTGTGAAACAGGAACACAAAAGGAGCTAAACCAGAGAGAATCAAAAATACATTCTCTGTAGCTACTTTATTCTTGCTCCATTCACAGGTTTAATTAAATTGCTGACTTTAAGTACCAGTAAACGCTCTTGTTTGGTTTTTTTTTTTTTGTGGGTTTTTTTTGGGTTTTTTTGTGATTTTGTTTGTTTGGTTTTGGTTCTTTTTTACTTGGAAGTGGAAGGTTGTATTGCTTGCTGATATGTTTTCTTTCAAAGACTCCAGTTTCAACACTTGTTAGGAACCTGAGATGCAGCATTAAAATAAATGGGAATGTGATAATAAGAGTTAAAGAATGTTGATGGGGACATTATAGCTACTGGAATTTACATTTTAAGACAGACATAAATAAAAAGCACCTCTGTCAAGGGAATAATGTGGTGTCAAAGCCAAGCATTCAGAAAGGAGGAAACACCCGTTAAAAATATGCTTTTTTCATACAACCCCAGGCAAATATTCTACTGAAAAATGCAAAGTGATTCTGCAATTAAAGACTGGCTTACACACAGGAGGTTGAACATAGAGTGAGCCTCCAGCCTCTGAATTATGGTGTTTGAACCACTGATGTCCTACCAATGCCATCTTTTAGGTGTAACAGTTCTGCATTTTTCATCCATGTGCATTTTTAAAGCACACACAAGTAACATCAGTTTGATGGAACTGCCCCTATTTAACTGCAGCAAAAAACCACCAAAGAGTCTGTGCAGTAAAGAGAGCTCTGGAAGAGTTTCAAACTCAAAGAATTTGTTCACTTCATGCAAGATAATAGGTCTCTGCAAAATGAGGAAGCCCACTGGGGTTGGAGGCCTGTTTTGATGTGGAAAAAGGCTCTTCCAGAAAGGCAGAATTTTTATGTGTTTGTGCAGTTCTGACTACAGTGGGGACTGGAGTACAGTGCACCAATGCTAAAGTAAATAAGAATTACAGAAAACCAGAATGCAACAGAAGCAGTTAATCACATCTGACTTGAACTTGTTGCACAGAGTGCTCCAGAGATAGTGTTTTTCACGTCAAATATTGCATTTCTGGACAAGATGCTGAAAAGAAGTGTGCAGCACTTACAAGCACATAGCTACAGTAAAAAAGCTGCTGCCACATCCCATGGCAGTTGTGACAAGCTGAGAATCCTGGGAGGACACACTCCACCAACTCCACAAAAGAAACAAGCACAGACAAATTGATTTCTCTTATTTGAGTCTCTGCAGATCCTCCACAATGTGGCAGCTTATCTGAAAACAGAACCAAAACTGGGTTCAGAGAAGACTTCTCATGAAAGTAAGTTGTACAGAAAGGAAATCATAATGAGGACACCATCAAAAATACTTAGGCATTGAAATGTTGGAGTCTGGAATTATGAGAATAATTTCTTTGCATGTTTAAGAGATTTTAAGATCTCTGACAAACAGTGTTTTTAACCTTTGTTCATGGAAAAAGGGCTTTTAAACTCTGGAATGAAGCAGAGTTTTCAAGAATGTGTATTAGATAGTAGAATAGTGTGTAGTTTTATCACAGGGTGAGAATTTTAGATATATGGGGGTTTTAGGATGGTAAGCAAGTGAAGACAAGATGGAGAAATCCACATGGCTTTTGGGTTTTCTCCTTCTTCCTCATCTGCTCCATGTTCTGCAGTGAGGTGGCACATTATGGTTGTTCTAGAGTAGAGTTCAACTTTCTAACATGGATAACAGTTATTGGAGAAGTATTATAAATACTGCTTATGTGGATTGTGGTATAAATGTACACACCAGCCTGTGTGGAGAAGATTCGGGGTTTTGTGCCTTGGACTGACCTGCAATGAAGAGCTCTGCTGGTCAGGAACAGAATGTATTGATAAGAAAGAATAAACAATGAATGAGAACATTAGAAGAGAACTCACAGCCTTTCCTTCAATCTCTGGGCTGGGGGAAAAAGACTCGGTCGGCGTTCTTGGGTCACAGAAAACAGCAGGCAGAAAAAAACACACAAAAATATTTTTTATAAGTCTGAGACTGAAAGACTGACTTCAATCAATCAGTACTGAGGTGGAATATGTAGAATTTCCCTCAGAGTTCTTTCTTTGCTTTTACTCCCAGCATGCAAGCACAGTTCTCAGGGACATGGGACAAGAGGTGTGACACAGGCTGCAGGTGTCAGGCCCTTGGGACAGGACTGTGTTGTTTCAGTGGGAAGCAAAAAAGACTTTTGCTCTGTGTCAGCAGCTTCAGCCCTGACATTAATTAATATAGGGAACCCAACACCCTCTTCTTGTTATACAAAATGTGTGTAACAGCAAGGGCTCTGTTGTGTTTCCAAAGGAACTGACACCACAGATAAGGTTTTATCTGTGTGCTGCTCACCCAGATCATACATGGATTGGAAGACTGCAGCATGTGGCAGAAAAAGAAGCAGTTTTGGCTCAGAAATAGTCAGGCTAAGAGGCTGAGCTTACTTCCAGGGAATAATCAGGTGCTTGGTTCAGCCCTCAGTAGCGAAAATGTCCCACCAGGTTTCATTTATGTCCTCAACAAGTCAGGAAAAAAAAAATTACATAAGGGGGAAGTCAATCCAGAAGGAAGACACCATCTAATTAAAAAACAAAACAAAACAAAATCAACCCCACTGTTGTTCGATGAAAACAGGCACTCTTAGGGACTTAACACAAGTCTTTTCCAAGGCCTTTTCCTCTCTTTGTCAGCTTCACCTTGGAGAGGAGTAGTCATACAAGAGGGGCACGAACAACATTCATTGTGCATTCAAAGGTAAAAAATCCAACGTATTAGAAAAATTCAAACTTGGAAAGGATTGACTTTTTTTTTTTTACTCCCAAATTTTGACAAAACCAAACAGCAGCCAAGTGAAAGGAAAGCTCTCCCATGACAATTTCGGCTTTTTACTGCCTTCGTAAAAATTATGTTTGAGGGCAGCTGCCTGGGCCAGAGTGATCCACACTGAGGGTAGGAGGGTGAATTGTCCAAACTCCTTTGCAATCTGGCTGACCAGACTGGGAGATGTGTGAGATTCTGCAGATCTGCCCTGCTGGACTTGCCTGAGAGAGTGACCAAAGGCTCCACAGCAGGACAAACCTGCAGCCAGGAATTTCTGTGCAGGATAAAGAATGAAATTTGCTTTTTTATTGCAGCAGAATAAAAAACCTGGGTGGGGAGGAGAACCATCTGTTTTCCAAGTGCAATTCCAGAGCTGCAAATGAGGCTGCAACATCCTTCCACTCTGAAGGAGACAGCAGGGCTAGAGATGAGACTGATGTGAGCAGTTGCCATGCCAAATTCCTGGAGACTCTGTTTGCCACCTCATCCTGCTTTGCTTTGTATTCCTGCCCTTCTTGGTGTCCTCTGAATTGACCATCCATGAGAGCAGATGTGGAATGAGGCAAACAAAACAGGAAAGTTTTCCTCTTCATTTGCAGAATGTATTTTGCCTCCAAATGCAAATAATTTTATTTGGTTAAAGAATGATCTAATGCAGCAATTTGGTGCTGCGTTTTTCAAGTTGATTATGATTGGCCCTGGCTGTGCCCTGCAAACATCCTGGGTCCATGTGCAATAACTGGATTAAATTAACCCTTTAGCAAACAGGAAGGTTGGTTCTACTACATTTCTTATTATATTTTGAGAAAAGGCTGGGGTTTTTTCTGAGTTAGTTTTTTAAAAAGCTATCCACCATTTTCCTTTGCGTCTTTTAGTTAATGACATCATTACTACTCCCTAAATAACTAAAATATTACCCAAACTCCAGAAAAACAATCTCTTTCTTCCAAAACAAAATGTTCTGTTTTGGTCATTCCAGGCCATTAAGCACTTTTTGCCACACTTTTTTGGTAAAATACCACAAGTAGCACCATGACTCAGTAAGTAAATAATCCATGGGGAAAAAACAAACAACACTTTCTGTCTCTGGGGTCTGACACTCCTTGAATTAGGATCTGTAAGGGAAACTAGTTATCTTCATGCTATGTCATACATTTATAGTATTGATATTAAAAATTAATTTATAGTATTATACTATGCCAGTGAGACATGAATTGGTGAGACTTTTGTAATGGATATATCCATGGGGAATTTCAGATTATTTCAGTGACCAGTAATTGAAGGAAATATTAAATAGGCCATTTTAGAGAATAGCTTTTAGCTCAGTACAGTGCTATGGAACAAATTAATCACAAAGGAAAATTCCTCTGTTACTCTCAGTTTGTGTGCAGAGCCGGGAGACACAGAGGCTGATGTCAGTACAAGAATCTAGATCCTGAAATCTTTATTTTTTGGTGGCTGAGATCAACTAATTCAGAAAATACAACTGGTAAGTATACACTGAAAAATTAAATACAGAAATTCAGACAACAGTCAAAAGACACTATTTAAATACATTTCCTAATGCCCTTTCAAATATGATTCATGAAACAAAACCAAATAAACACAGCACACACATTGAATCAATAAAAGTAGATATGGCATTTCATGGGCCTTTTTTTCCCTAAATCACTGGTGAGAACATGATTAACCTTCTTTGCTTCATTTGGGACCATAATTCATGGCAGGACTCAAAACAACAAATCAGTCCCAGAGGAAAACACCCCGGTACATTTTTCTATAGAATTTTGCATTTTGTTTTCTGTCTTCATGCAAGACAAAACCAAAGCAGAATTTATTGCTAATACGATGACAGAAGTTTTTCAAAGACTGCTACCCTTTAATTAAATTTCAACTTCTTTTGATGGCACTAGATATTATCCTAACATGTAACTCCTAATTTTGTTTCAAGAAGCCCTAATTGCAACACAATATTGAGTAGCATTGCAGCTGACATGAAATAGGTGTTCTACCAAAATGAGTTCTTAAACAGTCTGATTAAAAATACTTTGCCACCAAGGAATTTTTGGACAGTGTTTGCCAGCAGATAAACTGGATGGGAAAGATTATATAAATACTGGGTACTGAAAATCAGGATATTCGAAACAGTACCAATTTCAAGAGCCTGGATTGAACCATGCTATTTTTAAAGCCTATGTATTTAGAGGTTTTCCTATCTGTTAGATTGACTAAAAAGAACTGGAAAAATCCCCAAACTAAACAAATTTAAAACCCACAAACAACTCAAAAGCCTAAAATAATCCTATATTCCTCCTTCAGTCTATAACTAGAGAGTTTTCTTCATTCATCACTTAAAACATAATAATAATAATGAAAAAAAAATATTCAGAGGATATATAAAGGCAGGCATTGTATACCAAACATCCAGACATACAATAGCTCACAAACCATAAGCCTCCAATAGGGAGGCTGATTTCCCAGCTTTGGCTATACCTCAGACTGCACAGTGGGAATGATTTATTCGTGGGATTTGGTTATTGCTTCCTTCGTGTTCCTGCTTTGGAGCTCCCATGGTTACAGATGGAAAAGGACCCCCAGCCCTGAGAGCTGCTCTGAAATGGTGCAGCAAAAATATCCGTGTCCTTATTTGGCTGGGGCAACAGGAGAAAGGCCAAAGTATACATTTCTAGTGGTGTTTGAATTAATATCTCCTTAAAAACCCCCAGTGGGGTTGCTAGGAGGGGAAGTCAACACCAGAATTCAAAGAGAAGAAGGGGGCAAACCAATGAATGGAACTCTTCCATTTCCTAAAATATGTAGAGCTGTGTGGGAATCTAGAATTCTGAGAAATATTTCTCTGCATGTTTTAAGAGATACAAACCCTCTAACAAACACTGTTTTTAACTTTTGGTCATGGAAAAAGCTTCCTAGGCTCTGGGACGAAGCAAGAACTTTCAAGAATGTGGATTAGATAGTAGCATAGTGTGTAGTTTATCACAGGGTGAGAATTTTAGATTTCTGGGGTTTTTAGAATGGCAGGCAAGATGGAGAATCCTCGTGGTTTTCAGGCTTCTTCCTTCTTCATCTGCCCCATTTTCTGCTGTGACGGTGGCACTTCCTGGTTGGTTTAGAGTAGAGACTGACTTTCTAACATAGGTGATAGGTATTGGAAAATTATTGTAAATACTGTACACTGTAGTATAAAAGTATCTGCCACCTTGGGGGCCGTGATATGTGCCTTGGACTGACCTGCTGAACAGACCTGTGCTAGTCAGGGAAAGAATGTAATAAATAGGAAAGAATAAACAACGTTGGCAAACAGAAGAGACTGCTCTCAACCTTTACTTCAATCTCGGGGCTGGGGAAAAAAGACTTTGTGCATCTCGGGAGTCATCAAAACATTCTAAAACCTGAGAGAGCTGAGGGAGGGGAAATCAACATAGCAAGATCCCAGCTAAGAGCAGAGCAATGAGGATATGGATGGTTTGATCTGGGGCTGCTCTCTGCAGTGTCACAGGCCAGAAGAACACCTGGGGAAACAGCCAGCAGGCGTGGACAGCGACCTCCCCTTTCCCACTGAGAACAGATCGGCGGCCCCACAGCTCCAAGAAACACCCCTTTGGACAGCAATCCACCCTCTCAAATAAAGATAATGTTTCAGCAGCCCAGACAAAAAGCAGCTATTTCCCTGCTCACCTGTCACGGTGCAGCTTTAAAATAAAAAGCCAAGCCCTCCCCATGCAGGGACCCACAAAGCAGAAGTGCACATTGTGCACACACGTCGGGGAGAGGTGGCAGGCCTGCCAGATGTTTGGGTCCAGAGCAGTAACCAGACACCACACAGGCCTGAGTAACAGGTAAAGGACTTTTTTCCCCCACAATGACATTTGCTTCCTTGGGAGAGGACAAACCTGCTCAACTTCAGTGAAAGTGATTCATCACTCTATAATGACAAACCAGAAACCTCAGGAGGAACACGCTACCCTCCCTGTTCTTTATTTTCCCAGGGGTGAAGAACAAAGTGGCATCAATTAATTATTAATTATGATCTTCTCGCATGAAGGATGGTAAATTATCGTGCTTTGCTAACAATACTTAATTTGTTTCTGAGCAAGACTTCTGAAATATTTCAGTATTTTTCTTCATGTTCTATACAAAGATTTGAGAGATTAATTGTCCAGATGTTTCCTTGGGTTTTGTTCTCTCTTTCTCACATAATAAAAATCTTTCAGCACACTTTTTTTTCCCAATAAACCCACAGTCCATCTGTTATACTTTGCTGGAGACATAAAACAGCACTACATGTGTGTTACAATCATTCTAAAAAGTAAATCTTCACCATTTTCTTTTACAAATAAGGTGAAAGATTCCATTTTTATTTGTTAGGTAATGTCTTGATATGCTGCCCTTTGCCCTAAAACAAAGCTCTGTTCACTAATACCTTCACCTTTGCTTCTAATGTCACAGGGTAAAATGTTCAAATTCTGAGTCAGACCATCAAGTATCCCTGTCTCACAGCAGAAAAACTCTGGAAAAATACAGCAGAGCAACTCTTTAACAGCTCTCTCCAGTTTAAATACAGCACAACTACTTTAGAACAGTTAGAACTAGTCAGACTTAGGCTGTCATGAGTGAAGTGAATAATGGTAGTGTGCATTTTTATTTCTGTATGTATGACAAGAAGCATTTGTTCTGTAAACTGAGCAAGTGAAAACACAGATTAAAGTGTAGGAAGTGTCAAACTCTGCTTCCTAGATTGCTGCTGCAAAATGAGAGTCCTGAAGCAGAACTGATAAGAATTTTTTTCACTGTAGCCATGCAAAATTGTCGAAAACTGACAACCTGCTTTCCAAACATATTCCATTTTGAGGAGCAAAATTTCAAAGCAGCTGTAGGCTCAATGATTTTTAATTTAGTAGATACTAGAAAACAAAGGAGCCTCAGAAATCTTTCTCATTTAGTCCTTCAAAATCTCACACCAAAGAAACCCATCAGGAGAGTATTGAATAAAATAGTAAGGTAGGACCATGTGAAGAAGACCTACATCAGCAGATGTGTTATACAACACAACTTCCACAGTTTTGAAGGAAAAATTTATGCAAAAACAACATTCTGATGAGGCAGGTAAGACTTGAAGTGGGATCTAGTATTTGTTGGAAGATTTCAATCTCTTGAAGTGTCAAACAAGTTTTGCACAGGTCTGAATCCAAACTGGTGCCGGTTTGCAAGACAACTCACGAATCTTTCTCAAAGGACATTTCAGGTTGTCCTCAAGTCTTGCAGGAACTCATAAAAGATTTTTAACTATTTGATTTTTCTTTTCTGTCCTTTAAAACGTAGGCTTTTCCTTCACGTGAGACGTGCCAGCTTTCCCCATCCATGAGGAATATGGTATTTTCCCCAAAATAAGAAACCACTCACATCTAAGTGAAACCAACCATCTGCATTAATTAGTAAAAGACCCCAAAGGATAATTTAAGTGCTTACATAATCACTATTTCACTTGTGCCAAAAAAGCACAGAAACCCAGCTAACATTAAAAAACACTTCAAAGGGAAGGCAATGAATAATCTGTTTACATTTTTATCATACTTTAAAGTCCAAGAGATTACTTACATTAGCTTATACCTTAACTTTCAAAACAACATCCTGTTCAAAAATATTCATCCCAGCATCAGCTGCATTCTCTGAGAACACAGGTGCTCTTCTCACCAAGTTATAAACCAGATTTTTTTCACATTTCAAGATAAACAAACAGTGACATTGTAGTCATTTAGCATATCCTGATTTTCATTACTACCACTGCTCTGCCCTAACAGCAGCTGGTTTCAGTCTCTGCCTCAACACAATGACAAAAATGTGCTTCCAGGCAATAATGAAGACCTGAAATTACCTAAACATAGCCAGAATTTAACTCATAATACCAGTTACTATAGCATTTTAACCCTTTCTAAAAAGCCACTCTTTTAACTAAGAAGTGATTTAGTTCAGTCAAGCAGAACAGTCAAATCCACAGCCATTATTGTCAAAGATGAAACAGTGAAGTATTATAATGGCTCCTTGGTTTTCTACCTGCTGCCTGGAGAAACCTGGAGCCTGGAGCCTATTTATAAGAGGCTAGGAAATGTCATAAATTAGAGGAAATTCATCTATTCTGTGCACATTTTAGACATTTCTAAAGAGCTTTGCATGCTCACTGGAGAATGTTCAGGATGTGTAATAAAAACATGTTGTAAACACACTACTCCTGTCAATGTTTTCTGGGAATCTGGTAGTGACCAGCTCTTGAAAAATGAGAACACTCTTTGAGAAGGGAATTTCTTTTCCTGGAAAGGCAAGGGAGGAACATATAAAACAAGTCAGGAGAAGAGAGAAGAAAACCTTTTTTCCTCTTTGTGAGAGACCAAAATTCTTGTGTAGCTTAGGTGTGTTCTCCTCTTGGAGAGGTGTCTTTGGACTCATCATGGCCTGTTTCAAAAGGCAAAGCCAGCATGGGGTATCCACTCCAGACAGCACCACAAAGCAAACTCTGCGACATGATAGGGGATGCCAGGCTGGCCACGACCACTCTGAGGCACTCAGCACTTTTAATCAACACCCTCAGTTCTCATTTTCCTCATGGCTGAGTGCTATTGCACATTCAGACATGAAAAACAAACAAACAAGGGAAAAGAAAAAACCCTAAGCAATCAACCAACTCAAAACCCTAAAGGTTTCAGTGAGAGATGCAATTTTCTTTAAGTGACCAAAAGTATCATTCAAATCCCCTCTCTTATGAGTGTAACATACCTATTATGTCAGCCAACATGTGATGAAATCATAAGGAAAGAAGAAAGAAAGAAAGAAAGGTATTCTCTGAAAAATGCATTCAAAATGACAAAGTCCCCTGTTAAAATCTCAACAGCTGCCAGAGTTCCTAGGTGGGCACAGAAATCTTCATTTAAGTTTTCTGACACGAGTTGAGTGTTTTTACATTAGTGTGGAAATAACACTATACAAATGCTCATCAGAAAACCCAACTGCAAGACTGACAGTGTAACCTTACCCTGGCTTTGGTATATCTGAAGGGATGCTGCAACATGAGATTTTTAATAACACTTCATAAATATTTAGGGCCATCCATTATAAACGGTGGGTGCCACATGCAGAGCTGGGTGGGGTCGTTCTTTACAGCCACTCACCATCTGGTATTCCGGAGGAAAGTGATCTCCTGAGCCTGGCTTCACTGCTGTGGTGTTAAATTACTTTCCTTCCTCTGCCCCCATTCACTTGCACCAGGAGTCAAGTAGATTCACCTGTCTGTGTGCCCTGCAGGACCATGTTCTGCAGCTGCTTCTATCCCCAGCATTTAATAGACTCTGTTACATTATTCTGTTGCATTTCATTGGCATAGTGTGGGTAAAGGGAGGAACAATAGCCACGGGTTAGTGTTCACAGGGTCAAAACAGAGCAATGCCTTCTCCCAGCTGCCACTGTTTTAAGTGGGCTACAAAACCTTTACCTGATAAAGACAGCTGGGTCAGTGAGGATCATTAGAATTCAGTCACCACTGCATTTCTCCTTTCCTTTTGCATGTCAGAGCATCCAATTTCGCTGAAGAGGCACACCAAGGTGCTGCATCTGGCCTCAGGTCCTTGGGAGTGAAGAGGAGCAAGCAAGTGACCTCTCTGTATGCAACCCATTTGTAGAGCAGGTCACGTGCTCCCCTTAACTGGAGCTCCATCCCCACATGGAAACCACCTGGCTCATGGACTGTTGGAGTCTAGAATTCTGAGAGGTATTTCTCTGCATGTTTTAAGGGATCTAAACCCTCTGGCAAGCTCTGTTTTTAACCTTTGTCCATGGAAAGGGCTTCTTAGGCTCTGGGATGAAGCAGAACTTTCAAGAATGTGGATTAGATAGTAGCATAATATGTAGTTTATCACAGGGTGAGAATTTTAGATTTCTGGGGTTTTTAGAATGGCAGGCAGGTGAAGGCAAGATGGAGGATCCTTGTGGTTTTCAGGCTTCTTCCTTCTTCATCTGCCCCATTTTCTGCTGTGATGGTGGCACTTTCTGGTTGGTTTAGAGTAGAGACTGACTTTCTAACATAGATGATAGGTATTGGAAAGTTATTGTAAATACTGTACACGTAGTTTTTAGTATAAAAGAAAACACCACCCTGAGGGCGTGGGATTGTGCCTGAAATTGACCTGCTGGTCTGACCTCCGCTAGTCAGGGAAAGAATATAATAGATAAGAAAGAATAAACAACCTTGGAAAACAGAAGAGATTACTCTCGACTATTTCTTCCATCACCTGGCTGGGGAGAAAAGGACTTTCTAAATCTCAGGATCACAAAATATCCAAGAGAAAAAACACAAGAATGGACATGCCTTAGAAAAGACTTGACTCCTTCTTCCCATTGCAACAATTCCTTCTCTTCAGGGTTTTCTGTCGGCCAAGAGACACAAGCGTTGGGTGATCACAATGCACAATCTTTCCTGGGGTCCATACGTCTGTACTGACTTGTCTGTCTGTCTCCTATCAAACAGATTTTTTTAACAGCCACATTTTTCTTTTGGTTCAGTAGTGGCTTTATCTTCAAGGTCCCTTTTCCCTGTCAGCTTTGAAACTTATCATGGGTTTAAAGTATTAAGGAGAAAATAGGAACAGGCCAAAGACTGTGATCTCACCTAAGACTTACTGCCCTGGGAAGGCACATTAAAAGATAATTATTTTAATAGTAGCCCTGGATATATTAACCCAGGTATATGTGGTTTTTTCTCCCGAGGTTTTTTAATGCTAGCTTTCATAAACAAAGTTACAGAAAATATTTCATTTTAATATAGACACAAATAAAATAATTCCATTAATGGCAGGTTTCTTAATGGTTTTATCAAAGAAACAAAAAGCAAAAGAAAATCACACTAAGGTCTCTTCTAAACTATGAGAAAAAGCTTAACATTTAAAGAGATAAAAATGTTCGGGTATTAAGTTATCTCAATTCCCTAGTTTAATAATAACAAAACTAACAAAGTGATATCTAACATCTATATCATTGCTGTTCCTGGTATTTTTTTTCTCACTAAGTCATACCATGTTCCCTTGTAGGTCCTGAACTTTTAAATATTTAAGCAGTGTATAATTTTCTCTCCCTGAGAGGTTCCAATGAAGTCCCTGAAGCCATCCACAGGAGCAGATCTATGGATGTGTTTGCATGCCTTTAGATGAGGCTCAGATAATGAGCATTTTACGGCAACAACTTTGTGGTGTTTATTTGGACTGCTCAGCCACCAGCATACTTCCCGCAAGATGTTAATCTGAACATTTATTAAAAGATACTGGGAGCCAGCATCTAGATCACCAGGGAATTTTAATTGAAGTATAAACACAAGACTTTCAGAACTGTCACACTGGTCACTTTGCTCATGTGGCAGAGCTCTTTCTCTGGTGCCTTGTTAGCATGGCTGATCATTTCTGGGCTGAGATTATCTGACTTCTTTGAGCAATATCAGTCACTAAACAACATCAGCAAAAAGTGATTAGTGTGTATTAGTGGAAGGTTATTCTGTGCATTCGAACTCCTTGTGAACAATTCAGTGTACTTTCGATGTGTCACTGGTATATCACCATTCTTGTGGGGTTTAGGTTTAGAGCAAAAGAAGTTTTCATATCAGTGCAGGTCTCATAGAACCATAGAAAGGCCTGGGTTAGAAGGGACATCAAGGATTGCCTAATTCCAACCTCCTCCCATAGGCATGGACACCTTCCACTGTCCCAGGTTGCTCCAAGCCCCATCCAGCCTGGCCTTGGACACTTCCAGGGATGGCCTAGTGTGCAGAGTTACATAATTTATAGTGAATTCAAAGCGTTACAAAAATTGTAATCAGACAGTCTTTTTCTTACAGGTAAAATACTTCCAGAGGAAAACTTCTTGTGGTCACAAAGAGAAGCTACAAGGAGCTATGAGATCCCACAGAAAGGCTGCCTGTTGAATTCAATTTCTTGACTGCCACTGAATTCCATGGGACAAGATATCCCATTAAACACACGTAATGCAGCATGTTGAACTTTACTTTGCATTTTACAGAAGAAGCAACCCAGTTGGGGGGGCGGGGGGGGGGGGCAAAAAAGACAGGAAATGTTTGTTGCTTTGTGCAATGTAACCACACAGGCACAGAGATGAGATAACAAAATACACAATGCACAGAAGAACACAGCAAAGCTGGCTTGAAGTTGAGGTCTCTAAGTGCCTGTCCCAGTACAAAAGGACTTTGGAGTGCTTACATTTGTGGTGGGCAAAGTGCTACAAAACAAAGCATCAGAAATGCTGGAAGCTACCTGACAAAGGATCCCTTTTGCTGAAGCAGCAGAAGAGACAGTGGGAATTTTTGCCACTGGAATTCCACCATGTGGATGCAGACAGAGTCTCCCACTGGAAATGAAGACAGGGCACACATGGGAAACAGAGAGGCCGCTGATGAGGGGAAAAAACTGCTGAGCCACTGCTGTTTTAGCTGGAGCTCTGACAGCAGAATTGTCCCTGGGAAGTTTGGCTGCTGTTTTTGCTGTCTTTATTCTGAGCCAACAGGAACTGAGTATATTGTATATTCAGGGTAAGAGCTACGTGATCCATGAGGGTGAGTGATGCACCACAGACACTGCGCTGATTCCTCTTTTCACAGGAGTGAAAAGGGCAGTGAGAGAAGGTCTGTGGGAGTGTCCACAGATATTAATTGCCTTTCCCCATCCTCTGTTGGCAGCATACAATGCGATCACTCAGTTTTCACTCAATTTCTGCAGTTTTGCTGGACTTATACACAGAACACAATGATGGTGAAAGCTGCTAGGGGTGCTTTGACTGCAGGCAGGAGTTTTACTCAGGTCCCTTCAACATTCTGTGCTTTGTTAATACAATTACACAGGAGAAAAGAATTGGCAAGCAAAGAGTATCATGTATGGCAGAAACTAAGGAATAGTTATTGCAACTACTGTGGGCCTTCTCCATGCTACAGTGGGGTGTCCAGAAAATCTCCTAGACATTCCTTATTGCAGCAGGCTTCTTGCATAACTGAACTCAAAGAGGATTTCCATCTTGCCTTGACCAAGATTTTTAGTTTTTATTTTTGTCCAGATTAATGTGGGTCTTATGGATAAAAGAAAGCACAAGAGAAAATGGGCACTGCCTTAAAGAATCCAGCAGAAAGCACAAATGTGCATTAATACACAAGCCCATTAACAATACCGATGCTTACAGCATTCATGCCCATGTTTTGATGTCTCTTGTGAGAGAGGAAAGCCAGGAATGCCTCCAACCCCCTCAACACAGGTTTGATGTAGTGTGCAGCAAGACCAGCTTTCCCATTCTCTAGTATCAGCAAAAGAGGGGGGAACTCCACACACAGCACCTCCTTCCTTCTCCTCTCTCTTGCCTGATCTGAAAGCAAACAATCTCCTTTCCAGTCTATTTTTGTTTCCATGTCTAAGAAAGTGACAAAATTGAACCATGAAGATGAAAGGAAAAGATTACTCCCTGGCTACACTGAAGGTTAAAAATTTGTCTTTAATACAGCAGGAATGGAATGGCTTGCAAGGAGTAGAACATCCAAGAATTTTAGGTAGTCATACCAACATCTACTTAAATCTATTGATAGAACCACCCAAAACAAGTCAAGACTCAAACTGGACTATGAGAACCCAAAGGGTTATCGGCACAAGCTTTTAAGCATTTTGAAACACCTGAAAGAAAAATAACTTTAATACATGCCTCCTTTGCAATATTCCCTCCCTTCAGGACTGGAATAAGTCAGGAGGAGGGGAAAAGAATAATTTGGACTGGATTTGATTAATATCACCCTCAACTTGCTGCCTGTAACTGATTCCTACCTGCTGCTCGTAAAATGGAGCTGCACTATCAGGGTGTTTCCTAAAGCCTTTCCCTTGACTTATAGAAATACAATAAATGAGATGAGATTAAAAAGAACCATGTTTGAAACAGAGAGGAGACAGCTTGGTGAGAAGAGTTATTAAAGCATGGATTGAAGAGATAACTAAATAAAAATAACTTCTGATGTAATTTGCACAGCAACAGTTTCATCTTTTTAATTATTGCATAAATGGATCTCACAAAAGTAAACACCCGACTCCCAACCAAAGTCATGGGAAATCCATCAGCACATCCTAGTTTTCAGCCCCTCTCTCACTATTCTTTCATTTTGGGGTGAGTATGGACTTGACACACAAAGATAGAGGGATGGGAAGGAACAGAGTTCAGTATTACTCTTTTTTTTAACTAAATTCAGCTATCTGTTAGCTACACAATTTAATAAGATTACAATGATTAAAATGCACATTAATGTTGTAGTGCAAAAGAAAAGAAAAAAGAGGGTTTTTTAAAAGAAAACCAACCTTGTAAGCCAGATAGTGAACTCCAGTGTAAAGTTTTAAAAAAAAAATGGAGACTATGTAAAGGAAGTATTTATATAACATCACATAAATTAAAAATATACACTCAGGTAAACATGCACTTAAACTTTATTTACATTATATAAGTTCAATATTCCTCAGAAAGCACAGATATGTTGTAAATAAGCAGCAGTTATTAGGAGGTACTGTAAGTGCTGGTGGAATGCAGGACACTGTATTGTTTCCTGATGTTTTAAATTAGGTTTATTTAAAACAATCTGTTGTTTAATGAGCATTTTCCTCTGTAGAGACATATCAGCATTCTGATTTGTTGACTGCTCTTTTCAGTCGAGGAAGGAGTTGAGCCAAGGAAGATCACAGCATATTCCCTATTTATGTGTCCACACAAAGGAAATGCCTCCTCATGCTGAGTCAGCAGCATATTGGGCAGAAACACAATTAATGATCATTAAACCTCAGAGAAGCAATATTTAGAGCCAGAGAAGTGTATTAAACCAGCCACAAGCTCAAGCCTTAGCTGGGATTTAGAAAGTTGAGCAAACTAATGGCACTGCTGTCAGGCTGAACACTGAGAGAGGACTCGGATACTCTCCATGGTCATGGCCACAACACTCTGGAAGAAAATTTCTCTGACAGCATCAGGAAATTCCACTACGAAGAACTGACACACCACTCAGAGAACCTTGATTCAGGAATCCATGGTTTAGAGGGACAAGAGTTTTCCTTACTGATCCCAGGGTTGATCTCATGAAAACTTAAACCTGCACGTTGGCTGTCAGAAATTCTCTGCCAGAGTTTCAGACCTGAAACGGCTCCATGCTGTCCCACACAAACAGTGGAAATGTGGGCAAGGTGCAGAGGAAGCAGAAGGTTGAACAGCACCCAAAAGGACTCTGAGCAGTGCTAAGACAACAGCAGAAGAGGAATTACCCAGCTGGCTGGGGGCAGTGCATCATGTAACATGGTCATATTTCCCCACTCCACTCAGCATGAGACAACTGTCTGCCTCCCACTCTCCTAAGGAGGTAACCAAGAAAGTCTGTGAAAAAAATTCACAGCTAAAAGCCTGAAACCAAGCTTTTCTTCTGTCGTTAGCATGTTACAATCAACTTCTTTCTAAAGAACATTCGAGGTCTGAAATTTAAGTCATTGTTATGATGTCACTTGAATATGTGATATGATATTGTGCTAAAGGAGGCACACCACTAGAATCTGTAATTTTTTATGGTAATATTGCATCTTCCTTAATTGAAGTGTAAACTAACTTCCCCAAATTATCCAGTTTATTCAAATATTAGAAAATTTGGCCTGAAAATAGATACTTTCTGTTCTGTTACACACCTCACAAAGACAGCAATGCTTTGTTTTGTTTAAAGTGCCAGCTGTATTTCATTCTGCTCACACCTTATACTCAAAGCACAGGGGTTTCATGCTTGTGGTATTGTGACATGTAAAAAACATGATACAGGCTTTGCAAACTGCTCTGTCCCCAGATCTGTTAATGGTGGATACCTTCTTACAAGCTCCCAAAGTTCCTGACAATAGCATCATAGATCATTATAAACCTGACACAGCTCTTCCCCCTCAACAAATTTAGTTTTATTTCTGAGGGGAAAGGAAAACACCACCTGGGGCAGACTTGGCTCAGAGTGATGGGTGAACAGAACTGGCAGCCTAAGCCTTGAACAGCTCCAGCAGTGAGAACTCAGAGAATAAAAATGTGTGTCCTGAAATGGTTCCAGGTCAAGCAAGGTTTAAGCTGGCATGGAAATATGAGAGAGAACTTGTACTGTGTCTGAAAGTGCTTTCTTCAAGAATAAAAGCTGAAAATGGCCAGTTGGACAGAGAACTAATATTGAGCACAGTATGAAATGACTCTGTATTAATAAGTGATGAAAAGTATCTTGGATATTTAGCATGTGTTTAAAAAATCAGTTCTTCCTGAGGACTGCGAGTGCTAAAACAAAATTGCATTTCCCAGTTCATAAGTTAGGCACACAAACAGCAGACTGTTTCCAGAGCCTGGCATACACATAAGTTATAGTATTTCAAATTCCTAACTTACCTAATGTCTTCAATGTATTTATGTCTTGGTTGTATCAGCAGGGTAATTATCCCTGCCTTAGTAATGGCACTGCTTAAGGAATCCTGGCATGCACTTCTTCAGTAATAAGCACTCCATTTTGTCAATGACTTCACTTAAAAACTCTCAGCTTTCCAGGATCTGATTATTTTTACAGAGCATGAAAATTAACAACTCTACCTCATATAAATTCTTTTATCTGCTTGGAAAAAAGTGCTGGTCCAAACTGCTGCAGCATTTATGCGTCCAGGCTTGGCTTCAGCTGTCAGTGGTTTTTTGCATATTTGGCCCCGTGATACTTTTATTCCACTTTTCTTTGTCAATGCCAACTGTGAGCTGTTTTCTTTGGTCAGCTGGGTACTGCAGCCAACAAATTCCACTTCTCCTGGTACCACTGAGATAGCTGTCAGTCAGAGAGGCTTGGCATGCTCAAGACTCCTCTTCCCTACTCAAGACTCCAGAAAAATAAAAGATACAGAGACAGGCCCATAAATCCAAGAAGAAAGAAAAACATTTGTATTATATTGGGAGCCCACTAAAACCACTGAACCTCGGAATCTGGCAGCTTTTAGGGTACAGCAGAACTGTCAGAGCCCATAAATGTTCACTCTGGACTGAAACTTGCTGCCACTTGACTGCTCCAATCTTATCCCAAATTGTTTCTCGTGCAGAGGCAGTGATGGCACACAGCACTCTCTAGTCACAGCAGGTTTGGGAGGTTTGTGCCACTGCTACAGCAAACTCCATTACTTACAACTCTGAAAGTTTCTGAAGCTTGATGAGGTTGTGTTTGAAAGTAAAAGTGACCCTTAGGGATCACTGTTCCCCAGAACTTCTGATATGCAGGATTTATTCCAAACTCAAAAGTGGCAGATGACTGGGTTTTCCTGCCTTTCTCTGCCAACAGACCAATTTGGCCGCAACAATTTAAAAAAAAATCTCTAAAACTGTGGGAAGCCTTGCTCTTTTTTTTTTCTCCTCCAGTTTTTAATGCAGAGACTGATGATGTTTTCCTTTTTCCCTTCCTGTTTATTCTTCTCTCTACCAGAAAAAGGAAAATTTTCAAATCAAAGATAACCTTGCCCAAAGGCACCAATGTTCACAAGCCTGCACAAGTTGAAATACCAGGGCCCTCAGGTCCAACATGTTGTCATCAGGATTGGCACTCCACCCTGAGAGCTGGGATATGGGGAAAAATACAAATTGCTGATGCTGTTCCAAACACTATCCTTGATTCTAAGAGGTCCAGCACTTCCAGCAACCTTCTACTAAACTGATCCATTTTGTCAGCTTGACACCACTCTGTGGCATTATCTTAATGCACTTGAAAACAAAACTAAAGGTTCTGCTGCCCTGTGTGATTGAGACATTCAATGTTCCAAGTGCTCCTTGCTGTTCTCTAGCAAGAAACCAAAACCAGATCATTAAATAAGGTGTCAGCACATCTGAAGGTCAAGGTCAGAAGCAGATTTTCACAGTATCCAGCATTTACAGTGAAGGTGAAGCCATTTTGACTGAACAAACTGAATTCAGGTCACATTCCAGTGAGTTTTAGTCTAGGATTTTATTGTACGTCTTTCACCATTAAATTGATGCTTAAAAATATCCATTTTTTAATGAAATGTATGGGGAAAAAAGTCTGCAACAGAAAAAGACTAGCAGCCTGCTTTTCCCAGAACTTCTTCGTATAGCATTTGGTGGCCTTAGGAGGTGGAAGCATCAGGAAATTAATATCACTGGGTATTACTGGAAGTGTCAGCTGAGGTGTTGAAGGAAATACCCCAAATACACAGGAAAATCTAAGGTGTTGCTGATTGGTGTGGAAGGATGTTCCCTAGAAAGCAAAGAGAGCACTAGATGTGCTGAGAAAAACTTTCCTTCAGTGATAACTTCAACAATCCAACCAACTCAGGATGGAGAATCAATCCCAACATAAAAAAAACCTGGAATGAGGGATAAGGCTTAAGGAACAACATTGGTAAAATGCTTTAGAAAGAAGCATCCCCACACTGTGAGGTAAATCAGAAAGTGGCAAGTGAGCAATTAAACCATGGCTGGATGATGAGATCATTGGCCACAAGATTTTAGTTATGTGGTGCATGTAACTGAAGCCTTCAATGCATGTCAGTGCCAGGAAGTTCATGCAGCAATATTAACAAATGTATTAATTAAGCTTGGATACGCTTTCATTACACTGAATAAAAATAGATTAACCATTATTCAGTAAATACATATCACATATTTGCAGCTCTTCCTGGATTTACCTTAGCACCTTACTTCCAAAAATAAGGTATTGACTGATAAACTGTATGGCAGTAGAAAATCTGGAGGCTGGCTCAAAAAACCCTCCAAGATACATTAAGCTATGAGCTTTCTAATCTGTGTACATGTTTGAAATTTAAAGATGTCTAAATAAAAGATTATTAAATTTTGAATATGCCCGAAGCAAGAAACCTTGGGGAGGGATGAGATGAGACATGGTAAAAAATGTTAATAAGTGAAAGGAAGGTGGGTGTCAGGGAGGGGTAAAAAAACATGATTTTTTTTTTATTTTTTATTTTTTATTTTTTTTTTAAAGTATTTGGGTTCAGGGTCTGATTGAGAAAAAGCAGGATTTATGTCAGTAAGGGGAAGGTACAACAACACAGTTACATGTATACAAAGAGAAGAAAGCCTCTCCCACCAGAACATCTGACTGTATGTGCCACAGTCTTAAGAACATTGTAAGGGACTGAAGCTTCAAGTTGAACTTTCTATTTCCATTTCCCATCTTTTAGAGGTTTCAGCACCTATTCCTTACTTTTGCCAATTAATAATATGAAGAGTTTAGCTAGAGGTTAACTTACTCATTAATGTTGAGCCCGGGGCCTGAATTTTATAAACAGCTAAGCCCTTTGCCTGCTTATGTACAAGGTCAGCACATTTTTGTTGTGGAATATGATCTAAATGGATTAAAAAGAATAAGCCTTGCCTCTAGGAATCCTTTATAAACCACCAATACATAACAATAATCTTTTCATACATTGAAATCTCACTGTCCACACGTGATAATGCTTCTCAGTGGCCACAAACATTCCTAATAATCCTTAATTATACATTGTCCTTATCTTTCAGTACACCTTAAAATTAAATGTATTTCATTTGCAGTTGCTATCTCACGTTGAGGTTCAGAACATAACTCAGACTGGGCAAAATGCATCTTTTCTCTAATATTATCTAAATATTATCAGAAGTTATGAAACTAGAGAGGAAACAATGAGTAATATATTGAACAGCTTGCCCAGAAGAGCGACTTAGAAAAATGCACGTGATATATGGAAGGAGTGCCAGGAATTTAAATACACTCACTTAAATTCTTCATCTTAGAACTCTGTAGACTGTATTACTAAAACTTAATTTCTTTTTTCCAAATGAGGAAAAGCTGTGCTCCACCACTAAACCTGTGACCTGATCAGAGCTGACCTTGGGTGTGAGGATGCAGCCACCCAGAGCAAGGAGGGAGAGGATGTGGCCCATTTGTGCAAAGGGAGGAGCTGACTGCTTACTCTGGTTTCTTTTACATGAGAAAAAGAAGAGTTTGCCTTTCATCCCAGGCAGCTGTGATTGGATACTGGCATTAGGAGTAACTCCTGTCTGGAGCTCTGGAGAGTGACTGACTGACAGCCAGAAAGGGAGATTTGAAGCAAGTTAGCCATATGTTCAGAAGACAAAAGAGATTTATCAACTGTCTCCC
Organism: Certhia americana; assembly: GCA_018697195.1. Taxonomy (NCBI): domain Eukaryota; kingdom Metazoa; phylum Chordata; class Aves; order Passeriformes; family Certhiidae; genus Certhia; species Certhia americana. Next base: position 65,163,270 of record CM031879.1, on the reverse strand, counting down.
CAAAGGAGGCCAAACTAAGGTTATTGAGTCTGCACAGAAAGTCAAATAATCACAGTGACATCAAAACTGACTTAATTGGTACAAAAGACACAGACAGCTCTGCTGGTTAATGACTAAATGAAGTAAGATGTTACATATAAAACACTTATAAGAAACTATATCTAGTTGTGCAAGCAGAAAAGGCTCAGAAGCTGAAATACAGACACAAGTGTTCTAATGGCAAATCCAAATTTCTAGATTGAGAGATTTTATTTCTAAAGTCAGCTTCGTGTCCTGGCAGCTGAAACAATACTTCCTTGCTAAATGATGATTTTCAGCAAGCAAAAGACAACAAAGAAATATGGAGCTAATTCCATCTTCTACACTGAAATGAATCAAAAGCAACACACAGAGCATCTACAGCACAAAGAATATTGGTCAACTAAAATTACTGGTTTCTTTTCAAAAAAGTTTAGCTTTTCTTTTATTTCTGTTCCTTAACTCCTCCCAAAACCAAACAAGCAAACAATGCCCAAATAAAACAGCCCCCACCCCACAACATTTATTATTAACACATGACATAGAAATAATTTTCCTATATAAATGAACTTCTACATTAAAAACTAGTGAATCTAATGATTTCCCTGCCAGGACACATGTTCTTAACTAAGAGCACAGTGGGCACCAGTGAATAAACATCTGATACCTCAGCACTGAGGCAAGGGGGGAAAAGAAGGCTAAAAGAGCTGACAACAATATTCTCACCCACAAGAAAATGAGACCGGATAGAATTCATGTTTTGGCTTCCAGGAGAGAAAGAAAAAAAAATACATACATTTATATATGTATATATATATACATGTATGCACACTGAAGGTAATAAGATGTGCATTCCCATGTCCTTCAAAGTACTTATTTGTCTGACCTTGAACTGTTGTAGTTTGTCCCTGCTTAGATACAGGAGGCAGGAATTCTTCTGGCATTAATATTTTCTTTGTGGATACTTTCATGCACATTTTGTGAAGAAGCAGGGCTGCAGAAAGAGATTCACCATGGCAGAAAACTTGCTGGAGGTTTTTCAGCCCTTTCTGCAGGTAGCCAGCAATTAGTCATGCAGTAGGTAAGGGTGCAGTGAAAAACCACAACAAACCTGAATTCCCAGCACTCAGCTGGAGGTTTGGATCAGTGAACACCTACTGGGGAAAAAGCAAGATGCTGGTGGCTCCTACCAGAGATTTTCAACTGCAGAGTTTGATTCAGTGTTACTTATAAATGGTTTACAGCCAAGAATTTACCTGGTGCCTGAGGATGCAACGAAAATTGTCAAAATGTAATCAAAAAAAGCTCAAAAGTCAGAATGTTAGGTGACAGCTAAACACAAAAAGGAGGAGCTGTTCAGCAATGGATTGTAGCACAGAACGAGAGGGTGGAGAAAAAACACAGCCAACTTTTTTCTTTAAAACAGAAGAAAATTCTGGTTCAGACTGGTTTATTTCAAACATTTCAATTAGACAAGCTTCCAGTGGAGTGGCTTTGGAACTGGACAAATTACCTTTTTCTGGTTCATCATGATGAGATTCCTCCAGCACATTACTGGATAAGATTTTTAAAATGAAGGAAGAGAAAGAGCCTAAGAGCAGCTCTACATAAAACTCAGATATTTCTGGGTCACCCCTGTCTGTCACCTGAGGGTGACCAATGTGTGGGTGGGTGGCTCTGCAACCCCAGGAAAATATAATATCTGGTACTTTTAGAAGGAAATTGAATTCTCTCAAATCCTCAAATTCCCCTTTACTCTTCTGTGCTCAGAGCATTAAAAATAAGGAGGTCAAACATAACTAGCAAGGGCAGTTCAAGTGCCATGTTTAACAGATGTCATTTTTGGATAAAATTGTATAGTATGCATAGAATTAAATCTCAAAATGTTATTTTAAATCTAGACGATTGATAATTTCTAAAAAGAAAATAAGGCATGCAATAAAAAGCAGAAAAAAATCCCTTTATATTTCAAAAGACAGCTACAATTCCAATGAACAATATTTGTTTTGTAGTAGTGTTGTCCCATCCTCTGCCTGTTAGGGCTTCACAAACACCCCCTTTCCTCAGGCAGAAGGCTTTTCACAAATGACATTTCTGATGTAAACCTGACTCAGCCTCCTCTCAAAGACCTTCAGTACAGTCTGAGAGCATCTCCTAGGGACAGAAAGTTTTCACGAGATTTCTCCTAAATCCACATTGCTGCAGCAAATGCCCTGGTTTAAATCTTGCCTGTCAGGAAAGTGGTGTATAAATGTATATGGTATCTAGTTTATGTCATTCCTACCTCCTGACACAAGGTTTGTGGGAATTCTCAAACCCTCACAGTCATTGTCAAGCTTCCATTCCCCAGGCAGGAGAACAGGTTCCTCACAGGTCCAATTGTCCAGCTTGCTGATCATCTTCATTGCTCCCAGTTAGAACCCTTTTTTCCTCTTTAAACAGTTACCCCAAACTGCTTACAGTGCTCCCTCAGAGGTTTTATGGGATTACTTTGTGTGCCCTGAACATTGCATTCCTGTTTATATGTCCCAAGGTGGTTTTTGCTCTCTTGAGAATAAAAAGTGCTGCCTAATCCTCTGTGTTGGTTCTGAAATAACATCTGTACCCTTTTCTGTAAAGCTGCTCCAGTCCCCCACCTTCTACTTCATCATCCCTGTATTTGAGCCCAGGGAAACTTCTTGCTAATAATTTTCTCTCTCTCTCTTTATTTTTTTTTTTTTCCCAACAGTTTATCTCATGTTTCAGGTTGATTCCATCTTAACTCAACCTGCCCTATCCACAGCAACCTTCTCTCAAAGGATGATTTTTGCAGACCCACACAGCAGAACCCTCCTTCTCTGAGTCACATTTCCCTGGCTCCTCTGCGTCACAGGAGACAGTGTTGTGTCAAAGTGGGGCTAAATCAGGAGAAGGTTCCATTTTTCCTTGCTGAAAGCAAACCACTGGCTCTTTTCCTGAAGAGTTGAGGCCTTCCTGGATGTCTCGGAAATAGTTTGAGCTCAGAGAGCTGTTAGCCTTCACTGGTGCAAACGCCACTCATCATTGCTGCTCTTGGCACACTGGGCACCAGGACAGAGGCCCTTGGGACAAAGTCCTGACTCACTTTTCTGGATGCTGACTCCTATTTGTTCACTGTTGCTTTTGGAACAGGGCAGTTCAGCTTTGAATGAAAGTTTCTGCCACCCCTAGAACTAATTAGCACTGACAGGGAGGGACAATGGATTTGTTATCACTGACACGAATTTCTAACTGAGTGGCCTCAATTAAACTGATGTCATACACGACAGGAAAGTGGCCTGAATTTCAAAGAACTCATGTGAAGATCTGGTAGAGTTGTTTCAGACCTGATGGAAATGTAATGAAAGAAATGCAATGTAATGTACAGAACTGATGGCAGAAATTTGGATGAGATTCACATTGCACTTTTTACTCAGCAAAGGCCTAGAGCATGTGTAAGAAAATGATGGATTTATTTTTCCAGGAGATAAAATAAATAGGTAATTTATTGTTCCACTGCTAGTATTACTACTTTAAAGAGGTCACCCTCTCTCCATATATATGGTCTCACAAATGAATATATACTTATCTGCTGGAAGCCTTTTCTGAAGTATTCTCAATAAAAACAAGAACTTTTAAGAATGACAAATGTTTGAGCAGTCACATACTGACAAAGCATAACTGCTCTGCATTCCTTTGCCCATTTGCAACAGAGTCAAAATGTTTCAGAATTAAAAATTTAAGAAAGTAAAAGTCAGTCACATTTTAAAAGAGGCCAAATGTCCTATTGCAAAATAACCGCAAATGTGGAAATAAATTTCTGCATTCCATGCTCAAATAAAACACTGAATGCCCAGGACACAAATTTTTATAATTAAAGGAGTAGAGCTATGAAAGGCAGACACACAGTTCCATACAGCCATAAATATGCTTAAAATTAAAACTATCACTGTATCATGAAAGCTGTAATAAAAGCAGACAGCTCTAATAGCAAAATCTGAATTCTAGCAGTCAGCTTCACTTGTAAAGCTGGAAATCTCTATCTCCACAAACAGCACAAAGAATCCCTGAACAAAGTGTTCCTAACTCATACTTGACCATGAAGCTTCATTTTCCAAAGATCTTCCCCTCTGCTCCAGGGTTATTTCATTTTAATGACAGACCTGTCACGTGTGCTCAGCTGGCCACAAAGACCTTTAATTTTGGTGACAGAAAAAATGAAATCATAACATATTTTTGAACCAGTGTGGAGACACACTTTTGTTTTGTGAGACCAGATTTTTGGGGGGGGTTTTTTGCAAGGCAGCAAATCACAGACTGCCCCAGTCAAACTGCAGATGATTCACTGCTTGTCCAGGAGATAGACAAAAAACAGAAGTAATGTAAAAATACCTAAGCAAGCTGATGAAAAAGACAGTTTAATTATTTACAACATCTCTCCCCAAAATCAATTGTATTAGCCAGCATTTTGTATGTCATAAATGCTAGGAGGAAACAGAGTTCAAAAGGGAGGGCACTGGTATTAAAAATGAGTTTAAACGTCAAATCACCCTTCAGCAATCAGGTAACTTCACCTTACATAGTGCATTGTTTTAAGAAAAGTGAATTGAATGAAATAAAAAAAAAAAAAACAACACCCTTGAACATATTTAAAATGCAAAAGGTAAACTAAAACTATTTGTTATTTGCAAGCTCAAATCCACAGTTACAAATGTTTAAGTGCACCAGCCTAGCATGTGAGTTGGTAAAAGCTTGGATGCCTATTTGAATCAGCTTAAAATGAAAATTCAGTTTCTGCATTTCAGGGGAAAAAAGAAGAAAAATAAACAACTTAAAATTTAAACAGATACAGCAAGAGAAAAATAAACCATCACTTTTCTCTCTAGACACAGGTTCCCCCTTAGATCCAGCTGGCATGCTGGCTACATTCATGTAGTGGTGTGAGACTTACTGTGCCACAAATTAATTTAACATCAAATTGCTACAGTTGAGAGGTGGCTCAAATCACAATTACCTTAGTTCAAAAAAACCTCAATATGACATTTTCCGCACCACCAAGGAACTTAATTTTCAGCCATTTTGACTTAAATAGCACACTTGAAAATATTTGTCTAATTTGAAAATAGCCTTAACTGAAGGAGCAGTCCATTGCCCTGATCTTTGGAAATTAATTTTGATTTACATACTCAGTTTCAAGATTTCCACATTGCAGCTGAACTTTGAAGGCAGAGCTCAGACCCCTTTGTTTTGCTTAGAATTCTACCAGAAAATTTAACAGTAAAATATCAGAAAACATCACAGTTAAGTTTATTGCACCATCCTAAGTCTCTCTTTTTGTGCATTTAGAGTATGAGGAAGTCTTAATTCCCCAGTCATGTGTCTCAAATGCAATATGTTTTAAAATATATATATATTGGCCAAGTTACATGGATATACAAATATGGGGTTTTTTTAAAGGGTTTAGGACAGCAATGCCTGAAGTTTGGCCCAATCATAGAATGAACAGAAGAACAATTTAAAAGAAATCTTGAACTTCTTTCTTACAAGAGGAAGGTGAACTCCTGAAACTTCATTCACTCCATTTTAATGTCAAATTCTCTGGTAGAATTTTACATTTGCATGATAGCAAAGGGGAAATTCTGTGTTTACATGACATTTGAGTGGGAACGGAGAATGGGTCTGAACAAAGAGTGTGAGCTCTACATTCAAAGTTCTGCTCCACTGTGGAAATTTTAAAACTGAGTGTGCAAATCAAAATTAATGGCATTGGAATTCATCCACACACATTTGGAAAAGGCTACTCTGGATGCCTTTGTCCTTTTGAGCCCTTGATGTCCTGAATTCCAAAGTCCTGTATTTGCTTTGTTCCCTGACTCCTACCTGCTACTCCCCATCACAACTTTCCACACCTAAGGATGTGCAAACTAAAGTAATTTCTAAGGATTAAGCACAGAAAATGTGCCAGTCAACAACTTGAGAGGAGTTACTTGTGCACAGATGATCTCTGATCTGTCAGGCACACATTCACTCGCTTTTTTTTTTTTTTTTTCTGCCTCCAGAAGGTCATTATTTACTCCTGCAGTTCAAGCAAATGTTTCTTCTTTATTGGAGCTGGGTTTTGGGATAGGATAAGGCTAAACAATAAAAAGTGCTTGCAGGAGAAGCCAAGAAAATAGCAACTCTCTAACTATTGTAAGAATGTGCAATCTTAGTTGCAATAAAATGAAGAAAGAAAAAGGGTAGTGGGGGGGGTGACCTGCACCATATGATTGCCAGCTGGGAGACAGAATCAACCCAGAACATTCTGTTGGAAAACAGCTTCCAACAATGCTGTTGGATTGAATTTACAGTTATATATTCAAGGTACACTTAACCTAGGAAATGACTGCAATATCAAGAAAGGCCTCCTTTGGGAAAATACATTCTGTGCCCCCAAATTTATTTGATTCTCTTATATCAGAAGCATTTGTAAGAAGTGGCACAGATGAGTAATTACAGCAAGTGTCAAGTGTTGGTTTTGGTATGACCACTATGAGCTGAATGTAATCTCATTTCACTCCTACTGCTTTGTAATATGCTCCCAGCCTTGATTAGTGCTCCCTGAGTGACCTGCTTCAGCATTCATGACATTTCTAGAATATCGATTCCCTTCCGTATGTTTGAGTTAGCTTTTGCCCATTTGACTTCAGAATACCTCTATCACTTGTGTGCAAATCCTCTAAATAGTTTGTCCTCCTCATAAACAGATTTCAAACATTTGCAAGAAGGAAAACACACTCCTCCCCAATTCCTCCCAATTCTGTTTTCTCGTGACTGATTTTAAATATTCTTTTTTTTTTTTTTTTTTCCCTGAAGCCAGGTCCTCCTGCAGGAATGTTTTGATCTGTTAAATCAAAAGTGGGTTCTGCTTTTTTCTCTTTCTATAGGAAGGTGTGTGGGCTGTCCACCCTTTGGAAAATTCATTTTTAGCATTTTTATTGCAGATAATTATTCCAGTTTGAGTGTAGTTGAAAATAAATGTATTCTTCTACATCAGAGTTTAACTCAAAGGGCTTTGGGATCTTTAGTCAAAATTCAATGACTTTCCAGATTATATAATCTCATTACCACCACATTTTTCATATTCTAAGTAGAAATAATAATAACTAAATCACAACAATAACTCAAATTGCTTCAACTTTACATTTGATTTTCCTGCATCTAAAAGCAGCTAAAAAAGCAAAGACTCTCTCTCAAAATACAAAAGCAAGTGTATATAAAATTACTAAAAAATTCTTTATCCACATAGGTGTAAATCTCTGAGAGCCTCATGCATTATTCAGTAGATGAAAGAGAAGGAAGAACCTGGAAAAGGCATGGGAAAAGTGTTATTACTGCCATGCTTTGTAAAATTAACTATTTCAAGCTGCTTAACCTTAGCTCAGAACATTGTGTTGGACTGGTGCTCTTATAAAGAGGAATCTGCTGCAAATTAAAATCTTGTCTGCTGCTTTTGAAAATGAAAAACTTGAGAATACTTATAAAGTGGAGCCACCTTCATTCTCCTTTTACTGATTTGAAAATGAGTCACATTTCAAATGCTTATTCCCATGTGTCATCCAGAGAAGACCACCCAAAACTACTGCATTTTGAGCAAATTTTCAGTTCTCCAAACCTGCAGTAGCCCCCTGCCCTCCTCCCCTCCTGATCTCATCCATTTGGCTCTCAAACACAAGTGCTAAGCAGGACAAAGACCCACAAGCCCCAGCTTCTTTAAAAACACAAAAGGAAAGGGAAAAACGAGCCCCTATAATCTCAAGGTGCATTTATTAAAACAGATTGCTAAGATAAGAATTTCCACTAAAAGCAGAACATGGCCCCCCAAAAGTCACCACCCCTGTTACAATGACAGAGGCCACAGGTTTCCACCTTAGCTGATCTCAATAGGTGGTGTAACTGTAACACAGCAATATTTACAATTAACAGAGCTCATCAGGTGACAAAGGAATTAAATCATAATGCTTAAGCACTTGCATAAATAGAGTCACCTCTTATTCCTGGAGTACTGCTCATCTAGAAATATATACGTGACAACCAGCTGATTAAGAAGGGTTGGGGTTTGTAAAAAAATAAACCAACCGAAAATCAACTACAATGTCACATTCCACCCACATTGTGGGTTTGTTTCCAATAAATGCCCACAATTGTATTCCCAAACCTGCTCAGAGCAAATAAAAGACTTGTTTATATTTTCTGCTCTCCCACTGGGACATACTGCCAGTAAATTCGTCAGAAGCCATTTCCTCCCCTTGCTGAGTTTTCTCCTCAATGCAGATTCTCCCATTTGCTTGTGTTCAGGGCTAGGAGTTGAAAACAGACTTGGTGCTTGAGAAGTGTTGCACGCAGAAAACCCCTTAAAACACAGAAAGAATCACTGGTTTATAGTTCCTGAATTGAAAGTAAATTGATTTGTCTGATAATATTCTGCTTCTATTTCATAATGTTTGTCATGTTTCTATCAGCCTTCTGGTTCTAAACACTATTTCTACTAAATTAAGAAGTAAAGGTGAGGGAATTTTGTTCCTTTAGAGCCAAAGATGGCAATTTTCAAGGGTTTTTGATCTGGCACATTCTGTCTCCCTGACATGGGATTATTTAAAGTTGTTTGATCCCTCCTGTGCATGTTTTTTGTATGTTACACAATATAGAAGAAAGCAGCATATCCCTCCTCACACCTCTCCACTTCATTCACGAAAATCTGATGGGAATGACATTCATAAATGTAGCATAAATGATGACTGCAACGGATAGTATACATTTTTGACGAGATAACTTTTGAATTAATGGGTATGCTGGATGGGGATGTACCCTCACTTGCTGCTAAACCTTCCTACCCTGACTGTGGCTGACACAGAAAGCTGCACAAAAAGGGGAGAAGTTCATAAAATAGCTCCATTAGCAACATCAAACATTTTCACCCAGTTAATAATTACATTATTACATATAATGTACATATAATAAATAATTACTTGGGTTATTAAATCAACCCCTGTATAACACATTTAGGCAAGACTGTTAGGAGTGTCCTAAGCCATTCTTCCCTGATGTTTTATGTGTTGACTCACACATACACCTTCACTGCTGATGGTTCCTGCTGTGATCATAACTTGTTTAGGTGTTACCTAAATATTTTCAGTTTTATCAGTCTAATCCAAAATATGCCTGGTACTGAGTGGGAGGGATGAAAGAGAGTGTGTGTATATACATATATATATATATATATATATACACACAAATATATATGTCTGTGTGTGTTGTGTTATATATGTGTGTGTGTTATATGTATTATATATGTGTTGTATATATGTTATATATGTTATATATACATGTTCTTTATAAAAATATATTAAAAATGTAATATATATATTATGTATACATTTGTTACAACATTTAATTTATGAATCATTAGTGACAACTCTCAAAATTTGAGCACTGACTACAAAAATATGATAACCAACAAAAATGATACTAGAAAATGAGTGCTTATAAGAAACCAAGTGCACTTCAATCATTGCCTACAGAGTACTCCACTCATTCAGACTAGGCAAGGTGACTTTGATAATATCTAGGTTTATGATTTTTCTCCATTGAATTTTCACTAGTTATTCTTACTATCTGCTAGTCCTATTGTCAATTAATTTGTTCTCAAAATCAAATTGGATTCATGTGAGCAAACCTCTGTGGGTGTCTCCACGGGCCAGGAGCTGTTGGCCAGTCCAAGTTATTAACTTTTTCAAGCCACATCACTTTGCAGGTCAGAGAAAACAACCTCAAATACTGGTTTGAAAAACAGAGAAGTGTGTTGAATGCTGATGCTTTCAGAGATGATACTTTTCCACTTCAGGCTTTCCTTCCCAGCTGCCCTGAGGAAGCCTGGAGAGGGTTTAGCTCCTGTGCCATCCCTCTGCCTGTGACAATCTCCCCGTGTCATGGCTCAGTGCTGTGTTTAGGGGACCCTCCGCAGCCCTGCCTATGTTTAGGGGCCCTTTCAACCCTGTGGCACAGAGGCAGATTTGTAGGTCTCACTCTTCATGCACTTGGAACTCATCTCCACAGCTGGTTTACTGTGGAACCACCTTTATTGGCAAAAAAGAAAAAAAAAACCCAAAACCCAACAAAATAATGCAAAAAACAAACAAACAAACAACCTGTCTCTGAACTGCAGGGTGTGATTGATGGCTCTTGGTTTCAGCTTCTTGCCCCACGCTCCTCTCCCTCCCCTCACACCACAGCCTTTGCTGCTGCTGCTTTTTGTAGGAGCCTGAGATGAGAGATGTGGGACTCCAGGCAGCTCCTCAAAAATGCTGTTTATTGCATGGAAGAAGTTACAGCAGCCTTGGGTGTTGGGTGCAGAGCCAGCCCTCTAAGCTGCCAGCTGCAGCCCCCTTCTGTTCTGGTTACAACACATTATATATTTTTCTTTGCTGAGCATCTTAATGCATAACAACCAATCAGCATCATCCACAATACCTTTACCATTACCTATAGCCTATGGTAAGTACTAATATTACCATATTATGGTAGTAACCAACCAATCACAGGAGTTATTACGTTCTATTTTAAACTTTAAAGTTGTTTTTCTGTTTTCCTGCAGTGGAAAATTCTTTTTACTTGGTGAAAACATGTTTTCTCTTTGCCTATGCTTTTCCTGAGATTTATCTTTACTTGGTAAAAACATTTTTTTGTTTGTAGTCAACTTATCCTTTGCTCTTAGCCATAAAAATCTCTTTCCAACTCATCTCAACCTTTGTCCAGTAACAACTAGCTCAGCAATCTTTACTTTCCGACTTTTCTTCTTCTATGTCAAAACTTGCCTTCATTTCTAGAGAACCTTCTGCTAAGCATTCATATTTGTGAAACTTCCCTGTTGAACTTTCATCTTCCCCAACAATGATTTTTAAATCACTCCAGGAGCTGCATTTTTTTGTCTCTACAATACATTTGAGAACTTTTCAAGTCCCAGGAGAAGGTGCCGACCAAAACACACATATCACTCCTGTCTTACCAATTCTGTATTTAGCTTCCAGGTGGGAGAAGAGCAGCTTGGTACGGGTGCTGATGCACATCCAAGCAGAATGATAGCATTCAAGGAACTTCTTTTTTTTACACTTCCCAAAAAACACTCCCCAGCTCTTCAGAAATGCCTAACAATGTAACGCCAGGAATGCCATATCAAATCTGTGGCCTTGCAGACTTAGTAAAAGCTCTTTTAAATGGACTATTCATTCATAAAACCTACTGAAAATACAGAGAACTTAAAATCCACTGAACAGCATTTTCCACACTTGTTTATCCTGAATCATTTCTATTGTTGTTTCCCAAGAAGGTCACACACTACCATGACCTCAGAATTCAGTGTAAAACTGACGTTTTAATATAGCCTGAATGGGATAAATTAACTATACATGAAATGTAATGGACTGAAAGTACTCCAAAGAACACAATGCTTGAATTATTTAATGACTTATTAGTCAGCGTTTTAACATTTTAAGGCTGCTGTAGATAATTCCTTATCAACTAATGATGCATCTCTGATGTAGACAGCATTTCCCTGTTACTGTCTCTATAAAACCAAATTACAACAGTACTCATTTGGCAGCTGATTTGTTGATTATAAACTTAGGTTGGATCAGAGAGGTAAAAACTACTTTAATGAGAGAAACTGAAGGCTGAAATCAAAGAGGTTGTAAAATACTATCATAAAAATCAAAGTGATAATAACAGATAACCAAGACATTTCAAGTTGATAGCATATTTTCACTTGGTAAAAGAACCTGTGTTTGGCAAGTTTGGTTGTGCTGAGATGAGAGGATTTGCTGCTCTAATATAAACAAGGTATTTTACCAAAACCCAACAGTAAGCAGGGCTCCCGTGGAAATGTATTACACTTGGAAGTTCAGAACACTTCTACTTAAAGGACATATTTACTATCACTGTGAAATATACAGCACACCTTTAATGTGTGCTTCACTGCCACAGAATTCATCAAAAATGGTGGTAATGTTTTGGTTTGAAGTTTATGCTACAGTTTCCAAAGCACAGACACCTGCAACTTTCTTAAACTCCTATAATTAAAGCACACAAAATATTTAAACTGTTCCATCTGTATTGACTTAAAACAAACAAAAAATTTTGATTGCCTTAATCTAAATGTAAGTCACTTGATTTTTCATAAAATGGTGTGAGTCCAACCCTTCACTACACACATTGCATCAAAACCAATGTAATAGAATTAGCTGTAACAGGAGATCTCAAGAACTATTTCAAGCTCCACTTTGCTTCTGAAGTATTTTCTTTAAATGAACATTTGTTCTTACTTCTATTACTCTGAAGTAGACAGGGGAAAGAGGGAGGAAACAGATCATCTCAGAAGAAAAACTTCAGAGTTTCCTGGTGGTTTTCAACTTCCTCCCCAAGTAGCTGATTCAAAACCTGGAAGAGCTGTCTTGCTATGTAAGAGCCCAAGTGTGCAACCCTGAGCCAGAAATGGATTAGAAAAATAAAGCCTTCATTACAGTACTAATATTTTACTTGCTTCTTTCTGGATTTGTTTTTCATGTAAATTAGTGAAAAGTTTTCTCCTGATATCTAAAATGCTGGTGAGTTACATAAGGAGACATTTCCACATTTGTTGGAAAGTGACTTCCAAGTTTAAGTAGTAAATTAAAAAGCTAGCTCAGCCTTTCTCATTCGGGAACTGCAGGGTATGGCCTGAGCAAGGAGTGAAACATCAATCATTACTTACACTTATGAAGGAATGCCAAGCTCAGCACAGAGGAATCTCCTCAGCCCTTTAATTTATTTATATTTTTGCAGCAAAAGGGTCACGATTTCCTGAATTCACTTACAGAGAAGTAGCATTGAGTTGAGTGTGAGAATGCCTGCAAAGGGAACTCATCCGGGTTAGCTTATCCGGAGGTCACAATTAGCAGACTTTGAAATTTGATAGAAATGACAAGTACAACTCTGTAGAGGTGATTTGTACCTTGAAGCACAGAAAAAAAAGGCAGAGTTCAGAAATGATTCTCTGTGTTTCAACCAGAATATTAATCCTATCATTATTTAACATCACTGTGATTAACTACATATGCTGGCCCTATCCAGGAAAGATCCTTGGGGAGCTGGGGGGAAAGAAACATTCAGTGCAGTGGCACCTAATCTTTAGAGGAGATAGCTGAGTGTTATTGCAAAATAAACAATATTAATCACTGCTATGCAAAAAATGCTGTGCAGTTTACTTCTGAAAATATGAGCAGTGCTCTTAAAGGTTATCTTTTACATTCGACTAAATGCTGTGAGTCTTTCTAGCCTTTAGAACTCAACCTTTTGCAAGCTAATAAGACAACTGCACAGCTAAACTTTTCTCTAATTTGTTCTCAAATCACTATATTAATTCTTTTTTTTTTTTTTTTTTTTTTTTTTTCCTTCAGTTGTCTTTGTTTTCCTCATGATTGCCAGAGGAATACACTACATCTGCTTTAAACCACAGTGATCTCCCATAGTGGTCCAGTCCCAGTTTTAATTTTCACTCGCAACCTGGGATGAATAAAGTACACCACTGCAAGCATCCCTCCTTTCTAGCCAGCACTCATAGAGAAGACAGATAATAAAATATTTTAAAAGAATATTCTAATACATAGCAACATGGTGATAATAATATCCTGGATGTTTATCCACACAGTGACACCTTTTTGGTTGTTGAACCAGGACTAGGAGGCAGGGCTTTGGCAGATATTTTTTTTGCTACTTCTCAAATCTAGTATTAGACTAAAAGTTCTAGATGCACTGCTGATGGAATCTACTACAAACATTGTATATAGACATGGTTAAACTTGAGAAAGCCAAGAGATCTGGAGCAAAACAAAATTTTCATCCATGGGATGCCACTTACTATTTGATTGTCATCAGCTGTGTAAAAATAAAGTGACAAACACTGGTGGGGACACAGTGTGTGATTAACACAGACTTCACCACTGCTAAAATAAAATAGTACGCCACAAGTAGCATTTTTGAAGGAACATAAACTTTTACACCAATGTTCTGCATCTGAACCAGTGTTCTAAGCAGCATCAATGTCCTGAAAAATGCTCTCCTCAGCATTATAAACATTCAGCTAAACTTCAGGCCACAAATAGGTTAAACTGAAAACTCTATCACTTCCATAGATGAAGAAAGGAAAAGTAGTCTACATCTCACTACAGTGTATTTACCTTAGCAAATAGGGAAGCGAAAAAGGATTAGCTTTGTAAAGAGATTTTCTGCGAACTGATGGATATTATCAGCATGCTGGGTTTCTACCTCTGGCTAGATCTAGTCTAGGTTTGTTGGCTAAAGGATGTTAGGATGCATCTTCCTGTTTAACTTCAGGAAACAAATCCATTTGCATGCTCAGAAAGTGCTGTAACGATACCATATTTTTGAAGAATTATCATGCTTTAAGCATTGACTCACTAGTAGCTGATTCCTTAATCTGGTCAGGTCACATCTGTGCCCAGTGATTGTGTTATTGTCATGAGATATGTAGGGAATTACAGCTAAGGCAGTGGCCAATAAGGTTTAAATTCATTCACTCTCTAGGACAGGTAAGCAAAGCTGCAATAAGGGAGTGAAATACCAGACAGAAATAATGTTCCTCCTCCTAGATTTTCATGTGTCCCTGAAATGGCAGGAAAAGGCACCATAGACTCTCAAAAGCATTTACATTTTCTGGTGAGGGCTGACAACCCATAGCTCCAAGTAAGTAGCAGAAGCAAGGCAAGGATCCAGCCCACTTCCAAGGTAGGAACATCATGACTACGGTACAAATCTTTGTGCAGCAGGAACTCAAGGATTGGATTTAACCCATCAGACTATACTGCAGTGGGAGCAAGCAGAAAATTGGCAAGGAAGGATAAAAAAAAAAAGCCTAAAATAATCTATTGCATATAAAACCCCAGGAATCTGTTCCATAATAAGGAAGAGATATCACTAAATTAGCCCAGGCAAACTTTTTAATTGTTAGGTGAACTGACAATAAAATCTCTGATTTCCAAGAAGTGAGTACTTGCCAGCTAAAAGGTGGAGATCATAAAAGGTGGAGAACAGCTAACTTCTGAACAAGGAGTGAGACAGTGTCAATTGAAATATCAAGATGAATGTGCCAGCTGACTTGGTTTAGTTATCATCCCAATTGACAAGGACAGACAGGGAGGGGGGAGAGTCCTCCTCATCATAATCCATTCTTTATTGAAACAGCCAGTCCCAGCATGCCATTGTCCCCAGCCTCATGATACTCATTCCCAACAAAAGGACCATGAAATTACAGAAAGGGGTTTGCAGCTCTTCAGAAGCAGGTAGCAGAAAAGAAACCTACAAGCCTTTTATCTGCAAATGCTTCTATTTTAATCTGGTCCAGGTCACAAAAGAGAGCGATTTCAATCAACTGTTCTTTACCAGTGAGGTGCCACACAACTCAGCTGAAAAGGCAGAGACTAAAATCTAAAACACTTTTTTTTTTTTTTCTTTACAGAATAACCAAAATGTGTTTATCAAGTTACCTGGGAACACTCACATCGTGTTGTTTATTTTTGTCTCCTACTCTGATATTCTCAGATCCAGAGATAGCTTTGGTGCCTGCTGATTTAATGCTGAAGGTGTGCTCAGGCATGGGGCACTTTGTACCTCCTGCAATTCCTATTAAACATCTACGTCAATTTTTCCTTGCCTGCTGTCATTTAAGGAAAAATGCTGATAGAGGCACGAATATCTCGGAGCAGTTTCTCAGAAGTTTATTTAATGGTGGAAAGGGTGATACCAGGAGACACTTTAAAAAAAAAAAAACAAACCACCAAAAACCACCTCTGTAAAAATTCTGTTATAAATAAATTAATATTTTAATTAACAAATGGAGTCAAACAGCAAAAGAAGCTCCTTTTTTTTCCCCTGTATTCTGACTTGAAACCAAAATGAATACTAATGTAATAATGCTACATCAAACACTGTAATGAATTTACACTGGTAAAGTCTTGGCTGTCTGATGACAGCACTCCCCCAGTGAATAAGTGCACAGTGCATTGTCCCCTCTAAAGCTCAACTTCAAAGCCCTGGAAAATCTCCTTTGAGTTTTGAACCTTCCAGATCAAAGCCTTGGAGTTCATTTATACTTTAGGCTCAGATGAAGGCAGGCAGTAAGACAGCCGTGATTTAGAGGATAAATCACTTCAGAACAATGTCTACGAGCATTCTCTATGGCATTACACTTGAAATTAGGTTTAGAAAGTGATACCACACAGACACAACTGCAGTTTCAGGAAAACTGAGGCAAAAAAACCCCCAAACATTATTTTTTTAAACTTTCCCAGTGGAATTTACCTTTTGATTTTGCACGTTTGCTTACAAAATAATCCCCCACACAGGTCTTGATGGCTCACACCCATGACAATTTATACATAGGTTAAATCCCAGCCTATCTGTTCACTGCATTGGAGAAAAATAAAGATTTCAGTGTCCATAAGAACCCCACACAGATAGCTGAAAAAATAAGCCTCCCTTCATCAGACAAACAAACACTCTGGACCAAGCATGTGGTTTGATCTGCATGCAGGCTACATCAAAGCCTGCCTCATCCAACCCTGCTGCATATGAATGGGTGAAAAGGACAAAAACAACCCCTACAGCAACCCTGCTCACACTGAACAATGAAATTACGAGTTCAGACACATTACCTATATTAGTTCCAATATTTTATAGGCTCCTTGAGTGTGCTTAAACACAGGAAAGCAATAATCAGCACAGTATCCAGACTCCAAAACACTTCCGTGGCTGATGGAAAGGAGTGATTTAAGGCCTTGCCTACTTCACTTGACTGACTGCATAAAGGATTGAAGTCCAGGGCAGCTTGGGCCATGGAAGATCCCCTGGAAGTGGCTCAGTGTTGGGAAGTCTTAGCAGAGCTGGGCAGTGCAGCCACAGCACACCTTCCACTGATATCCCCCTGCTCTTGCAATGCTCCAGGTCCCTGCGCACCTCCAGAAGGCAAATTATACAGGGACTTGTCTATCCTTGTGCCATGGGTTGCAGTGCAAAATGTCACCCAAACTCTGTATTCTGTCACCATCTGATCAAACTGGGCTGTGTGGGGTGCTGTAATTGTCTGTCCATGGACAACTGTCAATAAACCTGCTGGGGCAGTTTTCTGATCTCTGCCACAACCCAGCCTCTCTCCAGGGACAGATTTTCTGCTGATGGGCCAGGGAGTGTCACTGAGAGAATGCCATCATCCCACTGGGAAATGCTCCAGCCAGGGGCAGGAGCCAAGCATTCCTACCTGGATAAAAATCTAGGAGTTGGAACACCAAGCAGACTTTTCCACTGGATTCTCAGAGGAACACCAGGCCCATCTCTCACCACTGGAGCTTCAGTGAAAAACTCCACTTTTCTCCAGGAGCATCACTTCACCAGAGCCACATCTGCCACTGGGACTGCAGCCACCATGGGATGGCACTGCCACCAACACCCTGACACACAGGGGGACATCTGGGATCCTGACTCTGTCAGTGGGTTTGTTTGTTTGTTTGTCTTACTGCATGTGTTTTGGTTTTATTGTTTATTTCAGTTCCCCTAATAAAAAACTGTTACATCCCATATCTTTGCCTGAGAGCCCCTTAATTTCAAAGTTATAATAATTGGGAGGGAAGGGGTTTAAATTCTCCATTCCAAGGAGAACTCCTGCCTTCCTCAGCAGACACCTGTTGTTCAAACCACAACACCTCGAGACACAATTTCTTTTTCACACTTAGAAGTGATTTTCTTTTATAAGCACACTGAGCAGTGCATCGTAATGGGCACTGAGCTGTGTCGAAGAGCAAATCTCCAGTCTGAAGACTGAACTGGGACTTCATTTTGGAGAAGACATGTCACCTGTTTTAAAAGCCTACTTTTTTGAAAACGCTTTTTTTTCTAACTGCACACAGATTCACAAAATCAGTGAATAAGAATTTTACTTCTCTACATCCTCCTTTAGATTTTTGTAAAACATCTGCACAGAGCTGAAAATTTTCAAGTGGAAACTTTTAAGATCTAAACAACTGGCAGTCACAAGGTTTTCTGAATGTGGATAAGAGTTTGGCTTGGAGTTATTTACAAAAAATTGTTTAGAGTATATCTGGGAAATGACTCTGGGAGAGCCTTGAGGGAACTCTGAG
Organism: Certhia americana; assembly: GCA_018697195.1. NCBI lineage: Eukaryota > Metazoa > Chordata > Aves > Passeriformes > Certhiidae > Certhia > Certhia americana. The sequence continues at coordinate 65,145,034 of CM031879.1, read as the reverse complement.
GAGATAACAAATACAATTGTATCACAACATTTTACATAGTGGTTGTAATTAATGAAACTTCTAGCTTATAAAATTATTTAATTATATTCAAACGTTATATATAATTAATACCTTTTTACTTTTTCTTTCTCTCAGTGAGGTCAAATACAACCAACTGATTAGTGCCTTAAGCTATAAGGGTAAAAAGCTCTGTATAAAAGAGTCAGTGTGTTGTACAAGTTCTGACCAACTGCTTAATATAGAGAAATGCTGAAAAAAACCCCAAAATTTATTTCTGTTTTGCTTCCTGTCAAATAAAATAAAATAAAATAAATAAATAAACTGAAAGGAGCCAAGGGACAGCTGAATGGAAAAACATTATTTTCCTCACTGGTTCCCTATTAAGCACTGCAAGCTGTTGGACAAAAATAGTGCACACAATTTGCCTCCATGTAAACAAGACAAGGACTTAGAGAGATGCCACCTTTTGATGTGACCAACAGAAACCCTGGAAACTGCTGATGCTGCTGAACTGGGAAGTTTGGGGCAATTTTTGCCTGATGTTTGAATTGTATGAGTTACCCTAAGCAAAGAACCTACCCTTCCCCTTAGGAAGCTGCCTTGGGAAATCTCTCAATCCCAACTGCACTAGTGTGTGTACGGCATAGAAATGAGCTCCTGCCCTGTCCTCAGCCAAGGCTGTAGAAATCCTGCCTCAGAGTGGGATTGTAGGAATGTTGATGGAACACACATCTTTACAAGCATTGTGAGGCCATCCTTAACTCCCATGTATCAATCTGAGTCCTACTAGCAGCTGATGATTAATACTGGGACAAGACATTGTTTTCCTGGAGGAAATCAAACTGTGACCATCTGTGGCAAGTGGTCTCTTGACCCACCTGTTCTCTAATTATGCATGAACAGTTTGAGGAGAATCCACTCAGCTTACCAGTCTCTGACTTTACCTGTGGTTTTTCTTTTTTCTTGTTGCTTTCTGAGGTTTACCTTTTGGATGCCAGGATGCAGAAGGATTTATAAAACAAATGCAGCACAGGAAACAAGGGATCCAAAAGCAGTGGATAGATTGGGATAGCCACTGGAAAATGGTTTTTACATATTCCTTCTTCACTCTCCCAGGACCCCCAAGTGTAGAACTCACTGGAGCCAACCAGCCAGGAGATTCCAGACACACAGGGGACCAGCTCTGGTTAGCACTATTTCAACCTTTAGCTAAATCATCTGGATTTGTAGTTTAACTAAGACAGAGCCAGTAACATAGAGATGGTGAGTCCAAGAAGTAGCACTGATCTGGGAACATGAAAAAATTAAACAACTCTCAACAAAGCAAACACAAAACATAACTTCCCTGATGTCTTTTATTTTCACCTTATAATGCCTGTGCAGGGGAGAACTTTTGCTGAATAGCACTGAAGCAAAAGCCAAAACAGCTTGGTAAAAGCCTTGCTCAACCTTCCATAATTAAACATCCTGGAGTTTGAAACTTCCTAGAAGAATCCTGCTCCTCACCAACGCAGAATAAGAAGAAAAGAAAGGATAGGAAAAGGAAAGAGAGCCATCTCTACAGTTACCTGCTTGGGTTTTCTTGCAGTGAAGCTGAACATCCATGCCTGTGGAAAGCAACTAATGTTACTTAGAATATTTTCCTACCAAAGGTTTAGATCTTAACCAATTGCTCTCAATTAAAATTCTGGGTTAATTATTTAAGTGTGCTACTTTGAAGTCATCTAAACATGGATAACAAAATCTGTACATCATCTATTATGTCACAATTTCACGAATTACAAAAAAAGGGAATTATTTATTTATGTATATTTGATTACTAAATGCTGTGGCATGCACAGGCAAACTTTTCCTAAAATTTGATGGGGAAAGACCATTGACGGACAAGTGGCCAAATGTTTATTTTTAGGGAAATAGAAACAAAAAGTTCCCCCAAAAACAACAAGAAAGAAACAACCGAACCTAAAAAGCTTCTATGGAATATGGTTTGAGGACAAAAAAAGCTACTACCTGACTAAGAAAGCATGACATATATATCAATCTGTAGTTAATTCAGAATAAGTGGCAATGAAGGAATATTGCAATTGTAGCTTTAGCAGAGGTTTTTGTTGCTGAGTGTCACAGGAGAGTAAAACAATGCCACAAATCCAGCACAAACTACAGCCCAAGAGTAATTTTTAACTCTCATAATGATAAACAATTACTCAAAAGTTCACCTCAGAATCTTTTCCTGTCTTAAAATCAGGGGGTTTAATCAAGTGCTAAACCAGTAGTGCATTTGATACTTTATCTACTAGAAATGGTGAAGGCCAAATTATTTCCTAAGAGATGGAGAGCTGCCCCACCCTTTCCCTTCACTTATTTTAAGAAGGATAGAGAAAAGGGACATTAGGTGGAAGGTTTTAAAGCAAAAACATCTGAAGTAGACAAAACTCTACCTTCAGAAAGGCAACGTAAAAACAACCAATGAGCTGCTATGCACAGAACTTCGTGATTTTGAGCATTTTATGACATTGTTTGGGCATAAAATGGTGACTGAATAAGGTCAAAAAAGAGACTGAAAACTTGGAAATTTTTCCACAGTTTTTTATACACTCAGCCTTTCACACATGTCCATATTTTGCATATATTTGCAGGTCCAAAAGATGAAACCAGAAATGGCAATAAAGTTGCACTACCCTCCTGAGAAGTTCATGAGTAGGAGTGTGTCCTACCGACAGTGTAGTGAGTACTCAGTGATCCCAATTTATTGGTTACAAAGTAGACAGTGTTGGGTGAGTAAACTGGATAACGATTTTAAAACTGACTCTGTGACTTCAGAGCAACTGGACGAATTCCTGGAGGATTCAGAATTCCAGGGAGGACTTTTGCATCTGTTCACTTTACCCTGCTTTGATTACAGTCTTCTCAAAGCATCTGTCACTGCTCTCAGAGGGGCACAGAGGCTAGACAGGCCTATAGCTTCTCTCAGCATTGCCACTATTCTGCTCCCCAGGATGTTGCCCCAGGTTATTTATTCCCCCGTGCAGGAGCCCACACACCTCTCTGGGGGCACAGACTTCACTTGCACACATGCCTGTGCTGGGTCCTGCTCTCTCTGCTGCACATGTCTCATTTCACAGGACAAAAGTGGCAGTGCTACTTAAAGGTGTTGGCACCTGACACCTTTTCTTCCTGGGATTAACATTAAGGTGAGAAAAATCTGTATACTATCACTGCATGTCTCAGCAGAGCTCTGATTAGGGGTAAAAATGAGCCAAGACACAGACATTTAACAACATGGAAAGCGTCCCAGCTTATTCTTCCTTACAGCTCAGCCACCCTGACTGTGACTGCAGCAAGCTCCTCCTGCAGGGTCCAACTGCAGGCTCTGCCTGCTGGTTATCTCCTGCTGGACTGTGACAGCAAGGATCAGTTTGCAGACTGAACACAGGCCTTAGCGAACTGCACTGTGCCTGCAGGCTCCAACTCCATCACACCCAGACCCACCTCACAGCTGAGCTTTTACAGCAGCAACTCTCTTCCTCCTCCTGGCTCTTTCCTTCTCGCTCAGGACTCCTCTATCTCCTCAAATCCTCTTCCTCAAGGTCCTGCTTGATGAGCCAACCCATCCCTTTTATCACACTTATCCTCATTAGTCACAGCTGTGAGCCATTAAGGGCAAGGCTGTTCCTCTTCTTTGGTAATCAGTGTAACTGTAACTTATCAGGGATGAGGTTGTCTGAAATCCCTTCTTCCACACCTACAATTGTACATACAGCTCCACTTTATAAATATTTTCCAGCTGGCAAAGTCAGCCAGGTGTGATGTGACCTGTTTGTGTGTAGAAACTGGAGCTGCTTGAGACACTACTGCACATCTGAAATGTTTGCACGGGGCCTCAGGCAGGAGAAAAGATTGACTGCGGACCTGCACCCCTCAGAAATGGCAGCCAGGAGCCAGGTGGGATACCTTGGTGTCTCAAATGACAGCAGATACTTACACTGAGGTAACCAAATCCTACCCTGAATAAGTGCAGGAGTTCAACATGCAAACAGATTTCTTGTGCACCCACTGCATACACAGTGGAAAACTACAGCCAGGCAATTAAAGAATTCCTAATTGCTACCAATTGAAATAAGCAGCAAATTGAAACAAATAGTGGCATTTTCAGTCTTTCTAAGGCTCACTTTTCCAGGAAAATAGATTTTTTTATTTGCTAGGATGCTTCATATTTCATTAAATATGTCCCTACATGATTCTAAACTATTCAGTGTGTTCTGAAGCACATAAAAAGAAAAATCCTTTTACTCAATTGTCAACCAGCTCTAATCATTGTGCTTATGCGTGCAGGGACTGAATTGATATCACAAAGACAATTATCAACTGGCCTGTCCTGGTTCCCCAACACAAGCCTCTTCAAGTCTGTGCCTTTAATGTATCTTTGTAATGAATATGACTTATCTTTATGGCATCAATAGTGTTCTATTTACTTCATGGACAAGTTAAGTCATGACCCCGTCTGCTCCAGACTGCCAGTGGGAATGAGACCTGAAATATTAAATATCAAGAAGTACAGCTCTCTGTGCATAAAAATCCTCCTTGAACTCTAAAGATAAAACCCAGAGTGTAGTGCTGTTGAGATCAGGTGCTGGTGAGTCATCCCCACACAGTCAGGCCTTTTTTTTACAGTTTGGTCATGTACAGACAACAGGAGACAGAAAATATCAATACAGGACAGTGAAAATTAAAGTATTCTATGCATCTTGTTAGTGAAAGTTCTAAAAATGTAACATAAATACACATACACTGGTGTATATAAATACATACAGTCATTTTTACTGTTGAATCCTGCCTTGGGAAACAGCCCTTACTTTGGGCCTTTAAATACCATGTAAACATGTCCAATCTTTTTCCTATTTCAAGTCTATAATTTCTCCACAATTTCTTTACTTATTATCACCATCCTTACTAGCTCTGGGTGTCCATGGTGCAGGATATTCAAAAACTGGGCACATGGCTACTGCAGACAGCCTGAGAAGTGTCTGTGGAGCCACCCTGGATGCAGCCACTGATTCCTGGAATCCCATCACAGTCACAAGTGGGAAAAGAGTTCGCTCCACGGCTGATGGCTGTGCCTACCTTCCCAGAATCACCTGGAGCATTATCAGTCACTTGCACAGGAGAAGAGGTAGTTTTTCCTCCCATTATCAAGAAAAGAGGAAAATTTAGCATAAAATATCTGCAGAGGATGGGTTTGGATTGCAGGAACAGTTACTCCCAGAGTTACATTCCAAGAGGCTTTCACAGTCAAACTGCTTCACCTTTGCAACACATCCACTACCTAGGTTTGTATAAAACATCTTTTTCATGTTGTCACACGTTTCCATTTGTCTATAAGCAGGGACAGAAGCAGAGACAGTGCAGAGCTGAGCTCTGGAAGGCCAGCCCCAAAGGCTGATGAGGAGTGTGTGTGTCTGCATCCCCCAGGAGGCTGGTGTCACACACAAGTGTGCAAACAAGGAAAGAAAATAAATTCACGTCCCACTGCAAAATGTTCCCGTAAATTTCCCGTGCAGCAGTGCTTCTGTGATTAATCCTGACACAAAGCACAACATTTAGCAGCCTAAACCCAAACATATCTGCAAACAGCAGGACTCATGAAACAATGTCTTTTTTTAGAGCTGCCCCTGTGCTGATTAGCTGCACTCTAACAAGGGCTTCATCTCACACTGGAAGCCTTTTCCTCCATGGAAGACAACTCCTTGGAGTGTCTCTCCACTACCTGATTACCAGCATTCACTACACCTCGAGGAATTTAATAAATTTCAGACTTCTTCTCTAGAAAATGAGACTGAACTCAGCCAGGGGGTTCAAAAGTTATTGGTGAAGACAAAGCGAGAAAGAGGGGGAGGAAGGGAGGAGAGCTGCCAAAACCAGAGACACAAGGGATGATCTCACAACCCTCCTCCCCTTGGGAAACCATGCAAATGTGATCAGTACAGCTCAGCCACCACACGTAAGAGCTGAATTAGAGTAATGCCTTTTTCTCATGCCTTCACATGCCACAAATATGGAATATTCATTTAAGCAGTAACTCATTACAGCTTCTGGAAAAACTATGAAATAACTGTTAGGGACTCGAATACACAGGCACAGGCTGCAGAGCACAAAGCCACAAACTCTCACCTTGCAGACCATCTCTGTCAGCTCAACCAGCACAAATGGAAACCAACTCTGCTTTTTTATATGCACATGATCAATGGAATGGTGAGTGATCCTTGCAAAGAAGAAGATCAAAGAGTGGAAAAGCATAAAAAAGTTTGGTGTGCCTGCACAAACTGTTTTCATCAAACTCCTGTAATGTAGGCACACCAAAACAGATTTTCTTGAGATGTATGACTTCAAGGGATTATGAGCCTTCAAAAACTCCAAAATCCTCTGGGTAGAGATCAAATTAGTATCATCATCACCCTCCTCCTAATTATTTCCCATTTCGACTACACTACAACTTAAAATATATGTGCTTTTCTGTGTATGCATCATATGAAAAAATATTTTTCTCAGCCAGAAAAACAAACATAAACAGGCATAAGTTTGGAGAAAACACTTCCACATAGCAATACAAACGGATAGTTTCAACCTAAATGAAAACATTTTGCAGAACCATAAACATTTTAAAAAAATGAAAAGGATAGTGCCTCTTCACTACAGGTATTGTTCCATATACCATCTCTAATTATGCAGGCATAGTCAAGGGCAGATTGGCAAAAAAGCTGACAAACAAAAAAAAAAAAAGAATCTCAGCACAAATAACTGGAGTTGGAAAAAAAAAATAAACCTTACACTTCCATGCCTAGTGAACAGAAAAGAACAGATTTCATAGTGTTGGATGCTGATCACATCTGAAAATCTGGCTTAAATAAATATATGAGAGAAAAAAGTAGGAAAGCCAAGATACTTCTATTTTCCTCAAGCCAGGTTTTGAAGCCTAAATTTAAGAGAAGAAAAGAGACAGTTTTGATTATTACATGGGAATGTTGAGATACTGCAGGCAGCTGTCAGGAAATCTTAGGCCACACACTAATACTAGAGCTTAGTTCTGGGTTTAGGTATCCAAATGCACAAACTTATGTACCTTTAAAAATTTTATCAAAGGAACAATTTACATTTCCAAGCATAACACTGTCATAATTTTGACACATTATACCTAAGAAAGTAGGTTGTTGTATACAACAGCTACTGTCTTTCATTCTTAAAATAAAATTGAACTGCTATTGCCATTTCTAGAATTTAGGAAAACACATTACAATAAATATCCCTCTGAGTAGCTTTCATTCTACTAAAAACAATTAAAAAACACCCTCCAAAATGCAAACAAGCCTTTAGACACCGCTCACTTGAAGGTGTAATCACTTAGTTAGTCATTTTAGTAATTTTAGTAATTTTTACTACAGAACACAAGAGGTTTTAGAGAGTCACGGGGCACAAATTGAAGCAGAGCAGCTCAACGCACTTATTATTCCTTTGGTGTCTGAGCGCCCTCTGCATCTTTTGAGGTGCACATTGATTTAAAGGTCTGCTTGAAACACACTCCCAACTCCCTGTTTTCTCTTGCCAACCACTCCCAGGCATGACTTTTCTTTGTTTTGAGGAGTAGTGGAAAGTAGGGAATCATCTTCTTGCTTCACTTGGGAATGACAAAAGTCAGCCACAGACAGGGCATGGGGCAAGAGAATGGAAGGATGGGTTTTAATTCTCTCCTTAGCCAAAAACACCTGTAAAGTGACCTGGTGGGGGGTTGTGGCACTGTGATATGGCAATGGCTGAATTCCACCCTCAAACCCTCACACTGAGTGGCCAAGTCTCGACCTGGGCAGGACAGAGCTACAGGACAGACAGAGCTTTCACTTCAGCACACAAACAGAAGCTGGCTGTGCACTGAAGTTCTGACTACTTTTCACTCCTACAGTATTTTTCAAATCCAATCGTGTGATAGAACAACTACAAGCTAGTAGTAGCTGGAAGGTTTGGTAAATTTGTTTTATCTTTTTGCAAGACAATTATCTACATTGAATAACCTTCTACATGAGAAATGGTTAGAACAGCTGAAAAATACCTGCAGTATATATTGCTTACAAAATATTTCAGCAGTCAGTGAAGTATTCCTACAAAAGCTGGGGGGTGGTTATTGTGCTGTCTGAACAGCCCTGTCCAGGTCTGCTTCTACTAAACAGGATTGCAGCAACTGCAGTTTCAGAAGCATTGACACACAGGCAGGGATGAAAGACATTTGCCACTGAGAACACAGCAAGTGCAACAGGAACAGGCTCAGGCTTGAGCTGGCCTTAAAGGGACACTGGTAATGTGAGGGTTTGAGCATGCAGGTCTTCCCCAAAGGTCAAGGAAAAAGAAATATGTGGGTGTTGGGAGCACAGAGAAAACTTCTGTGTCCAGTAGAACAAATGGACAGCTGAGCTAATACTGAGCTATGTCTCACTGAACTCTACTTTACAACAATTCTTAACTACATCGTTTACTCCAGGATGTGCAGCCTCCAGTCCCAGAGACTGAGGAAAATTAAGTTTACAGAGACTGAGGAAAAATTAAGTTTCTGTGAGCTGTGTAAGATGATGCTTATTCTACTCTGAGATGTATCCATAACATATATATACTGCCTCTCCTGCCTCATCACCACCTCTGGAACAGAGCTTCCACAACCACATTTGTCAGTGGTTTTGTGAGAAACTATCACGAGCTGAAAACAAAAACCCTAAAGGGCATGTTCCCAGCAGCTGTGATATGGGAAGTTGCTCCGCCTTGGGAAAAATTCTCTGATAAAAATGAGGATGGGACCCCCTTAATACCATACCTGAGACCCAGGTTTAGCTGCCTGCCCTGCTGACTATGGTGTAGAAAGTTGCAACTCAGTTTCCCACAGTCATACAGAATAATAGTCCCTGCTTAGAAAAAAAAAAAAAAAAAAAAGAAATCCCAAATTTTCTAGCAACAGGCCCACTGCACCTTCTCCAGTGTTCCAGAGTTGTCTTTCTATTTGAGTCAACCTGATTTATGTAATTTTTATCAGTATTGAGAGCCAAGATACATTAAAGATTCACTCTTTCCTGCAGCATAGCCTGTCAATCATCTGGCAAGGACATACCAGTACCAGCATTAAGTGAACAATACAATGTTACATCTTTTGCTGGGACTATGTGAAAAATAAGAACCCTTTGGGTAAACCATGACAAAATCTTCACAACACAACATTTATGTAAAGTCATGGGGCAATTAGAGGACTGGGTGAAAAAAAATGTACATGGCAGGTTATTATGAAATTATTTACAATTGCAGCAGATCAGGTGCACAGCAGAAATCTTATCCAACTTTTGTCCTTCCAGATTGGTTTTGGACATTTCCCTCAGCAGCAGCGGGTGCTCTGCAGCTGTTGAGCTGCTGGTGGAGCTGGGTCAGAGCCCTGCTGAGGAAACAGAGCAGTGTTTGGATTTAGATCAAATCTGCTGCAATCTGGGGCACACCCTTGGGAAAGGGGACTGGCTGGAACAGCCACAATTAAAACCCTTACACTGAGCTGTTCAGACCAGTGAGGAGTTAAAGGCCTGATTCTGCTGTGCCCCACTGGACAAAAGCACCTCAGTTCTCCCCATTTTCCCTCCCTCCTGTCCTGTATCTCTCTTTTGATGTGGTGGGCCTTCTTTTGAACCTCATTATGTGTTCTTTGAAGCAAGAGCCATGTTTTCCTATAGGTTCATAAAGCAGAGAGTACAGCTGAACTTGCAGAGATGTTTCCAATAACAGTTCAGTCATTTAGATAATGTTCCCTCAGAATGACTGAGAGTGATGCCAGCCATGTGTTGAGCAATGCTCTCTCTCTCTACCAGTAAATAAGGAACTCAGAGGTTGCATGAAGTCAACTACCCAGAAAGCCCACAACAATCAAACTTGGTTTGTTGGCTCCAAGGAGGCAAAGATCTGACATCTGCACTATTAATATTGAAAAACAGCCTCCTCCTGTTTTATCTTAGAGTGCCTGTGGTCCACTTATGTTGCCACATATCAAAAGGGCAATAAACAGCACAGCTTAGTGATTTTATTACTGCAGTATGTTATGGTGGGAGTTAACAAATAGGTAATAAGATAGGCTTCCAGTTGTAGTTTTTAGGGTACTGTTACACACAACTCAGAGCAATGGTGACCCAAGAAACATTACTAAACACATTTGCACTTTTTATTGTTGTGCTTACAGGGAGATTTATGTAGGCTTTTTACAAACCTAAAATGGTTGCGATAATTTATGGCCACAAGATATTGCTTATAGAAAAATTTTGAGACTTCTAGGTACAGACTGCCAAAAACTATAAAATCTAGCTCTGAAACCTTGAAGAAAAGAGCAATAGGCTATTCAGTTTGTGTGTTAAACCACATCTGTGTGCAACATACAGTAGAGTACTTTAATGCTAAATTATTCCAAGATGAACAACCTGCACAAAAAAACCCCAAACACTTTCCCCACCCCCAAAAAAATCCCACCCAAAACATTCCTTTCCAAACTTCTGCATCTCATGCTTTACTCCACATTGCAAGGAATCTGTTTCAGATCCACAAATTTATTGATTTAATAAATCAACTCTTTAGAAAGGCTCCTTATTGGACACCCAAACTCCAAAATGCCTGACCTTCAGCAAGTATCATGGCAAGGCAGTAGCCTTTTCCAGTTTCAAGGCAACAACTCTGTTTCTGTCCTGAGCCACACTTTCCAGCATACAAGAAAATCAGTCTCACAATGGGTAGCTGAGGCCTGGGAACTGAGATAGAACACTTTAGTGAACCATAAATGAGCTAGATTGACAGGACTTTTTAATGACAACATTCTTTAAATTATTAAAATAGTACATAAAAGCTGCATTTTAATTTTGATCCTCCTAAACAACATCAGCAAAAGGCCAATAAAGATTTGTGGCTTCATAATAAAATAAAGTGGATGTATGTCATCTTGTCCTGCTACTTGCACGGAGGTCAATGAGAAAATATTTATTATTCTATTCTGTACTAAGAAAAATAAATAAAATCACAGTTAATCAGATGAACTATTTATAAATTACAACATGTAATAAGGGATGGCAGACATTATAGTGAAAAAAAAAAAAAAATCCCCTAATTTATTTTGACTCTGGTGGTCAGCAGAGCAGGGACAGTGGAAAACAGAGCGTAGCAAAGTGTGGCATTCCAACCTCATTCCTACCTTAATAGGCTTGGTGGGGCCCCCTGTTTGCAACTGGCAAAACTCCAGAAATTACCCCACAATATCTGTTTTAGCAGGCTCAGCAGGGGATCCTGCAAACAGCCTTCACCCACTGAAAGCCTTAATTTCAGCTGTCTCTGCCAGAACTGGGATATTTTCAGCATGCAACCCAGGAGCACACCAGCTAGGCAACCAGCAGCTCTCTAGACAAGATACAGTTATGAAACTCTTCCACTTTTTATTACAGAAATGTATCTTTTTTCCCTTAGAAAAGGGTAATTTTTTTTTTTTTTTTTACAGGGTGGGTGGTTGTATGCATGTACACGAACTGTTAGCTCATGTAGAGCCCTCTCTTCTAAAAAAGCAGACTTGACAAGAATTTAAAAAAAAATCCCAGAACAACATAAATAGATGTATCAATAGTTACCTTTCCCTAGGTTGTCAAATATTATGAATGCTTAGTTTGAGAATAAGGTGTTGTCACAAATTATTTATTTGTGACAGAACCCAATTCCAGGAAGAATAATTTAATTATCACTTCTGGATATCAGTTTCAAGTGGAAATTAGAGCTTTTTTGGTTATATAGGGTAGATGATCCACTATAAAACCACAGTGTTTACTCTTTTTACACAGCTTTCAGCCATCATAAAAATCTTTCTTAACCTTCATGGCTCCCAATTTTCTATCTGGCAGATTGCCTGTTCTAAAAATAGGTAAGATGTTATAAATCAAAACAGAGAATGCGACTTTTCAAAGTAGAACAGACATGAAGAACTTTACTGTCTACCACAGTGCTTCAGGAAAACATTATGATGCTGGAACACAAAAAGAAGTTGTTATTAGTCATAAAGTGTAAGTTCATTCCTAGAAATCAAGATTTCCTTGAGTGGAATACAGAGTAAATTAAAAGAGAAGAGAAAAAAGCTGAGTGATCCATACAGACTCTCAGTATCACTAACATATAAAAGAAAAAAGCCCACAGATCATTATCCTTACAAAATATTCATTATCTCTTAATTCAGCTAAGTTGCTGAAGTGCCTATATTTTTGAAAGGGAAGAGAAAGAGTCTTCCCAGGAAGGAATAAAGCAGAAAGCTGTTATATATGAACAAATAAAAAGTTAAGTATGCTCATGAGATTGAGTATGTATTTATTTGATGGCTAGTTAATTAAATTAAAAACCAGCTTTAATTCTGTATAGAACCAGAGCTTTTATATATTAAACACCTACATAAACTGCAACCAATTTAATTTCAAACTTTTGCATTTGCCAAGCAAATTTCTTTGTATCCCTAAGAAATTCAAATGGAAGAAGCACATTTGAACATATGCCCTTGGTGAGCGAAACTGAAACAAACTGTAAGATCCTTTTTTGACAATTCTCTGAGGAAGCAGCTGAAGTTTTAGAGATCATTTTACTCCCAGACATGACCACTTTGAAACTGCCCAGGCTCCACCAGGTGTGAGCAGCAAAGAAAGCGCTGCTTCCCTCAGCAAAATTGACATATCAACATAAACTAACAAGGTGTTGTTTTGGCTGTTAAACTCCAGGGGTGTAGAAATTCCTTCCTCTGGGAAGTCAACAGTAGAGGTCTGGCATATGGTCAATCCAATGCAATCCCATCCATTCCAAGCCAAGCCAATCCAATCCAATCCAACCCAATCCAATCCAATCCAATCCAATCCAATCCAATCCAATCCAATCC
>CM031879.1:64954359-65132075 GCA_018697195.1 Certhia americana | reverse complement strand
AATCCAATCCAATCCAATCCAATCCAATCCAATCCAATCCAATCCAAACCAAACCAAACCAAACCAATCCAATCCAGACCTATTCAGCCCAGTCCAGTCCAATCCAATCCAATCTGACCCCATCCAACTCGATCCAGCCCAACCTGATCCAATCCAAACCAAACCATTCCAGACCCATCCAGCCCAATCCAATCCAATCTGACCCAATCCAACTCGATCCAGCCCAACCCGATCCAATCCAAACCAAACCAATCCAGACCCATCCAGACCAATCCAATCCAATCCAATCCAATCCAATGCAGCCCAATCCAATCCAACGTAATCCAATCCAATCCTATCCAGCCCAACACAATCCAATCCAATCTGACCCAATCCAACCCTATCCAGCCCAATCCAATCCAATCCGACCCAATCCAACCCAATCCAATCCAACCTGACCCTATATAATCCAATCCAACCCGACCCAATCCAACCCGACCCAACCCAACCAAATCCAATCCAACACAATCCAATCCAATCCCAACACAATCCAATCCCAACCCAACACAATCCAATCCAACCCAATTCAATCCAATCCAACACAATCCAATCCAATCCAATCCAATCCAATCCTAGAAAATCCCAGGCCATGCCAGCCCCCCAGCAGCAGTGACATGGGTGCTGTGTCCAGCATGGTTTTGCTCAGTGCCAACAGGCTGGCTCAGCTCTGCTCTCCCTGGTTGTGTTTTAGCAGTAAAACCACTGTGAACAAGGCTCTTCTGTAAGCACAGGAAAGTCAACACCTGGCACAGTGAAACCAGCACAGGAAATATGAAATAAAGCAGGCCACACTTTGAATTGAGGTTTGTGTGCCAGTGCCCACAATGACAAGGCAGGCCCAGCCCACCAGGAGCACCCCTGTGTCACAGAATGGAAACCTCACCAGCATCTACACTGCTCTGAGGGGTGTGGACACTGTGCAGGTGGGAGAGATGACAGCTTCTGGCCTCCAGAGCCCATAACTTGAAGGACAAGATCAGGGGAACCTGAGGCAAGACTGAGTATCACAGCATGGAAGGAAGCAGCAGTGAGGAGCATGTTCTCAGTTCCAGCCTCTCTCTAAGCACAGCAGCACCATCTCCCAGATATCTCCCTGTTCCATGGGGCAGTGTAGGCACAATGAAAAGCTCTTGGCTCAGAATGCTGCTCAGATGCTCTGGTGGAAGTGTGAGTATCTGTGTCCACCCCTCTGCCAGGATAGTGCTTGTTTCCTGAAGTCTTGGGACTCACCACTGTCTCCACGTGTTTGAGGAGCATGGGAAAATGTCTGGGGTTTTCTTTTTTTTTTTTTTTTTCTTCCCTCTAGATCTACACTAAAATGTACTTATTTCCTTTCAGTTCCATCACTACAGTCTGTGGTTTTATTATCCTGTGATAATTTTCTTCCAACACTAGGATATTTTACTACTGTCAGTGACAGGCACCCACCCAGATGTGCAACCCAGGTGATATTTAACTAACTCCTCAAGGCTGAAACCAGAGGCCTGCAGCCCTCAGGTGATATTAAACTAACTCCTCAAGGCTGAAACCAGAAGTTTTCACCCCAAAATGAGCACCAAACCCCAGGCTGTGATCTCCTCAATCTGTGTTCTTGCCTTGATGGACCATGGAGCTGATGTTCCCCTGTGCCATCCCTGGGAAGGCCCAGGAAGGCAACCCTGCCTGCTTTTGTGTCTTTTTGTGTGCAGATGGGCTTTTTATCATATAACTTGAAAAGGTTTGCCAGCAATATCTGCTAAATGGCTGTAAATCTCCCTCCAAAATTGTAACAGACAAATTGTCTTGATATTTAAGACAAAACACCAACTGCAGAGGCAGGGAGAAATCCTGTAGGCAGAAAGTCTGTTTTCCTTAAATTTGACTTCAGCTCTGGGAACTACATAATTCCTTCTCAAGCCCCCCAGAGTGGCTCCAACCTCTTGCCTGCTCAGACAAAGCTAATGAGTACATTTAAAGCCTGAGCTTTACCTAGTCCGGGTGCTTGAAAATGTGGAATATGTAAAACTCCCCCAACAAACCCAGATTTCAGTGCTGAGAAGGCTCAGCTTCCTAATCCCACTGTGTTCAAAAGAAACTTGCTTTGTTTACATGAATTTGGCTTTTAGAGTTTTCCCCCAACAATCTGGACAAATTTAAATCAGTAGAACATTCAGGCAAAGTTACAGATTTCAGTGCACAGAGAGCTTAATGTACTGCACCTCCTAACACACAACAGACCTGCTTTAAACTGCAAACAAAGGCTGGAGGTTGTTTTGTAAAAAGAAAAATCACTGCAGTAGGTCAAGATTTTCTGGATAATGGGAGTCTCAATAGAATATGCAGCCACAGCTGCCCTGTCTGAGGGCAAGTGATGCTTGAGATATCACCAGACACTGTACAAAACCAAGAGGGATGACAGAGAGGAGGTTGCTGGGCTGTAGCCAAGCAGCAGAGAGATTAAGTGTAGCCAGGACACTTAAATCTAGGCAAATAATTTCCAAACTCATAAGTCATAAGGTATCCCAGTGTTCTAGGCAGCTAAGGCAACTAGAAATGCAAGCAGAATATATAATCTTCTTGTACCCCAACAGCAAATGGAAGCACTGGGAGAACTGCAGCTCTGTCACTGACTTCCAAGAAAGCCAGATCCTTATTTCCTGAAGGAGCTGAGCCTTTATTTCTCAGCATGATATCTGTGCAAATGCGCTCTTCTTCCTCCCCTCCTCCCCCATCCCAGCTTCCCCATGTTCCACTAGCCAAAAAAACACCCAGCATCAGGATAAGGGCAAAAGAAGGGGGGTGGGGACAGGGGATTACAATGGAAAGCCCCTCTGGACTTCATTCTGCAATCAAATAACTGCAGGTCCTGCTGCAGGCCAGCCCATTTTCCCTCTGGCTGTCGGCTATCCCGCCCTGCAGAAAAGGGCTGTTATTGTGCTCTGCACAGGTGCATAGAAAGGCTCCTAAAGAGAGCTCCCAATGAACACAAGGCATAAACAAACTCGAGTGTGGTCTTCTCTTCAAGAAAATAATTCAGCCAATGTGAAACTCCCTCCTTGTAATAAATTAGCTCCTAAGAGTATTCAAAAGCTGACCCCTGACCTCCTCCTGTATTATTCTCATGACCACCAGTGGGAGAGGAGGTCAAGTTGGTCAGTTCTTCTCACCAGTCACTGATGCCTCTTTAGCAAAGAAGTAGTGGGGGAGGAGGCGAAAGAGAAAGAAGAAGAGAGGGAGGGGGGAGAAAAATCAAATTTGCTTCTCCATTGAAACATGGGCTTAGTAAGTAAACCAGGAGGCCCGAGCCTCCCCCGGCAGGCGTCCAATTTTACAACACATTTGTAAGTGTGCTGCTGTCTAAATATCCTGAACACGGGGAAATTCCACACCATGGCTACAGCCAGAGGCCGGCCCCGTGCCGCCAGCTGCCGTGGGATCCTTCCCTCTGCAAAGGCAGAGCATGGAAAGCCGAGGGAAAGGCCACGACTGGCAGCTCGCTTTGGCCACCTCACTCACACACTCCCGGCTCCTCTCCTGACTGGAAGCATATGAAGAAGGTTTCTTTGCTAAAAATAGAATCATTTGTTAGGTAGCACATTCCACCCACCCGTGGCTGGCACATGCTAAGTTCATTCATACTTGCAAGACATTCCTTGCCGATCTCTTCCAACCTTTTTCACTTAGTGGGCAGTAATTTTTGCAATAATACAGCATGGTATTGTGTCAGACAACCTTTGTCAATGAAATCATAAATTAATTTCCTTCCCATGTCACATGCAGTTTCATAGGAAACCCCTCCTTTGATAGCCCGGTTAGTTACAGGACTCCTGGTAAATGGAGTTCTCTGGAAAGTATTCCAACTATCTGTAGCTGGCCAGAACTTGATTTATTTTGCCAGCATATACATCAGGCTGAGCTGTGAAAAGAACTCACTTTTATTTTTACTTGGAGTACAAAAGCAGCTCTGTAGTTTCAGCACCTCCCATTGCCTGGATACTTCTCTGCACTTTGCATTGCTGAGAGGGAAGACTGTGACTTTCTGCAGAGAAATACATTGAGTATTTCCCTTGTCAGAATATTAATCTCAAAGTCCATTTCATTACCTGTCAGCAAAGAAGAGCGATTTTATCTCTGCATTCATCAGTATATAATACATCTACTTGGCAAATCACCTCCATTGTACCCAAACTCCTTCCTGTAGCTCCATGATAAAGTCTTCTGAGTCACTGCGTTGCAGTTACTCTATAAAACTATAAACAAGTGAACACTGTCCCATTAATTAAATCTAAATTTTATAATTCTGTTTTAAATGACAGTATAGTAACTGGAGATGAGAGCTGAACACATAAAACGTAAGAGAACAAAAAAGGCAACTCATCTACATGCAGACAGAATGAATATGGTTTTTTTCCCTAATATTGTTAAAGCCACAGTAAAATTTATAAGGGAAATTATATTCTTGAGACAGAAAAAAAGCCAACCCAGCATGGCACCTTTTAGTTCAGCTTTAAGTTGCACAAATTTTGTAATGAGTTCATGTTGTTTAAACAATTTTTTCTGTTCTTGTTTTATACCCTAAGGTATAAAACAGGAGGCAGAACTGTTCTTCCCAGTTTTGTTTATCACTGTATAAGGCTAATTTAGAGCCTTTCCTCTGGGAACTATATGAATTTTGTGATTTGGCTACTGAAGTGAAATTTCTCTTCTATGAATTTAGAGTGATTTTTATCTTTTATCTTAGCAAATCAAACAAGTAAGATCAAACAAAGTGGAATGAAATAACATGGTAATTCTAACATTAAATACTACATCTATTGTCTGTTAGCTTTCAAATCTTGATTTCCATTTCTGTCTGTTTGGAAGCAATGCAAGAATATAAACAGATTGTTGACTCTGACATGTAACTCCTCCCAAACCAAACTGGTGCATTTTTCCAGAGAGCAAAGAAAACCTAATAGAAACATCACACAACCACCTACTCTAAACTACCCAAGCTGTGATGGCAATCAGTTACTGTGAAAAATAAAACACCAATCACAGAAAAGTCCATAACCATAGAATTTCATGCTTCACTAAGGTGGCAAATTGTAGGACGTGATCTGTCAGTTTAATTTCAAGACTCTGAAATTAAATTTTAAATTAAATTTTATTTCAGAATAAAACTGCAGCTGAGATAATTGAAACGGCTAAGTGTTCCAGGGCAAGGCTACCAGTGATCTCACAGTTGCTTAACGATCTGAATAAAAACAAGCAGCATGATCAGGTCTCACTGAATAATTCACAACCAAACACCATCACAAGGGCTGTGCCTGTCTCGTTAACCAACAGTACAGATTCTAAAATTTAATGAAGCCTGACATACCTAGGTTAGTTCCCTGGTCAATAATTTTACTGTAAGATTTCCTACACCTTTTCCTCAGGAGCACAGACCCTGTTTTTACCATCATTACCCATGCAGGATGACTATTGGCTCAAGCTGAGGGACTGAAAAAAGAGATTTGATGCAGAGGGTTTGGAGGAGGCTGCAAGCTACAACGTATTTTTCCTACACTTCAACTCCAACCAGACACCTGAGATGCTGAAAGCCTTCAGGATAATGTCTTTTACCAGCTGGCACAGCAGAGCCATTAAATTGCTGCACATATTGAGGCAGAACCTGGAGCCATGCACAGACTTAGATTGGCTGTAGACTGAATGGAAAAGCTTCTCAGTATTCACCCCGAATAAACTTACCAGGGATATGTACTAAATTTCATACAGCTCCTGTGGGGACTCCTCCATTTTCTCATGATAATAGACATTAATCATGAGATCTGTGAGGCCCTTAATATCCATTAATGTCACTGCAAGCCAGTGAGTGCCCAAACAGGACTCTCCTCTCACAGCCCATGCTGTGGCTTCTGTGGGAGCAGTGTAAGCCTAAGCCAGGGTGGAACTCAGATGTTGTTTAACTTATTCATCAGTGACTGTAGAAGGGGTCAATGCCCTCTCAGCAGTTCACTGATGGTACCAAGCTGGGAGGAGCAGCTGAGAGTCCCGAGGGCTGTGCTGCTCTTCAGAGGGACTCAGCTTGGAGAGATGGGCAGAACAGAACTGTCTGACATTCAACAAGAGCAAATGCAGGTCCTGCACCTGGGCAGAAGCAATCCCGAGCACTTGTATGGGCTGGGGGCTGAGCTGCTGGAGAGCAGCTCTGAGGGGAAGGACCTGGGGGTCCTGGTGGTACAACGAGCTGTCCCTGAGCCAGCAGTGCTCTGGGGAACAAGAGGGCCAGTGGAACCCTGGGGTGCATCAGGAGGAGCAGTGCCAGCAGCTCAGGGAGTGCTCCTGCCCCTCTGCCCAGATCTGTGGGGCACCTCTGGAGAGCTGTGTCCAGCTCTGGGCTCCTCAGCACAGGAGGGACAGGGAGCTCCTGGAGCAGGGCCAGAGGAGGCTGCAGAGATGATTTAGGGCCTGGAGCATCTCTGACAGGGAAAGGGGAGGGAGCTGGGGCTGTCCAGCCTGGAGAGGAACCCCAGCTGGGAGGGATCCTCAGCCCTGGGTGTCCCTGTGAGCAGGGAGGGTCAGAGCCCAGCCCAGGCTCTGCTCCAGGGCCCAGCAATGGCACCAGAGCCACGGGCAGGGACTGAGCCCAGGAAGTTCCACCTGGACAGGAGGCAGAACTTCCCTGGGCAGTGACTGAGTCCTGAACAGACTGTCCGCAGAGGGTGTGGAGTGTCCATCACTGAGGATATTCCAGACACCTCTGGACACAATCGTCTGCCCTGTGCTCTGGGATGGCCCTGCTGGAGCAGGGAAGTGGGACCAGATGATACCAGTGTGGTCTCTTCCAGTCTGACCCATTCTGGGATTCTGAGATTATGATTACCTGAATCATTATCTTTTCCTCTCTCACTTCACCCGAAACCTGCTCAGCAAATATTTATGCTCAAAGAAAAACGCAATAATAAAAATCCAAATAAAATTACATACATTGTCACCCATCCAATTGCAAGGTGAAACTGTTGCCCATTCTCACACATGCACATAATGTCATCATCCGTGAAGAGATCACATGTCAGAAAATAATTAATATTTGGTAAGAAAATGGAGGTGACAGGTGCTGATAAAAACACAAAGTTCAGGGCAGGAAAAGCCAAATTTCTCTGATATTTATAAGATTTTTGCCAATACAAGTGGAACAGAACTAGCCTATATTGACAAAAAGCTCTCTGGAAGCTGAGAGGACCAAACCAGGCAGGCAGCCTCTCCTGCAGCCCAGCATCTTGGGTTTGGGTTCAGAACCTTTGCTCTCTTCTGCTCCACCACCAGCATCTTGCTGCTTTCAGGAAGTTGTTAGCTTTACTAAGTGCCTTTAAAAAAAATTTTAAAAATTGCATCTATAATGAAAAACATCAGATACATTCCTGTAGTGTTTTGACAACACTTAAAAGCAGTGCTGAATTCAGCCTCAAGTTATTCTTGGACGATAGTGCAGTATTTGGGGGCAGGGAAAAAAGCACCAAAAAAGCAACACAATAAAAAAGGGTGTGCAGTTGAGCTGGTTGACATTCAAGCAGAATAAACTCAGCCATGTGGGGTAAGAGGGCCACCAATCCTCTCCAAAGTTTGCTCAAACCTTACAGCGAAATTGGAGCAGCACAGAGGGATTTCACCCTACTCCCCATGTATTCCTCCCATGTGCAGCATACAACAGATTTGATCTGGGGGCGTGCTGGCAGGTGTCAGAAAAACAGATGCAAGTCTTCAACACCCTGCACTCCCTCTGTTGTGTCACAGAAAGCAAAGAGGATGAAAAAACTGCTTAGGCACAACTAGCCCACTTCTGAGGGTGATTTCTACTTCCACACTACAAAGAAAAAATATTTCTTTCCTAGAACAGAATTCCTTGTGAATCCTTCTATAGGTTCCTCTGCTCATAACTAAAATAAAAAGCTTTAATGTAATTTAATTTCCTTTATGTTCAAATACTTGGCAAACAGAATCTTCACGTTTCAGAGACTCCTTAAAAATTCTGAATGGCATTGCCATGAAACAAAAAGTGGAAATGCTCTATAACTTAAGTAACTCTAAAATATGATTTAGTTTTCATGACAGATGTGTGATAACTTGTGCTTCTTATTTAAATTAAGATTATAAATACTTTATCTTAATCTGTAGAAAATAAACTCACACCAAAAAACCCCATTCATTCCATTTTTGAATAATCCATTGTAGCTTCAGCAAACCATTATTTTATAAAGTATAGCTGAATGCAATTAATAAGCACATTAAATTGAACCACTGGAAGTTTCCCTATACTGAGAAAATGACTCAGCAGGTTTTAAAATTGTAACAAGATTTTAAAAACTTGTTAGACCTGCAGTGTTGAACTCCTGTGGTTTTAGAGAACACATCCTGCTTTTACCTCCATAATGAGACCAATTCAGTAAAAATAGGGAAGTCTACCTGAAAGTAAGTCAACACTAAACTGTGTTATACACTCTAGTGTAAGAATAATTTGAATTACATTGACCTAAATCTAAATTTTTCATCATTTTCAGATTACCTCTTTTGGTAGTGATTTTTAATATGAAGACATGAATATTGCAAGTTTTAAGTGATGCTATGGAATGAATCCTCATGTCTTACAAACTACTTGCTAAATTCATCCCAAAACTGGGCATACTTTTGATTACCCTAAAGGTGCAAGGGCTTTTTATTCAGTTTTCTAAGGCAGCAGTGCTGCTTACTTAGAGGCTGAGGCTGAGGAGCAGATGTTTTCCAAACCATGAAATTTTGAAAGATTTTTGTTTTGGAATCATTGGAATAAAATCTCCAAAAGTGTTGTGAAACACAGCTTTTTAAAGTTAACTGAAATTTAGTTCTTGAACTAGATCAAATCATTTAACAAAAAGATACTGCTAAATTCTTTCAAGGATCAACAGATTAAATGAGCTGTGAAAAAAAAACAAAGTTAATATATGAATTAGGTATTCCAGATTTAGTGCTTATAAAATGGGTTAGAAAAGAAAAATGAAGAGATTTGCCTGATTAAGGCTGCTGTAAGGCACAACTGGACCATGCCATATTTCCATAACAAACCAAATGTCTCCTGTCTGCTCACTAACAAATGGCAAATGTCATTTAATAAGAATAAAAACAAAGATACATTTCTCAAAATTACACATTCATTCTTTTTCAGGAAAAACAAAAGCATTAACTCCTTCTGAAATCTCCACCATCCTCAGCTTTTCCAGCATGAAAAAACAACAGTTTCCTGGGTTTATAAGTAGTTTGCCAACAGCCCTTGCAGCAGGGAACCCAGGCAAATATTTTCTGCTTTGAAGTGTCAGGGAAGGCCTGAACTGTCCTTGTTTATGAATGAGTTTAGGATCCAGTGAACTAGAAAACAACTGTGCCGTAACAATCTGAACTAGAAAAGACAAAAATGCTCTATTCTGGCTGACTGTACCCTTTCTCTGTAATGTTATGCAGTATTTAACTGTGAATATCTCTGTTACAAGTAAGTATAAAAGCTGGTTTATTTTCTGAACTTCATAGGATTTTTACACAGGGTTTTTTTGGGGGTTTTTTTTGGTTTTTTTTTTCCCCACTACAGAGTTGTTCTTTTTAGAAGTGTTTGTAGGCAATTGGTTTTAAAAGGGCTCCAGGGGACATTTCCCTACTGTGTTAAGCTGTTTTGATATTCTTTTACAAGCACAGTCCTAAAGTTGTTCTCCCAGATGCATTGTCTTACTAATCAGCTTTATGAGGTTCAAGGTCACCATTCAACATTAATTATTCATTGTACAGTTCACAGCTGGGGATGATGCTGAAAATGGCAAATCATGTGAGCCTGGAAAAAACACACTCACAGAGCATCTTCCCCATATTCCTTCAGATCAGAAGGAATAAGAAATCAGAAGGGAAAAAAAAAAAAAAAGATATAATATTAGTATGGCACTGTGGAAATCAAGCATAAAGATCACCTCCAGGAATACCTACAGCTTTCCTGACTTTATACAGACGTTTCCAGTGACCTTAAAATTAACTACAATAGAAAAAAGGCAGGTTGTGGGAACTGGTATCAAAACAGTCCTATGTCCAAGCTAAGGAAGCCATAATGAAATCACAAAGAACAAATAAAGTACTTAAAATGCATAGATTTACAAAGTCAAAATTCTTGAGAGAAAAAACCTATCTGTGAATGAAAATTTGTAGCATGGAAAGAGGGTATAAATATCTCACATTTAGAGTAGTCCTGGTAGATGTTTTAAATCTGTGCAGCGTCAATTTTGGAAAGGTTTTTTTCTTCTTCTTTAGGCAAGCCAAGACTTGTCACACTTTGACAGTGGCAGGAATGATGTCATCAGCAAAAAATAAGCCTTTTTTCAAAGGGCTATTTAGATTTTGGCAAACTGGCGTGGGCAAGCTGCTCCAACAGATTCTGCCTGCTCTCTCCTCTGCTGTACTCATTCCTTAACTTATTAAGGATTCAAGAACAGTTGAGGCTTTGAAACCGTGCACAACCAGAGCCAAAAACTCCTATTATAAGTCTAATTATTCTCAGTTCCCTCCATACACATTCTAACAAACATAGCACTTCTCTGTGTACAATATACTGGCTTAACCGAAGCTTTTTTTAATGATAGTACCATATTAAAGACCTTCTGTTTTCTTTTCTGGTGTCCTGTTTTGCAGTTAAAATACAAAATACTCACTGCCTCCACTCAATCACGCTTCTGCAATTACTCTGTGTCTCCTGATAGTGCTTCAGCAATTATTTTTATCTGCAGCTGGAATGCTTTTCTTTCCTCTGCATCTTAATTTCTTGGGTTTTTAATCAAAACATGCTAAGCTGATTTCAAAAATATGGTTTACAAAGTGCAGGTCACTGCCAGATGTTATTTAATACTTTCAGTGTCTTGTGTCCAGAAAAGTGGGCCCTGTGCTGATTCTCCTGTCAATAACAACTGAGCTGACAAATGGATGTGATTCAACACAAATATTGAAATTGATACCTTAATTCTGGCACAAAAGTATTGTTTAGGTTCTTTTCACAAGCGAGTTGTATTTTAAAACCTTATCAAGTCCTAAATTCTTGCAATCACATACGTGTGCATCCATAACCATATGCATTTACAAAACCTTTTTTGGTTATCAAGAACACTCAATTTCTCTGCATTAATGATTTTTAATGATAGATTGGGAAAAACTAAGGCAAGTTATAACTACCCACCTTATGCCACCTGCATGCTATGTTTCTTTTTTATACAACTGAATGCTTACAGCACAGTCATTGCCAACAAAATAGGCAGGCAAATTAGCCATATAAATACACTGCTGAAAGAAAACAATTTTTACTTCCAGGTCTGTTTTATGCAGGAATGAAGCATATGAAAATACAGCTTCTCTGAGTGGACAGAGAGGAAGTGTTTAAAATTATTAAAATAATTTAGAATGTGAAATGTTATGTCCTTTGATATCACTGTAAATAATTATTTTTAAAAATCTTCAACTTTCTTATAATTTCATCAACATAGTTAATTTGGACTGCAGATTAAAGAATGGTATGGCCTACGCCCCGAAATAGATACACTCTCCAAATTCTGTCTAGAAGGTGTGCAGATAGGCTGAAAGAGAGCCAGTTTGAGATATCAGCTACTCATTTTTTTGGTTTTCTTTTCCTGTTTAGAGTTCTGTCATTTGCTCCATGGCACCTGTTAGGATCAGGATCATCTCTATTATTCTCAACAAGAAAAGCAAGCTTGCAATTGGAGCCAGTATAGGTCAGTACTGGCTGCACCAGCCTGTGCTGGAAGGCAAATGGCACAAAACATTGACAGCAGCTTCATTGCAGGAGAACTCATCTCCATCTGCAGGCTTCCCTCTGCTCTTCACTTCCCACCTTGAACAAAACATGTGCCTCCTCCACTCCCAGAGTTATACATCAGCCTGGGGATGGTTCCTGGCCCTCCTGGGTTTGGGCTTCTCTGATGTTAAATTAGGAAGCGAAAAGGAGGCATTATGTTTTAGCCTGCACTTGTTGAGAATCTCTGCTCATGCAGTTCCTGAGCAAAAGTGGTCCATTTGGAAAAAAAAAAAAAACCAACCAAAAACCAAAAAGCAGCAAAAAAATTAAGCAAAGTTTTCTGCATTTTTGTTGAGTTGGAGTTTATACCAGACCATGCCATTACCAATGTGCAATTTAACCTTTCAACTTCGGTGCTTCAGTTTTCCCTTTGATTTCTGTTGACATAAAGGGCATTAAGTGTCTGACTTCAAAGAACAGCCAGCGTGGATATTTGTTGTTCAGCATGGTGGTCTTTGCTTAAATGGGCTGCTTCTTTTGTGTTTCTATTTTTTTCTGTAGTTGATATACTATATAAACATTCTGTTCTTAGCCTCCCTGTCTCACCATTCATCCACACAAAAAATTTTACAGCCTTGTATAAATTACTCTGGTAGCAGAGTGTTATATATGCCCAGAATATTTTCCATTTCTGCAAAAATGTAAGATCACAGCGTTTCCAAAATTATTTGCAATGACATCAAACAGTGTTTTGAGAATTTACCAATAATTAAGACATTAGAGTTGCACCAGCAATTCTGCTCTCAAACTTTGGAGGAAATAGAAAACATATAAGAAGGTTAATTTCTTTTCTGAATTTTACACCAGGGACTACCTCTCCAGAAATTAAAAGTGGCTCAGTTATTATCCAGTCAAATTCAATTATATTTCTACCATGGTGATTTTCTTCTGTATTTATCATCCTCGTATTAATTGTGCTTAGGGCATACATTTCTAAAATATTGCTCCCTTGAGCAAAGCAAGGAGGAAAAAGGCAGAAGCAACTCGTTTGCAAAGGCTGAGGTACAAAGCAGCTCCTCAGAGTGCTATGGGCATGAGCTGTCACTGCTTCACACGCTGGACCAGCTGCTCCAAATTAATGCAGCACTCCCAAACTTAATAGAGATGTATTAATTTATGCTGCTTGAGAATCTGAGACAGATTTTTGGATCACCAAACACACAACAAGAAGTGACTTCTCTGCAGTAATTCTGGGATGGAACACTCTGGCCTGTGTTCAGGCTGAGTGTGGCTCATGGATTATAAATAGGATTCCTCATGGCTCCCTTCCACAAAAGTGGAGATAAAGCACACCCAGAGCACACCCTGCATCAAGTACTGGGGTCACAGGCTACAAATGACATCATGATGCTGCACTGCAACCAGAGTGTCTTATCAGAGCTCCATCTCAAACATCATTCCTAAAGTGCAGTCCACAGGTGTACAAAGACTCCTGTGGCATTACTGGAGACCCAGGACATATTCCTGCTGCTGGTGGTGCCTGTTTTCCCACCATACAAACACAGGATTGTGTTGGAAAGCTGGCAGCAATGAGCATTCACTCACACTGACAGTTTGAGTGCCCCTTGTTCTGAGTGCAAATTTCTGAGAAGCTTATGCTGAGGAATATGAGTTTTTTTCACAATTCTCACCACAATACCATGAAATCCCATAGATCTTCTGGGAAAGGAGCAGACAGGACTTTCAAAGAGTCAAAGATTGCCGGAGTTCAGAACACTCCTCTGGCTGTCCTGGATGATTTCAGACCCGGACAGGGGGCTGGGAAACCTTGGCAAGAAGTCAAAAACTCCTGTGCCTTTGATTTTAGCCCTTGGGAGAAATTACCATCTCTGTGTGAGGATTTACAGGCCACAAGAGTTTGAAGTAGAATGATAGTCACAGGGTGAAAAGTAGATTTCTGGGTTTTTTAGAATGATAAGCAGAAAAGACAAGATGGAGGAACAGCATGGCTTTTGAGCTTCTTCCTTCTTCTTCATCTGCTCCATCTTCTGCTGTGAGGGTGGCACTTTCTGGTTCGTTTAGAGTAGAGACTGACTTTCTAACATGGATGATAGGTATTGGGAATTTTTGTAAACGTTGTGGACGTAATTTTTAGTATAAAGTTACCGGCCAGCTTAGGGGTGGTGATTTTTGCTGTGAACTGACCTGCTGCACAGACCTCTGTGAGTCAGGGGAAGAACATCATAGAGAAGAAAGAATAAACAACCTTGGAAAACGGAAGACACAGCTCTCGACCTTTTCTTCAATGTCAGTGCTGGGGAAAAGAGACTTTTTGCATCTTGAAAGATGCACAGAAATCTGAGAGAAGATGGGGCAAACCTTTCTCCAGCTCATCCCTCTTGTGAGCGCACATTCCATCGCTGAGGAAACACAACAGGACGCTTCACTAGGAGAGTCTGGCAAAACCTTGCCTTCCCTGTCCCACCTGGGTGCCCAGCACAGCTGCTTGCCAGCTGTGACAGGTTCTTGCTGGCTTTGCACCTGCAGCTGCAGCTCGTTCTGCCTGCTGCTGGCACTGGGAGCAACAGGAAAAACAGGCACAGCCACAGTGCAGCTGAACTGTGCACAATGGGCTTTGGGCAGAGGGAGACCACAGGACTCCAGCAGGATTTGAAGGACTCCAGCAGGATTGAAAAGCACTGTTTGGTGCTGCCTATATTAGTAGAAGTATTGGCAGGTTGCAGTAGAGGAAACAAAAGGGGTAAAAAGAATAAATGCTGTGGACGGCAAAGGCCAGCATTCCACATGTCCCTGCAGCACCCTAGAGGCATCAGGGCTGTTGTTTTTATAAATGGATTTTCAGTTTCCCACAAGGCTACTTAAGGAATCTGAAGGGACATGTGATAAGAAAAGAAATTGCTCTTCATGAGCTGGTATGGCCCTGTCTGGCAGGAATATTACTGGGATAATGTAGGACAAATGGAGACCAGGATAGCGCAGAGATGACATTACACAGGTGCAGTTGCTTTTATTGCAGCAGTTTTAGACTGATTTACATGCAGAAGGAAAAGATACAGACCCACTTGGGAGAATCAGAATTTATGATCTTTTTTATTTTTTTGACTGTGTTGCATTGCTGTCTCCTCACAGCAAAGAAAAAAAGGGGGAGAAAACCAGAAAGGAACACAAAGAAGGCTGTGCATGGGGAATAGATATGGCCCTGTATCACAGCCTCTGTCAGCTGGAAAGGCCAGGAGGACTTCATCCCCTTTCCAGTCCTTCCACTGGGTGAACTGTACAGCACACATCCCTTTTTATGCGCCAGATCCCACCTGTAAAAGGGAACGGCATCAACAGTCTCTCCTGTAAAGTGTTTTGAAGCCTACTGATAAAAAAAAAAAAAAAAAAAAAAAACAAACCAAAACCCCCCCCCCCCTCAAAAAAAAACCCCAAACAAATTCACCACCACGTAAAATTAATTTCTTAATTTGAATTTCATGAGAATAGTAGTTGTGAACTTCCTGGCAGTATCACACTGAACAGTCCTTGCATCTGGTTACAAAGTTGTGATTCTACCTGGTCAAGGTGAATTAAAATAACTTGGTTTAGCACCATTTTTTCACCAATACATCTCAAAACACTTTACAGAGGAGACTGTAATGGAAATAACATCACCTGACTCTTCACATGCTCAGGCCAAGCAAAAAATTGGTGTTATACTAAGGAAAAGAAAACAGAAGCTGAGAGTCCTTTTTTTTTATTCTAACCAGGGAAGTAAATAATTTTCAAATAGAAAATTAACCTGACTTTTCCCCTACTCCCCCTTAGAAAACAAGGCAGTAAAACAAGCTTTTGTTTAGCTAGGGGAACTTTTATCTGCTCCAAGTCAGTTTTACAGCAGCATTTGCTATCTGAAACAGATCCATAAAAAGATAATACTCTGCATCATGATCTGTGTTGCTTTTCTTGTTTGTTGAATTTTAAATGCCGTATCTGTACCCACAATAACACAAAAGAGAAGAAGAAAAACAGATGGAAATTTAGACAGGTGAAGAGAATTCCAACCTACTACCCCTACAGAGTAGGGCACATTAGCAATAAACACAAGGTGGAAACACAACATTAACATTCCAGTGGAGACACCCCTTAAATATGAAATGCAGTGGTCTCTGTAGAGCATTTGGGTGATCTATTAACATGAATAAACACAGAGATTTTAAATATGTGTGCAGGTAAACCTGAATTGTTCACTCCAAAGGATAAACATTCTCATTTCTGGCCTTTGGAAGCCAGAGAGAAAGGAAAACTGGGTTCTTGTTTTTCTTGCACACTGCTCTGCCACTGTCACTTCACTAGAGTGATCGAGACAAACACAGAAAATACACCCTAGGATCAAAACCTTCCCTTTCCCCACTCCTTTTTTTATTCTTTATCAGTTTTTACAAAATTGTACAAAATGAGTTGGTTTATTGAGTAACAGCATAACTGTTTGAATTATTGAAGGAAGTGAAAAGTCACCAAAACAAACACATCCAGTCTGGTAATTTTACTCGCAGTTTCTGAAGTGACATAATGCAGCTTCTTTTTAAAGCTTTCTTGGAAAAGCAGCAATTTCCTGTGTTTATTTTGTCTTCTTATTTCAGAAAAGTCTCTCTGATTTGTGGCAGCAGACACCATCTACATGATAGAATGTTTTTCTACCAACAAGAGGTTTCCACTGAAATGATCAATGGAGAAATAAAATCCCTTTAGTATCACTACCTTCTTATATTTTTAAAGAAATATCAAATGATTGTAATTCATGGTTTTAAAAAAGAATAATCTCAATGTTTAATTACTAGAACCATTATATAACAACTTATGATCTACTTTATACCTTAAATTCTGCCTTAAACTTGATCCATCTTATTCTGCTGAGCAGAATGGAAACTCATCTGGTATTTGTTATCTTGCAAGAATTGAGACAATCTGTTGTAGGGCTTTTCTATGCTTTTAAATTACAATAGCAGTGAGAATAGAGCTTTTACATGCTCATCCTATTGGAAAAAAGTATTTAATGGACAGCATTAAGCCAAGTGGATGAGATTGTAAGACATATTCAGTGTGCTTTTTTACTGCTTTGACTTTAAGTCAAAACATTCATATTTATAAATTAAGCAGTTAATTTCTTTATAGCGGGCTTTCAGCCAAGGAGTATGGCCATCCTCTGGTAAAATGACATTTTGGTGACAAATTTGAAATAAACTGAAACAATCAAGTTGCAAGCAATGGAGAGGTAAGAAAGTAGAGGACTGTAGATATTAAACCCACCATCAAGTTGCACGAGCTTGCTAAAAGCACAATTTTGCGACAAAGTATGGAAGGAGAAAAAAAGAAATAGCCTCAGTACAAAGTTTCCCTCCCATAAGAACCTTGCCAAGAAACCAATATCCTTCAGCCACATCATGAATCATGAAACACAGAATCACAGAATATCCCAAGCTGGCAGGGACCCCCAGAGATTCTCTCTTTTCCTGCTCTGTGTTGTGTAAACCGTACCAATAGTGAGTGAGGATAACAGACCAGTAAATTGCTCATATTTAGTATATACACCCAGTTTTATGACATAAGGAAGACTGTGCTTGCACCTTTCTTGGACAGACCCACCATCCTACTCACTTCTCTTTTCCTTACCTACAAACTCTCTGAAAAGAGCCTCACCATGAAAATCCCCAAGTTTCTGAAGTTTTTTCCCCAAATTCACATAAGCTCGGAAGAGATAATTCTCACAAGCCGATAATTTGAAGAGGTAAGATGAACGCATGAAAGAAGTTTTCCTATGCTTATTTGCCACTAGCAAGAAACCAGAAACAGAGATTTGAGATGCAACACTCCAATTCCCACAGGAAACTTCACATTTTGTTCCCTTTTTTGTCTGCAAAGTGAACTTGAGTGTCACCTACTGAAGCAAAACCAAACTGTTAATTTATTGCAGGGATTGAGCAACATGAATGTTCAGATGCTGCACCCACACCCACACACAGGTAAACTCTCACCAAACCAGTAGCTCCTGTTCAGGGAGCACCACACTGCTGACAGGTTTACAGCAAATAACCAAGCCCACAGTCACTACTGTCAGGAAAATGGGGTCAAATTCTAACAATGAAAACTTCAGGGGAGAAGATCCTCCTTTGGTATGAACATTACTTATTCTAAGGCCTTGCAATGCCTATAGTTTCTGTGATGGCTAAATATAGAGCATAATTTACTTCACAGATTGTTTGGCTGCCTGCATTATGAACAGACCCATAGCCAGCTCCTGACCATTTCTGCAGGGAAGTTCACTCTCCTCTTTCTGGGGAAAATGCAAGGAAGTCACGCCTAGAATTATTTGTTACTGTCATGGAGTCAAATTGTCTCCTCCAGAAATTCTCTGTGGAAATTCCCCCAGTTCCCACAGCTTTGTGCCCTCTCCTCAGAGAAGCACTGCTGGGGGACACTCTGCTTCCACACAAAGATTCAGAATTAACTTAAGTGCAGACTTTGCCATGAAAGCTTTACAAATCTTCAGACACCAATATATTCTGCAAAGCTGCATGCAGACACCTTAATGTGCTTGAGATGACTTGGAATCCATCCCACCATAATGCAAGGAAAATCCTATGCCCACGAAAAAAAAAAAGAAAAAAGAAATACACACACACACACACACACAGGGACTTGAAACCAAAGCAAGAATTTGAGCTTACACACAGACACACTGAACTACAGCAAACACAAGCTGGTGGTGACAGTGGTTGGATGTCTGGTGAAATGTGGGAGTTGGAGAGATTTGTGCTTTAAAGAGAAGTTAAGATTTCACATTGTTTTCTAATAGCTTCTGCTCCTAGGCTCATGCAATACCTCTGGTTTTAATGCTAGCCATCTGTACTAAACTCAAAATTTATCAAAGCAGCACATCCTTGGGAAACAGAAAAAAAAGAATTATGGAACTGGTCACCAGCCCAATGTCTTTTGTCTCTTCTAAGAAACACAGGTGTCTGTCACTAGAAAGACAGCCAAGCTTAACATTTTGGTCACTGATGCAAAGAAGAAAACCACTTTCTGCAGTGAGATTGAAAATATTAAATCAGCTACCTTTAAAACACCTTTAAAAAATGTATGTCTCTTAATTTGTATTTGCAAGGGTTAAAAGAAATAAATAAATAGGGGTTCTGCTAAATTTCAGACTTCTACTTGCATGAGGAGAGATTGTTCCTGCCTATTGCTTATTAGCCTAAAAGTTGTTGGAATTTCAGGGCAGAGGTGGGAGAAAGAGGAATCCTATCTCTGCAAAACCTATGGACTCAAACTAAAAATAAACCCATCTCTCCCTCTTCCCTGAAACCCCTTTCTGCTTTTATTTGTTTGTTCTGGATTATATCAGTCTCTTTTTCATGCTGGTAAATCATGTCTCTGTCACAGCTGATTCCATTTATCTATCCTGGGAGAAAACAAAAGCTAAAAATAACCCTTTTGGGGTTTCTGGTGGGTTTTGCATGAGAAGGGACTGAATATTTTCATTCCAAGCTTGTGTACTTGTGTAAGTCGAAGTTTGGCTTTATCTTTGCTAGGGTTGATTTAACTAGTACCAGTTAGGAAAGGGAAAAAAAAAAATAAAGAAAAAAAAAGAAAAGAAAAATAAAGGTTTTTGCTGTCCATAAAATTCCAAGTTGGCTAAAATTTAACAGCATCTGCAGCAAATAAAAAAGCAAAGTATTTTACCATCCAAGTCGGTATGAGAGTATTTTATTTGCAAGTGGGAGCTTTTTCCCAAAAGCAATTTGCCACTTTTTGTAATGAAGAGCAATGAAATGCCCAGGTTCTGACAGGCTGGAGTGTTTGTATTTTAAAAGCACTTTTTTTTTCCTACTTTGAAAGATTTTAACGGTGAAAAAATAATCATTAAATTTAGAAAATCATCACAACCAATAATGAGACTCAAAGTGAAGAGAGCATTTTGTCTGGCCTAGGATGGAAATCTTGCAGGAACATTTATTTCTGTGACCTCCAGTTGTTCTTCCTCCCATGTGTGTCAGATTCTATCCCATTTTATGGGAACTTGGTGGGTAAAGTGAAAGGAACAAGGGACTTTGCAATATCAACAGTGGCTGCAAAAGGGAAAGAAAGCATCAGTATGACTGATTTTTTTAATTTTTTTTAAAAAGTGTAGATTTTAAAATGTATTTCTGGAATGCTGTAGAGAGATGTAACATTAAAGAAATGGTGGTACACTTAAAATGACAGTCTAATTTTCTTTTTTAATGCTAAACAACATTGCTGACTGTGACACACATGGTCACTTGCCAGGAGAAAGCAATTAAACTCTATGGAGTCTACCAAAAAACACAGATTGCCTCACACCAAAACAGTCCAGAAGTAAGAGACACATCTTTAGGAGTCACTGGAAGGTGGTATTTATAAAAAAGAATGCCATCCTGACGATTACATCTCAATTATGATACCACTGAAAAGTTGTCAGATTTGTTTCCTCTCTGCTTCTAGATCTTTCAAAAAATTCCAGGCTGAAAATCACAGGAAATGGAGGGCAACAAATCAAGAATACAAAGTGAGACCTCAGGAAAACGTCCCAGAGTGGGAGCACTTGGAGTGCTCCAAATGAAATCCCCGGAGCTCTCTGAACACATCTAAAGGCTGTGTCATGAAGTGTGAAGGGATTTCTGCAACCAAGATCCACCAAACAACACAAAGTTACTTCTGCTAGTCACTTGGCAGAACTGCCCATGATATCACCACATTCCAGGCTCCTTAGACTGATGGAGCTGGAAGCATTTGAGTTCATGAACTCCTGTCTCCCAGAGACACTCCCAGCACGCTTATGCTGATGGGGCCACGTTGAGCTTCTCCAAGTGTCCCAAACCTCACCTCAAAGTGGTTGTGCACTTCTCCCTCTTCTTCCTGCCTCCCCAGGAACCCGAGTGCCCTGTGCTATTTGTTAAAAATAGGAAGCAGTAGCTTTTCCAGAGTTTAATTGAATGTGGATACAGATGTGGCTGCTCAGCTGCAAGCCGCTGTCTATTACCAGGTCAAAGTCAATAGCAGAGAGGAGGAAGAACAAAGTGTTGCTTTGGAGGGACAACAGTAGCAAAATGTTGATGGAATGTATAAATTTATGAATGTACCCAGGTCACTTTTACACAGATTTAAAGTGTACTTGTTTAGCAGAGGGAACAAAAAGGACATGCAATTTTCCATACCACTTCTTCAGACATGTTTGTTTTGAGTGAAGAAAAAAAATTTGCTGTTGCATCACTGAATAGAAGGAGGAAAAATATGATCTTACTTAATAGGAATCAGCTACAAGACTGATCTACAAAGCTACTCTGCAAAATCTGTAAACAGCTACTGGAAACAGGAAACACTCATTTTGACTTCCAAAGGCCTAGCTAAGTTACAAAGGCTGACACCCAGAAGTTTTCTTTCCAAACAATTGTACCCAATCTGCAAGTTCTTTGTGTTTAGCGTGGCACTATTTTCCTGCCATTTTTCAGCATGTGCCCATATTTTAGCTGGAAACTTGCCCAGAGGGGCTGTGGAGGAGTTGTAGAGGAACCCATCCAGAGTCTGGAACAAACACAGCGAGTTCTGCCACAGTCATCATACCAGAAGCACAACCCTCCCATACTAACACTGCATTCGGTTTTCAAAATTAAAAATGTCTCTGTGCACTTCAGCTCACCAATTCTAATTGGCAGCAAAAGTAAAGCCTGACACAGTGACACATCTCCATGCCAACAGCTCTCTGCAGGTCTGGGAAGTACACAATGCAATCAGTAAATAGTGGATTTTCCCCTGTAAAAAGCAGAATTTTCCTCTTTTTTACTGCTCACAGCCAGTGCAACACAATGTCATTAAAAAAAATCCCAAATGTCCTTTTTCATCCATGGAGAATGACAAAGGTGGGACTGAAGAATTTACTGTTGCTGGGTTATAGTAGGAAGTACAGGAGGAAAAAAAAGAGTTTTAATTTCTATCTGACCTCTAAAAATACCTATTTACTGCATGAGTAATGGGTTCTTCTTCCACTCCTAAAATCACCAGCATCCCAGAAATTAGTGCTTTTCATCCTGCAGGCTCTATCCCAGTGGGAAGAGCTGGCACAAAAAGAAAGCAGTACTGGGGCCAGGTGGCAAGTCCAAGTGGGCTGTGAAAAAGTAGGGAACTGCCCAGACCTTTTAAGATCCAAAAAAACTGTGGCAGAGCAAAACTCCATCTTAAAGCTGTGTAGACAATAAAAAGGAATTCAAGAAGTTAATACTTTCTGAGGCAGGACTGAAGTTGCTGTGGAAAAAACAGCTCTGCCTCTACTGCTTAAAAGGAGAGGTGTGGGCAAAGAGAAATATTTTGAGTCTAATAATTATGTGGGTTACTTCTTGTCACTCAGTGCATTGGTGAATGGTCTCCTCCCTAACCCCTGCCCCTCCTGCTGCACACATTGTTCCTTATCCTGGCTCCATGTCCAGTCAATCCTGGCACATCCCTATTTCTTCACTCTTCCTTTGAACTGTGTTTCCATTTTGGCCAAATATCTGATTTAACACCGTGAAATGGGACTTTTTTCATCCTGATTCTTTCTCTTTGAAAGAGCCCAGCTGGTGAATTTATAAAATGGTCTTGTTCTCCCATAGAGATAAATCTGACACAGGACACTGCAGCTGAAGGTATTATTTTGTTCCTTCTTTGACTGCCACTCCCTGGGTGGATATAAAGGTATTTCCCTTGAATTCTGAGCTGTACATCTGCTGATGCTGGAGAGAAAACACATCAAAATTCTTTGGGATACATGCTTCAAATGAAACTTTATGAATGTACCCAAGTCACTTTTACAATTTTATAGAATTCCTGAAACTGAATTTTATAAATAAGGAATAGGAGAATCTCTCAGACTGAACTTTACAACCTTGGTGTGTCATCTCAGTAATATCTATTAATCAGTGCATTGTGATCCAGCTGCAGACAGACAGAGACCTGACCATACCATTAAGGTGCCCATACATAAAGTGAAAAAAGAGGGCCAAAAGGTTTAAAAAATAGAAGTTAAGAAGAGTAACTCCATAAAACTTGAAAGCCCACATGGGAAAAAAAGCCTTATTTTCAGAATAAGTAATTGGCCCAAGATAATAAAGGATTTCTTTTCAACTTTAATAACTCTCAGCCACTTTTTTGAGGTCTTTTGAAGGTCTTTCACCAGGTAAGTGATCTGTATAATATCTAGTGCTGAGAAAAGGGGAAAAGTGGAAATAGAGAGGCAGCAGGGCAGAGGGAAGAGCCAGACAAACATTTTGGAGGCAGCACAGTCTTAGATCACTTCAAATTGATTGTGAAACCCTGAGAGCAAGAAACAGGCTTTCTGTAATACATCAGTGAGATAACAGAGAAAGGATCTGGTGAAACAAAGTGAATCACTTGGTGAGAGGCATCTACTCTCAGCTTTGAGAGAGTCTTGATGGAAGGTTGTTGGTTTAAATATTACTTCTACTTTTCCATGTGACTTCTTTTTACAGAACTGCATTAAAATTCCAACAATTACTGCCCTAAGTTACTCAAGAGCTTTTGGAGACTCCCTACCCAGACAGGTCTTTTACTCATAGGAATCAGTCTTCTTGAGCCACACCTTCCACAAAACGAGACCTAGAGAAAGCTTCACGTATCAATTTTTCTTCTGAATCATAAAAAGGAAATGAAAGACTCCTCCTGATTCATCATTCTCACAGGAGTTCTGTTCGTGCATGTGTTAGTTCATATAAACCCAACAAACACCCCCCCAAAAAGAAAATAGGCACATCTCCGGCTTTTTATTATTCTTTGTCTAAAGAGGCCTAAGTTTTGATTGTCTTTATTATAATTCACCTGTAACTGCATTCCCTACTCCCTTTGTTTATTGCAACTCAATAGAATTTTCCTAAAATCCTCTTTTGTTACTACCTCTTTACCAGCTGATTTTTAACAGCTCATTTCACTCCCTTCTACACTGTCCTGTGCTTTATTTCAATGGTTGTTATTGTTAAAATAAAAATTCCATATGAAGAGGAAGCTCCTGCTCCAAGGGCAGGGTGTTATTGTTGTACTTCTAAAAGCATTTGACGTGACCATGGAATGAGCACAGTAAGTTTGAGCATAGGAAGAGAAGAAACATTAATCCCTTGTCACCCTAAGTGTCAGACTTGCAAGAATTGACATTCTCCCTTCAGATAGTAAAGCTAAAAATGTCACTATGTTTTAGCTCAGTTTTTTTTTTTTTTTTCTTCAAGGAACTTAAAGAACTAAGCAAAGATACAGAATGCTTGCAAGAGCATTTCTTTGTATAAGAAAAAGAAAACAGCACAACACACACACCCACACACAGAGTCAAATTTTCAGTCAGGTGGCCATATGTTCCTTTAGTTCACAGAGTTCACATCCCAATTTTGCTGGCAAATCAACAGCAAGCTTCTACCCTTCTATGGTCATTCACCTGAATTTTTGCCAGTGAGTCAAAGCATTTTGCCCCAAATGAAAACACCTTGCCAGCATCATTTACTACTCCCCCTAAAAATACTTTTAGCACAACATTACAGGCATACTTTTGACAACTGTGCTTTTGGAAAGCAGCATTCTCTAGAGCAGTCAGACAATAAAAGGTTTACTGTTTTAAAGACATGGCTACAGACTGAGAACAGACAGGCATCAACAAGAACTTGAAGATATATGTCCCTTTCTTGTCTTTTTAATCACAAAAGATTTTACTGTCTATAGGCACAAGCCTGGATAAACAGAGTCATTTAGCCTCATAACTCCCAGCACCACAACATTTTTTAACACATTAGCATTTCAAAGTTATCTTGACGTTGACCTACAAACAGAAAACTAGAAAAATTTCATAACACTTTTTCATGCTAGACTTCCTGTCTTCTTGCCTCAAACTAAAAATTCCTTTAGAAAGAAGGGTTTTATTCTGCCTACATATTCTTGTAGATGATTGACATCAACAAAAAATAAGAGGCATGCTACTGTTAAAAAATAAGATCATAACAGCTCTATAGCAATGGTTAGTACCAGAACAGTTTTTACCATCCTTTGCTGTTAAAGACACTCTGCTGCATAGATACTTTGCAAAATAGCATGTGCAAAAGAGGAATGAGGATGGGATTTTGTAGAAAATGCAGTTTGGCAGAATGTTACAACAAACATGGCAAGCATTAAGTAGTGATCAAGCCCTGTGTTTAATATTCCCATAATAATATGAAGGAAATGAGGATAAGGTCTGCAAGTTTGTTACCCAAAACTAAGGGGCAGATTTTAAGACAGAGAAGACTAAACTTGACTATCAGACTATCTGAGTGATTGAAAAATATATATATGCTCACAGATCTCCTCCTCAGCACCTCCAAGGATGACAAAGCAGAGACACTCCAGTATCAAAGAGAAATTACAAGACCCAAAACCTGTTTCCCATTTGTGATTTGGACTTTGTGGGTTGTGTCTGATCAAAAGGGTGTTCTCCCTCAGGCTGCTGTGCAGTGTTCCCAATGCCACATAACCCTCAGGCCCTACCTAGCAGTGACTGCTACGAGCCAGCTCCTGGGCTGCAGCTCAGCCCCTCTGCACAAGCTGGTGTGTAAACACCAGGGTTTACAGCCCATTTAATAATTTGGGTTCAGAAAGCCCACGGAGAAAGTTAATCCACTGCACCTGGAGAATGGGCTGGCCTAATGTCCCATGTCACAGAGTTCCTCAGATTTCTCCCTGCCTCTGTGGACTTCCACTGCTGGCTTCAGCAGCAGGACTGCAGATTTCACCTGCCAGAGCACAGCTGGGTGTTAGCCCAAGGCAGACCAGCTGTGTTTAAACAAAAGAACTCAAATGAGAGCTAACAGTGTAAACCAAAAGACCTTGGACTTAAATTGCTTCCTTCACTTTCCCACCCCCCTAATAAAATGAGGCAGTTTAAAACAGGTTGATAAGGAAGCTGTGGCCACAAGTGGGAAGAATATTTCTTTATTAAAGATGGTGGGGGTCACGCACCTGAATTGTCAGACAACTCTTCACTGCCCAAACAAGAATACTGAAACCAAAGAACAGGTTGCAACCCATTGCCTGGGGAGAAGTGCAGCTGTTGTCACACTTTGATGCTGATGTTTACCTTGCTCAGGCAGTGCTAGAAGAAACAAGACACCTAGAGGAGAAGCAGTGAGGGGGATGGTGATGTCATGAATAGCAAGTTCTACAATGAGCTCATGCCCCTTCTATTTGTGAAAGAGATAAGCCCTCTCTGAACAAGGAACAGGCAAAGATAAGATTAAATAACCTCCAGCTCTTCATTAGCTCGTGCACTGGAGCATCACAATGCTGAAACTGGAGATTTTGGAAATGTTCATTATTAGTGCTCAGCTGATACCACTGAAGAGTGAGGATGACTGTGTGATACTATGAGGGGGTTTTTTTTCTTCTCAATTGCTATGATTTTCTTGTATAATACTTGTCTGATATAAACACTGAATGGATAAAGTAAGGGCTTACATTTTGAGTTTGTATTTCCAATTTAGTTGTAGAGGCCTAAGATATGGGCTGTGACAAAGTCCTTAATCCAAACATCTGAACTAAGGGTCATGTTTTGAGGGCTAGAGGACTCCAAAAGTTTTACAATATGCTTATGAAAATACCAAAATAATTTTTAAAAAGTTCCACATTCATCTGTGGGTTATTTGTTTCTTGCATCAAAATTAAACCAGCTGGTAAAATCTGCTAAACTGTGGCTAGGTGTTTATCTGTGGAAGGGGAAGAAATCTGCCCTTGCGAACAAACAGTGAAATTTTATTTTACCCTGGGCCACCCACAGTGTGTTTACTCATCACACACAGAGACTTGCTGTAAAGTAAGCAGGAGGATAATTCTGACTTAATTTTCAGGGTTTAATAGTATGCATGAGTGATAAAATTAAATTTAGGCTCCAAGTAAATATGCAGGGGTTCAAGCACACCAGTTGGTTTGCTTTCACAACCAGGCAAACAAACAACAAAAGAAATCTGAAAAGGTGTAACACAATATCACAGGAAAGAGAGACCTCTGTAAGCCAGAGTATAGACACATTTCACATAAATCCTATAGATACCTATGTGGTTCTATCTCTAAACCTGCTTAATCAAGTATATCCAGGGCTGAGTGTAACTGGGAAGGGAATGGGATACTCCCTTTATCCTGGTTATCAATCACATCCAGCAGGGAGCTGGGGAGATAACAAAAGATAAAGATTTCTCTCCAGTTCTGCAGATGTTAGACATCCTTCCTGGGAAAACTCTAAGGCCATCTGAGGACACAAACTCAGATTCTTGACCAGCTAGAGGCAAAACTCAGATACTCGAGCACTGAAATAGGAGTCAGAGCTCAGTCAAGGCTCCTCAGTACAGTGAAAAAAGTCAAATTTTGTTGTCCAGGGCTCTTGTCAGACATGAACACACACGTGCACACACACACACACACACACTTCTCCCAGCCTACAAAGAGGAGGAGAAACTACAGGGATTGATGACAAGATGAGATGGTTATGGATGATCAAAGGAGCTGAGAGGAGCCCAGGCGAGCCCTGAAGTCACCAGCAAGATGAGGAAGTAAGCTCTGGGTGATAGTGAGAACCCCTCAAATCTTCTTCCAGACAGGTGCTGCTGTCCCTGATTCCATTCCCCCATCTTTTCAGCCACAAGCTGCTCAGCTCCTGTCTCCTTCTCCACCACAAAGAGCAAACCCTGCCCTCACCACTTCACACTGCATTAGTCAATCCCCCATCCCAAGGAGTTGGCTTTACTCCTGTGCCTAAGGAGCTGCAGGGAGAAAAGGGATGAGCAGGAGACGGTGGAATGAGCCCAACCCATTTCTGCTGCTGAGACAAAGTCTGGCACAAAGGAATTCTCCCTCACTGATTGAGCGGTGACATATAGAAAAAGCTGGGGTAATTAGCTTAATAAATTGTACCTTATTTTACTTAGAGCTGACCTTGGTTCTCCCTGCAGGAGGGGACAGACAAAGGATTTGCAGTCAAAACCTTCAAGGTACCACAGCCCTTCCTTGGCTAGCAAGTTCCCCTTGCCCAGTGCTTGTTAAACACTAACAGGCTTGTTTTCTAAATTAAAATTTAATCAGAGCTTGGCAGGTGGATAACATGAGACTAATAGAAGCCTTTCACTCAAGGTTACACAGAAAAGATTATGCATAGAAATCAAATTGAAACTTTCCCTACACTAAAAAGACCAAACCAATGACACTTCTTTGTCAGGATGAGAAAGAATATGAACTTCCATGAACTACAAAATTCAGAGATGGAGTATAAAATTTACAGCAGTCACAGTTTTGAAGAAGTAAGAATAAAACTAAACACTGGAAGAGCACATGCTTTATTTATCTGAAATACCTGGTAAATGCTGCAAGTTCCACACATTTCAGTTTAGAAGCAATTTGGGGTTTTTTTTGTTATGTTTTGGGTTGTTTTAATAAAGAAATAGCTAAGTAAGCACAGGAACCTGTGGAAACTAGCTTACATTGTATTATTGGATTTGAATTACTGCAGGGACAAATCACAGAACTCACTGGAGGAGATCCTTCAGTGGTGACTGCTGGAGTAAGAGAAAGCAGCATAAGAACAGCTCCAAGAGCTCTTGGAGCTTCGTGTTCAAGCATATTTTTAAACTAATGAGCACCACACATATTGCAGACAGCTGACTAAATAAATAAAGAAAAACACCATCAAGATTATCTATTCTTGCCAGTGCCTGGGTGCAGGCAGCCTGGCTGACTAAAGCAGGGGAGATAAGTATCAGTGAGTTATGAAAAATGCCATTACAGCAGGCCAGGAGCAAAGAGGCAGAGCACTGGGAGGAACAGAGCTCAATATAGCGTGCAATGACTGTAAGCTTCAGTGCCCACATACTAAGCTTTCTGTACTGTAATGGTCTGATAAATTCATTTTGACCCAGAGACCAGAGATAAATTGTCTTAGCAATACAAACAAACAGCTAAGCAATTAGGGCAAAGTTTTTTGAGAAGGTGGTGATAACATCTAGAAGCATTGTTGGGTGAGGGGGAAAAGCAGCCCTGGAGAGAGGGGGTTTAATCTGGAGTAAAAAGGAGAGTATAATGGCTTCTCCAAATTGCAGAGC
Organism: Certhia americana; assembly: GCA_018697195.1. Classification (NCBI taxonomy): domain Eukaryota; kingdom Metazoa; phylum Chordata; class Aves; order Passeriformes; family Certhiidae; genus Certhia; species Certhia americana. Next base: position 65,103,095 of record CM031879.1, on the reverse strand, counting down.
ACTAAAAGGAAAAGCAGACAAGCAACTGGCATTGGTATTTGTCTGGCATCTATTTCGGTGTATCCAACCTGAAAAGCAACTTTCATTGTCCCATTTGGAGTTCATCAAGTTTGGCCTATAAAAAGATTTTACATGTGCAGCTGTGAAAGTGTCAGAGCTGAGAAATCCATGAGGAACCATCAGGTTTTATAGAATTGCCATCATTTACATTTCCTGAAAGTAACTTATTAAAATAGAGTTTTCAAGCACATGCAGTGCAGTGGACAAATAACCAAAGAAGCAATTCCATCTATCAGTTTTCACATACCAGCCCCATTTAGGCACAGACATATGTTAGTTGCAAAGCAGAACATTGGCTGCAACAATTCCATTACCTCCCAGGCAGAGAAATAGAAGGAATTAATATTTAACCCAAGCTGTGTGCTGATTTATCAAAGAGTATTTCAGCAATACTTTAAATCTACAAAATTAAATATGGTATTATATATATATATATATATATATATATATATATATATATATATATGTGCGTGTGTGTGTGTGTGTGTGTATGTGTGTGTACATATAAATGAGTGAAATTTCAGGTCTAGAATATATTCCTTCAGTTTTGGTAGGGCTACCCAAGAAAACAGCCTTGAGAAGACATAAGATGATCTCTCAAACTTATACTAACTTTAGTTGTGCATATCTTGTACACAGTAGGAGAGTTTTAATAGAGATGTCTGCTCATTGCAAAGCATCTAAATTTTATTTTTGACAAAAAGAAATATGGAGGAGATACATTCACATTGTTCTTTTACTGCAGCTGAATGACCAGTGGTCTCGGTGTTCCCTGAAGAATGAGAATCTGTATTATTTTTAAACACACAATGAAGATGTAAATGGCATTTGCTTTACTAAAGAGTTTCTTTTTCTCTTGTAAGATTTTTCTTTAAAGTGTATTTTAGGGAAAAATAATAATAATTAAAAAATCAATAAGACACAAACATTCATAGATATTATTTTTGGAGCTGCCAGAAACAATCCATAGCCTTAAGTCCATCCCACAGAACAGAAGCAGCTCCAGTAACTCAGCCATGTCGTGTGAATTCCAATATCCTTTAATGCACTGAAAGCAAGCGTGGCTTGCTTCATTGGGTACTATGTTGCACTATACAAAAGTCTACAAAAGCCACCTAAATGAAATGAACAATTATTTATATTTCAATGAGGAAAGGCACTTGACCAGTAAATACAGAATAAGACTGTATTGAGATTGGCAAATAAGGCAAGACTGCAGCACCCCTTGCTAAAAACCAAATTAACACTTAAAAAAAGAGAAAAAAAGTCTTCCTTCTTTTATCTTAGGCTAAGTGGACAGTCTTCCTGCTTCCTGGGTAGAAATACAGTCATAAATTCAAATTGTTTGTTTGTTTAATCTCCACTGGGAAGCACCATAACCAAATGATGCCATTTCAATTTATGATCAATGTATTATTGTTCAGGTTATTTGGAAAGTTTCAAAGTAGGTTTCCATAATATTGGTAATGATGAAATACAAAGGAAATCACCCATAAATTGCATTTTCTAACTGCACAACTGTTCCTGCCATCTGTAATAAAATTTTATTTCCTGTCTTTTTTCAGCCTCTAATGCAACCATCACAACTTGTCACTTAACCACACTGAGCTCTCTTAACTTTCACTTACTGTTTCTGTTTTTTTTTTTTTTTCCCTGCTTGATGCTGCCTCAGAAATGATGTCTGTAGGAGCAGCATGTTAAACAGGCATGGCACCTCTTCAGGAATTAGGCTGAAAGGATTAAAAGTGACTCTCTAAGTGGAAGGCAGGATTCTGGCTTGCAGGGCTGCTGTCCATGCTCAGAAGGACAGCAGGGTAACACTCAGCTATTATTAAAGTAAAATTAAAGCTTGCTGCTCTGGAAAGGTTGATAGGTTTTTATCTCACCTGTCCCCTCCACAAATTCTAGCAAGAAAAAACTGGTGTTTTCCTCATCCTTTTTTGACCCTAGTTGCTTCTAGAGTCCCTGTTATGCAGGGATGGCTTTTGTTGGGATGAGAGAGGGGCTACCTGAGTCACAGGAGCAGCCCAGGAAGGAAAAGGGAAGGACAAGTGGTATAAACAATTTCTGGAGCATTTTCTGTGCTGAATGCTGCCAGTACAAAACACACCCTGTGCTTTATGGATGGAGCTCGACCACCTCAACAGTGACCTGAATATTTAGGTTGCAGACACCATGGTTCCTACCCCTGCTTCTTCTTTGCCTCAGTGTATTTTACACAAGCAGAGAATGAACACAGCCAGGTGCCTGTGACCAGAACACAGATACAGCCAGTGTTCAGCCACATCCATTTTAACCTCCCAGAAGAAGTGCTAAAACACAAGAAGTACTGCAAAACCACCAGCTCAGGGGTAACAGCAAACATGTGCTTGGTGATTTCTGCATAAGAGACAGAGTCACACCTCTCTGTGCAGTGCAACAGAGGTTTTTTTATCCTCCCCTCCACAAAACATAAGTGCCACATGAGGCACATTTGAATTTTGCCAGGCATTGGCAGGTTGGGGTGGCCTGATATGAAGGGTTGCACTGTCACCTTCATATAAGGTATGTAAACATACTGTTTACACCTGTAAACAGTACCCTTTGTGTTATGTTCTTCTAAACTTCCATCACAGCTGCAGGTGGAGGCACTTACGATATTGTCACCTGTTATGGAGCTTGGGAATAACAACTGAGTTATAATAATATTTAACTAAAACCTTGACAAATTCTGACATCCAAACAAAGCCTTGATAATGTGATTCCCTCTTCCCTGGCTTTCTCCTCACACTACAGACGAGAGGTGCCAGTACTGGAGACCAGGAATCCAATCCAGCTCCTTGCACTCTAACAAATGTTAGAGTTGGCTTTTTTTCTATTTTCTGACTTGCTAATGATAAATAATAACTGATACTGATAAAAGAAAAAATAATTCCTGTGTAAAGCAAAGCCACAAACATGAGTCTTTAATTTTATCTGGAAACAGATGCATTCTTTTTAAACTATTTCTTACCCAAGACAGATATTTGCAGCCATATATCCCAGAGTTACTTCACACCCCGCCATGAAAAATTCTACCCACACTTTAAAATTCTGTGAAATTATTAGAAAACTTCAGAAAAAAAACCAAAAATCAGTTATAGAAAGTGTTTTGCAGAAACTTCTGTTTCCAAAGCAAGTTTTTGTGTCGCACTTTCCCACCAGACCTGGAAATTTTGCTGCACAGAGGTTCACATGATAATATGCACTCAGTTATATTTTGACAGCCTTCACTGGGCTGTTACAATAGCCTGTTTTCCAGAAAAGAAAGTCTAACTACCACACCAAGCTGAGCCTTTGGGGGTTGGTTAAATTTCTCATTAAACTGATGTTTAAGTATAGTAGAGGGTTTTCTTAGTGTGGCAACTTGCCAATTTAACACTGGGGAAATTCAGATGCAGATAAATTAAGTTTATAAGTAAGCTTGCTGAAATGACAAATGGGATTTGGAAAACTGAAATGGGAGTTTCTGTTTCTCCTGTGTTATAGGGCAGTGCCCTCCACTGGCCAATTGTTTTCACTTTTTTAATAAAAGAGCAAAAATTCACCGTGACTCCAGAATAAAACCTCAAAAATACCTCCAAGCCCCCTCAGAGTCAGTGTCAAATTCTTAGAAAAGGTTATTGCATAATGGCACCAATTTATACTAATGCCAGCCTTGCTTTCATATTACATGGCAATAAAAATACTTTGGGTGCTGAACTAAATCCCAAGGCAGCCCTTTTAAAGAGTTCCAAATTAGAAGTGACAAGACAGAAATGGGTAGTGCTAAAAAGTGTAATTTAATACAAGATCATAAAGTGGTAAAAAGCATAGAACCAGATTAGCAATTACTACTGTCTGTTAGATTTTCATTATTTTAGCCCTTTTTTTTTTGTTCAGAAATGACAGATGCTAGCAAATATCCCTCTTTGAAGAAATTAATAATGGTTTTGAGTGACTTGGTGAGGACAGAACTAGTTGCATCGGTAATACCTGTACTTGAGAGTGGGAATTAGTAAAGTGCCAAAAGCCAAGAGACATTGAGAAGCCTGGAAAGAAGATGGCTATAGATGTATGCCCTCCACTTATGGTACTGTGGGATACCCCAAGGACACTACGTTAATAATAAAACTGTTATTAATGAGTTTATAGTCAATTCAATCATCCTATACAAGATCACTATCCAATTACTAGATTATATATTACATATTTATTATATATTATATTCAGTGGGGTAGAGCTCCTGGTGAGAAGATGAACTGTTTCTTTAATAAGATTAAAAGCAATGAGCTATAGAAGGAAGTTATGATAAAAATACAAAGATAAATGGAGCTGCCAGAGATAGACCAAAACTGAAAAGGTAGGAAGACTGAAAATATGCTTGGTGATACAAGTTGCACACTTAGATTTTCAGGCAGAGACAAAGAAGGACAAAAAATATTCTTAAGACCCCAATAAAACCTTCACTACCATCTACAGATAGTGGAAAGCTGAAAGTCAGAAGATGGGTTAAACATCCCTTTTTTCAAGGGTTTAACAATGATCATTTCCTTTGATAACACCAAATGTAAGCTTTAAGGCCTAGCATATGTTTTATCATTTGTCCCATTCACTTTGTATAAAATCTCTATGTTAGTGGGCAATGAAGGAAATTAGTCATATTTCATATCTGCCAATCATGTGATAACCTATTTCCTCTAGAAAAAAAAACCCCAAAAACCAACCCTAAAAAACAACACTGTTCCTAAACTTATTTTTAAAGAGAAAAGCTATATTTCAAGACTAACCATGAAGCATCCTTCTTTGAACACAAATTTGGTTTGCCACCCCAGTACACAGCAGTGCTCAGGGTACTCCCCAGTCTCTGCAGAGCCCAGCTCTGGTGAGGTGGGGAGCAGCTTTGGTCTGTTCTTCCAGGCAGCACAAACACCAACAGACAAAGATAACCCAACCCCTTGGCTTCATTAAGCCTCAATCCTCACAGGAGGTCCTGCCCACTGCTGGGAATTGATTTGGGATGCTCTTTTTGCATCAGGACTCACCAGTGATGACACAGAGCAAGGCCTTCAGTCACCCTCACCCTCTGGGTCTCAGTTTCCCCAGTTCAAAGAGGTTTGTTTTGCATCCATTGCCTTATCTCAGGTCTACCTTTCCCCCCCTCCTCCAGATTCCCTTGATTGTTTAATAACCACATTTTAATGCTGGGTTCTCCTGCTAATCCTTTTGTAGGTGAAATCTCCCTTGTACAGTCTAAGAGCCAGGTTTGTGCTATGAGCTTGAAACAATAAAAAAAAACAAACTGGAGAAGGTGGGAACAGTGGGATATCAGGTTGCTTCCACATTCTGGTCTTATTTTTTTACGTCGCTTTCAGACCTCAAACTGAAGCAGTGAGCCATTTTCACAGCCACAGCACTCACACTCACACACAGGGGATGCAACACAAGCACCTTCACACTTTCTAAAGCTCTGCACAGATCTGTCTTAGCCAGGATTGGATTGTACCAATGTTTCTTAGGAAAAGACGGAAGGAAGAGCACCTGCTGGTCTCACTCTCAGCCCACCGAAAGCCATCGGAGAGCTCCTGGGCAGCCTGCTCCAGCCCAGGGGTCTCTGCCCAGCTGTCCCCTGGGGACAGCCACTGCTGGCCATGGGCACAGTGTGTGCACCTGCCCTGGCAGAGGATTGCAGCCCTGCTGAGCTGCTGAGGTGGATCCCTGCTCCCTGCAGCTGGCATGCACCTCCGTGTGACCCCGGCCGCACAACCACGCTGACGTACGCAATTTCTGACTTTTGCTTTTCCTTACAGTGGAAAGAGCTTTAGGCAGCACAGCTTTAAACCACAGAGCTCTGAAAAACAAAAACAGGATGTCTGCCTCTAAAGCTGCTGCTGCTGTGTATGTTTTTCCTGAGACTTTGCTATCTAGGACCAGGTTGGTGCAATCTTACAGTGCAGTCTATTGGCCAAATTCTCTCCTTTCTGATGGAAGATTAACTCTGGTGTGTATGACAGAAAATGGTGTCATGGCCAAGGGTTCATGTCATCACAATAAAAATAGAACCAGCTGGAGATAAAAAACAGATTACAATACTAAGTCTTAAAGTTCTTAAAGGTTCTCCTTTACTCTTGCCAAACTACAGTGGTGCACTGATGGAGTCCCCTTCTGACTATTCATCAGAGAATTTGAAATATTAGGTGAGTAATTATGTCAGGCAGTGAGGCAGTCCAAACATTTCTTGCTAAAAGGAGAACTACTCATCAACTGATTGAAATGTATATGTTTATTTAATCTATCAGAATTGACTAATCTCTAACAACATCATTTTTATTCAACTTTGGGCACCTCAGGAGCAGCCTTTCTAAACCAACAGAACTCTACTCAGGTCAGCAGCACATGAGATTTTTGGCCCCGGAGGAAGTGGGCCAGACATACTCAGCAAGAACTTTGGGCAGACACAGACTTATAAATGAATGACCCCTGGATCAGGAGTTGCTCACATTTGTGCAGAGATCACCAGAAACAAACATCATCCCAGCTGATCTAAGGGATCCAAAGCAGTTGTGTTTCTACAGAAAGGTCTCTCAAGCTCCATTTTCCAGCTTGCTGCTTGATTTTACTGACAGCTTCTACCAGGGCAGCTTAACTTCTCCAGGCTTACATGGACCCCTCACATCAGAATTCCACTGGTGGAAGCATCCACCACTGAGACCTGGGCAGTGCTGAAACACATTGAACTGGTTTGCTTTCAGTCAAATATCACCTTATACAATAATATCAGCAGTTTTCAAGCAGCCTGGTGCTTGCTTGGTAAAACCCACCTGAGTTACCGTGATGTAAATCTGCTACACACATGTGCAGGTTGATGTAATAGAGGTTTGTCTAAGAGGCTCGGGGGTAGGAAATCAGTTTTTCTACCATATTACTTGCCCTTCCCACACAATGGAGGGAGTTTGCCTGAGAGTGTGGCCTAAAGCAAAGCTTACCTCACCAGAGAGCATCCCTGCTGTCTTCCATCCAGCAGAGCAGACTTGACAAGAATCTTTGTCCACATTACAGAAAACAACACCCAAAACATTACAGCTGTATACCTGGCACCATGTTTAATAGTCAACACAGGAAGCTTAAGAATGACCAGTTACAGACTTGGAAATAAGGGTTTACTACAGGATTGATTTTATAGCTTAAAACACTTGCTGAAGGCAACCAAAACTTTTGCTTTTGGCAGCTCCATAAAGTCTAACTTGAGTTCACAAAGTGCCTCACATGAAACTGTCATCATTGCGGGATCCTGGCATGAACAGATATGTGAAAGCCAATTTACACTTATTTTGCAAGTTGGGAAGGCTCACTGTGTGTTCATATATATATACACACACACACACACACACCCTTTTGGCTGAATTTTACTCTTGGAAGCCTTTTTGTCTAATCATTGGCTGCTTTTATGGCTCTAGGATGAAGATTTGTTGGCCTGATTAAGTAAAAAGCAGAAGCCATGCTGTTTTGGAAAGCTCTCACACCAAAATAAGTGCAGCACACACCAAGACTTACCTGCTTACACTTCTGCCAAAAGACAAGATAAATAATTACACTGAGTTATCTAATATTGATGTGTGTATCAGGCAAGCACAGTGTTAATATCTTACTTGTTTGCATTGGAATTGGGAGTTTAAACCTAGATCCATAAATACAATAGGTTCTGTGCTTCTTTCACAAAGTTCACAGTTTAAATAAGGAGACACTACACATTTCTGCTCAAGAATCAGGACAACCCTTAAATGAATTCTTACTAGGTAGAAATGCAGACACAGAAAATGAGATGATCAGTGATCCAGGTGAAAACTGCTATGTTCAATTTAGAAGCAGAAAACTAGATGAAATTATGTTTTGACTTTATTCTTACAGGGCACCTTTATATCTATAATTTCTGGACTTACATTTTCTATACATTTGAAGTATCTTACAAATATTTAGAAGCTATAATTTATATTTTTTTTTTTTTATTGTGGGGCTTAGAATATAAAAATCCTTACTTTAGCAATTTCAGCTGTAAGATCATTCTGCTTCTATGCACCTGACATCCACATCAAGAGGAATTAATGATTTTGTAGTATATTACTTTAAACCGCGTAGCACAATCTCTCCATATTTTAATTTCTTTTTTTCATTTGTGCATTTGACTCTCTTTCTGCTACTCCTTATTTTCCCCACAAGGGAGAAATGCATTTAAACACCAATAGGAGCTAAGAATGCAGGTACAGTTTGCACTAGACAACATAAGTCACCACCATTGTTCATGCACTAAACAGTAGAAATAAGATTAGAACTGAGGGTTTTTTCCCTCACGTGCAAAACCCTTTGCTTGCACTGTGCTGAATAAAAAGAAGAAGAAAAGACCAATTTGATAGAACAATTTAGAATTCTCTGATATGAAAGCAAGGCCAATATTACATGCTGAGGAAGTACAAGGAGCAGGATATCTGGTATGAAAGCACAGTACAGTTACTATAGGTGTAGCAGACACATCAGCTACATGAGTGCCCTGGACAGAAAGTAAACATAGGATTTGAAACAAAACCTCTTAAGAGCAATCACACCATAGAATGGAATCAAATTGCTTTCAAATTCATCCTGAACACCACTGTGGATATTTTTCCCCTTCTTATCTGAAGGCAAGCAGCAATTTGTAAAATATTTTTTTTTTTTTTTTTTTTTTTTTTTTTTAACCTCAGGTGTTTACTAAAGGGTTTTTTCAGCGACAAACTTATATTTTCTCTTGCAAGGGGGATCTCAGGTGAGTTTTTCACCGACATTACCATAACATCCGAATGTCAGCTAGACCTTCATGAGCCTGCTAACTCAGGAGATCTCCTCACCAGCATTATTTGTATTGGTTTCTGATGGGAGATAAAAAATTGCTAGGGCACCTGGATGCTCTGGTTCATCCAGGCCTTCCTCCGTGTTTTAATGCTTTGCTTTACATTTGAAATTTACTCCAGAATCCCCATGCCCAAAACTGGACATGTATATTACAGGACAAAAGCATGAAAGTTACTCAAGATCCTGCTAAAGCACAGTACAGAGTTGTCCTGCATGATTATTTTGTTTGCTTCCAGAAATATTTGCTAAGCTGAGTAAAAGCAACAATTCAACAATTGTAGTGAACTCCCTGATGGGGATTTTCTGTTCTGGACAATAATTCCCTATTTATGGAACAGCAAGTGTGCCTGCTTTATAAAAAAATCTCATGAGGTAGCCTTTCTATTTGCAGGCTGTATCTAAAAATGACTATTTCATTTTGGTGCCCAGTCAATTCATATCAGCATTGCTTTAGAGCTTAACCTTATGGAGAAGTCTACAAGTATGAAACTGTCTGTAAAGCTCACAGCTCTCAGGAACTGTGTCAGCTGCCTTATAAAAGTGGGAAAACAAAGACACCAAGACTGTAAGCCACCCATCACAGAGCAGTGCTGCTTTTCTAAGCCTCTGGCTACTCCTACCAAGCTTAAGGCCAAATCTGCATTTGGTAGGAAATGCTCACATTTAGTGAAACAAGATCAAACTCACGATCACTTCAAGTGCAGCCAGCCAGCAGAAGGCTAACTCTCACTCAATGACAGGTGTCCCTCATTATTAATAATAATTAATAATTAATAATTGTTAATAATTGTGTGCTCAGCTAAGGAGCTGCTGCTCACTCACTGTGCCACGTCGGAGGCTGCTGGCAGTGGGGACTCCTCGGGTACCAGGTCGATGTCGTCAGTGAAGCTGCTGGCCCGTGACATGTCTGGGGTGAGCCCTTCCAAACGTCTCCTGGCTGCACAAACGATTCAAAGAAATCACAATCCATTAGGGAGACAAATCTCCAAGCTCTTGCCATGGCACATATGTAGTAGTTCAATGTCATGTGTTGCAGTGCAAAATGTACCCCAAACTCCGTATTCTGTCAGCTGGGATCCTGACTCTGTCAGTGGGGTTTGTTTGTTTATTTGTTTGTCTTACTGCATGTGTTTTTGTTTTATTGTTTATTTTAGTTCCCCTAATAAAGAACTGTTATTCCTATTCCCATATCTTTACCTGAGAGCCCCTTAATTTCAAAGTCATAATAATTTGAAGGGAGGGGATTTAAATTCTCCATTCCAAGGGAGCCTTCCTTAGCAGACACCTGTCACTCAAACAACAACATTCAAACACAAGGAACCTCTCACAAGAAAGAGTTGTCTTCTTGGGGGCTGTCTCCCATGAACAGAAATTCACCACCTCTGCAATATTATTGTGGGCATGACAATACAAACTGTCAGGTTTCCATTCCCTCACTCAGTGCCATTTGAGATATGTTCTTCAGTGCCTTCAAAATTATTATTTATGATGCTCTCATATCATCCAAACAGAATACTTGAAACCAAAGTGCTCTCTGGTCACTACAACCACCAGTGTTCTAAATTTATCCCATATGGTTCCCATAAACCAGGAAGCCTCAGGTGGCTGAATGCAGCTGGCTCTGAAGGATAAGCATGGTGGATACAAGCTGTGCTGGAGTTTACCTCATGTTCCAAGTGTTACAAAGGTACAGATTTAATTATTTGTGATTTGGAAAACATACAATGGCCAAGTAATGAAGGAGTTCACTGAGACACTACAAAAATCAGAGAAATACAGCTAGCCCTGTAAGTGGAAAAATTCAATGTTTTCTAAAGATCTACCCTCAAAACTCATTTCTATCCAATATAGGGCTGACTTCATCATAAATGTGCAGTGTATGTGTACCTGCCTTTCTAAGTTCAGATGAATCAATATTCAAAAGCTATTTCTGCTGCATTTCTCTTCAATATATTTTCCTACATTTTCCTGCATTTAAACCTACTTAGTTTAACAGCTATAAAATACATCTAAGCTTAAGTTGCTCTGATCTATAAGCAATTTCATTCATGATTCCTGGTGATCCTAACAGTTTCTAATGAATCTACCTATAAATTTTCATTCTGATCATCCTGAAAAGCTGGGCACATAAGCTGACAGAGTCTAACTTGAAAAATGGATAGGATGACACAAAAAAATTGAAGGGAGGGAAAAAAAGCTTGTGTGGATGAGCCACTAAAATTAAGCATCATAACAAGCAAAGACTAAATAGCATCACTGGCATATGCTGTGATAACAACCCATGTGACAGAAATAAGAAACCTTGCCTCCTAGAAAATGAAACTGTTGAAATCTCCAGTTAATTCCAGAATAACACTTAAGCTGGATTTCATTCAAGTTCAAGATAAATACTAAAAAGCCTACAACACCAGAGCTTACTGTTGGAAGAGCCATAAACCAAATGGCAAGGAATGGAAATAAAGTCTATGGAATAGAATTATCAAATAGCAAAACTGAAAACTGACAAAGGACATAAAATGACAAAGCTATTTTATTTACCTCTGCTGCATTTAATCACAAATAAACTGTGTGTTTCCAGGGGAAACCCAAATCTTCCTGGTACTGGGAGTGCTGCTCTCTCCCAGCACTACTGAAATACTTTGGCTGTTCTGGAGGAGCTTTATTTTGTGAGACCTGCCAGTTCTGCATTTGTTCTGAAAAGATATTTTTTCCTGTAAGAGAATTATGTGGCCCCATACTTTGCCAGACAAAGTCTTGAAACACACAGATCCACTATTTGAAGTATGGCTTTGGGGAGCACCAATCTCTGAACAAATAACACGACACATGATCACAAAATTCTGCAAAATTCAGCTGGGGGGTGTTTTGGCTTCAGCTACAGTAAGGTTTTCCTCATAGGAACTTAGCAAAACTTGGGAGTGGGCCAAGACAGAGTTAAACCCCTGTGCCCATATAAGGCACATCAGATTAACAGGAAAACTCTGCATTGCTATCAATTCCTACTCCACAATGAACTGCTGAAAGGGTCAGAGCAGGGCCTGGTTAACTCACGGCAGTCTGCCTCCTTCTTAGCACTGCATAGATACTAAAGTTACTGCAATGCATTTGCCATGAGAATCTGCAGGATTGCATTTTAGTCCTGTCATTTGGGGTCTATTTAGATCTATTATTGCTTTATCAAACTCCTTTCTGACTCGTCACACTGCTGCTTGCAATTTGCATCCAGGCACTCCTAAAGCACCCAGAAAACTCTAATTCTTTACTTTTGGCTCACCAGCTCCTTTTCTGAGAGGTGTTCCCCGCTGCAACGTGCTCCACAGCATGGTGGTTCTGAGCAATGGGGGACCACAGCAGGGACATCTCCAAAACCTTGGCTTCCTCAAGATTCCTATGTGCTGTGCTGAGCAGCTCTGCTGCTCCTGCAGAGTGCACCTGGGGCCCACCCTCTGACCAGAGATGGGGGGAACCCCATCCTGGGATTTAACAGCCTCTGCCTCGTTACCTACACAAGCAGGACAAGCTTCTTTTGTTGTGTCTTTACGTAAGGCAAAAGCACTCAAATTTTCCCTTTGGTGAGGACTGCTGTGGTTATCTGTGGCAGCCTCATTCCACAAGGAGGGCACATTTTGTTCCTGCAAGCATTTGGAAAAAGACAATGGTGTGATTATGTATTCTACACAAACAGGAGTTGTGTAACACATACTCCATAGCTGATTTTATCAGCTGAATGGAACTTGTGTACTTAACTCCATAAAATGAAGTATTTGGGTCACGTCTTAGAGATTGCCTCACTGCTTCCTCTCTGCCCTCCCATGCTTCCATGGGCAGAACAATTTTTGCCATTTTGGTTGCAGACTAGATTTATCTCAGAAGCATTAAGAGATAAAAGAGCTGCTCACAGAAATGCTGCTCTAATATATCAAGTTAAAGCAGAAATCACAGCTCTGAGGCTCATCATATTTGGGTGGTGATGAGATTCCCTACTACTCTCAGAGCCACTTGGCTTAATTAAAAACATTAGGGTTTGGAAATATTAAAGCTATCACCAGATAATACTTGTTTTATCCATGCAACCCTAACAAAAGTTGTTTAAGACTGATTGCCCTCTATGCTTTTAGAACTCATTAATTCTATGTTTCTGCTTTAAAATATTAGCACATGAATAATGTGTTCTAGTCCCTAAATAAATACTAATGCTAAATGCATGTAATACATGTTATTTTCTAATATTTTCTGTCCTTTATGCGTCAGAATTGTGAGAAATTAACTTCTTATTCAAAACCCTCTTTCTGGAACCAACTCAGTTTTCGAAGTTAACTCACTTTCCCTGAACTTCCAAAACTTCATTTAGACAGCAATGTTCAGTCATAAATCAAAATTCCCAAAAAATCACACTAAGAGGAACAATTTCTTTTTTAATGTCAAGAAGCCATAAGCCTTCTGAGCAATAAAGTAATTCATAATAATCATTCATGCTAGTGCTTTCACTTGGAGGAAATGTGGAGCATTATAATACGTTCAACACATGGCAGTGATGTTTTCCAGAAATAAAACTCAAAGTTGTAAGGCCCAGCTACTACAGATGGTAGTTTGTAGCAGCAGCAGCTCAAGCCAGAACAACTCTATCTTCCCTCTCTATATTTATTTTCATAAGATTTCCTTGTCCAAACTGACTTTATAGGAATTAATGCCCCACATTTGATGCTGCAGAGTATTAAGCAGGGGAGGCATGGAAATACGAAGAGGGAAAAGACGAGAAGCCATCCCTTCCTTCCATGTGTTACTACTCAGACTATGAAGAAGCTGTACTGGTTTCATCATAAAATATACAATACTTTATGAGCATGAAAAGTTGGAAGGAGCAAATTGAAAATACAGAATAGTATCTACCACAGTACAACAAATTCCAGTGACTGCCACAGACCCAGGGATCCATGAAACAGAGCAACTGGTTAAGCCAAACAGCAAAAAAAAAGTTTCATATACCTTTAATTTCTAAAATGGCAGAATCATAAAATAAACACATCAAAACATAACCCAGAGATAATTTTTGTAATGCTGTTTGGCTTAATCTAACCTTAGAGTCCTTATCTGTATTTCACTAACCTCTCTCTCTGTATTATGGGGAAAAGGCAAGCTCACACATCACAAATGCAACAGAAAATACGACTGCACTACTGTTGTCATTCCCAAACAGACAATGCCTATCAACTGCAGGGCAAAACAACAAGGAAGATGTTGCATTGTTCTCTTCTCAGACAAAAAAGTTGAAAAAAGAAGAAAAAGCAGGTCTCTGTTCATCACTGCCACTGTCTCCTCATTGCTTTCAGATCAGAAGCTGTTAAAACCCTCTCTCTCGTAATGCCAGGCTGCTCTACTCACTATGATCAATAACAGGACGTAAACACTGATTTAACTGATTTAACTTCACATGTAATACTGCATCTTGACAGAAAGTCTCTGGGATAACTACAGTTCCTTTATCTGCAAGGATGAATGGCCTGTGAGATTACACTGTTATGTCCTGTCTGCTTTCCTGTGTCACCTCACTTAAAAATACTTGTCATGGGTTGCAGTGCAAAATGTACCCCAAACTCTGTATTCTGTCACCATCTGATCAAACTGGGCTGTGTGGGGTGCTGTAATTGTCTGTCCATGGACAACTGTCAATAAACCTGCTGGGGCAGTTTTCTGATCTCTGACACAACCCAGCCTCCCTCCAGGGACAGATCTTCTGCTCATGGGCCAGGGAGTGGCACTGAGAGAATTCCATCATCCCACTGGGAAATGCTCCAGCCAGGGCAGGAGCCAAGTATTCCTACCTGGATAAAAATCTGGGAGATGAAACAACAAGGATTCCTACCTGCATAAAAATCTAGGTGTTGGAACACCAAGGATTCCTACCTGGATAAAAATCTGGGAGTTGGAACACCAAGCAGCCTTTCCACTGGATTCTCAGAGGAACACCAGGCCCATCTCTCCCCACTGGACCTTCAGTGAAAAACTCCACTTTTCTCCAGGAGCATCACTTCACCAGAGCCACATCTGCCACTGGGACTGTAGCCACCATGGGATGGCACTGCCACCAACACCCTGACACACAGGGGGCAGCTGGGATCCTGACTCTGTCAGTGGGTTTGTTTGTTTATTTGTTTGTCTTACTGCATGTGTTTTTGTTTTATTGTTTATTTTAGTTCCCCTAATAAAGAGCTGTTATTCCTATCCCCATATCTTTGCCTGAGAGTCCCTTAAATTCAAAGTTATAATAATTGGGAGGGAGTGGGTTCAAATTCTCCATTCTAAGGGAGGCTCCGCCTTCCTCAGCAGACACCTGCCGTTCAAACCACGACAATACTCTGTTTGTAAAGCTGCACTGAGGCAAACTGGTTTGGGGCCAAGACTGGGACATCTCCAAATCCTGACTTTCCTCAGAAGAATAAAGGAAAGTAAACAGCTTATGAAAGCCCAGAGGTCTGGAAGTGTCTGACACCAGCCTGCTTTTAAAAACCTCTGCAACTTACTTTTAGCATCATTTATCTCAGCATGCAAAAGGCATTCGAGCTCCTCTGGATACTCACATTGGAATAATAGAGTAAAACATAATTAGCATGAACTGCGTAATTTCTTTACCAAAATTATAGGAGCTTTTCTTCACCAAAATTATAGGAGCTTTTCTTCATAAGTGTGTGAAGCTACAGAAGTGTCAGGAGCGTACTCAGTACTATTCCAAATAAGATAAAGCTATTTTTACTTTAGTTTTATGTAAAACTCTTACAAATCTGAGCATCTGAAGCTGTGATTTTACATCCTGACTACACACTCAATTGCAAGCTATCTGCAAATGCCACATACTCACATTGTCCTTTACACAACTCTTAGAGCTACAAGTACAGTTTAAAAAGCTCAGGCTGCTTACTGTACCTAATTTTAGGCAGCTAAATCTATTATCATGATGTGGCTGACTTAAACTCAGGGCAGAGTACAAAAATTGCATTTTGCCCCCCAAAGATCTGCAGGATCACACCAAAATTAATTAAGCAGTGGTTTGCAAGCAGAACAGAAAAAAAAAAAAAAAGAGCATCTGAAAAAGTGAATTGAGGAATAAGAATAAATTTGCATTTGCTGCAGACACATTGCTAACTCCATGCAAAAAGTGCTGAGCACTCTTCCTGCTGTAGTTACAGATTGGGCTGCAAGTGTTTTAGATAAACTTCAACATCTGGTTTCCTGTGTATCTGATTTGAAACAATCAGCACTCAAAATGCACTAATGCTGCCCTTATTTGTTGTACATTCTTTTGTTTAGATAAGCCTGCAGGCCAAATTACACACTGCCTTACAGCCCCTGGAACTCAATCACTCATTACAGGGCTGATGGGACAGCACGGGGATGTAAATGAATACCAACACATTACTGAAAATCACAAGGGCATGTAGCACTGGAAAAAGGCATGTACTGCTGGAAAGCACACAGAGAGAAACAATTAAGCATACTCTTGAATGAGCATAAGGATGTGTTATCTACCCAGCTGCCTGAACATCATTTTCAGACCTAGCAAATGAGAGGGATGTTGCACTCAGGGGAAAAAAAAAAAAAGAAAAAAAAGGAAAAAAAGCCCCTACAAACCAATCAAAATTAACCCAAACAAACGCCAAACATTTTCTACAGTATCATAGATATATCTACTTTAGATGCAGCATATTGGCCTAAAATATTCAAGTGAACATTTTGCATGAAATAACTTGCAGAGTGAGCAAGTGCCCATTCTGCTGAACCTGTGCAATGCTTGGCGCTCTCTGACAAGCAGGTTTGTTGACAGACTCAGAAAGTGGTCAGGGACAAGACCAACTGCACAAAGAGCTGCAAGGATGTCCTCAAACCCAGATAGGACCTGTCGGGGGGACCTGGAGATGAGTGGAGCCCAGGAGAGAAGCCCTGCAGTGCTGGTGCCCCTCACTATCTGTTCAGATACCGAGCTGTGATCTCCACTGGGCTCAGATTTTCCTTGCCAATTTAATCTGAAAAACATTTTTCAAATTCCTATGGACTGTGCTGTGATAAAAGCATTCATAAAAATGTGGAACTACAGCTACCAATCTAGATATTTTATCTTTTATATTTCTGCTTGTATCACACCCATGAATGGTTTACAGTTTTCTTCATTGGAATGACTCACAATAAATGGGATGGGGCCTGGAGCACCCTGGGCTAGTCAAAAGTGTCCCTGCCCATGGCAGTGGGTAGAACTGGGTGATCTTTAAGGTCCCTTCCAATACAAAGTATTTGGGATCTTCTAGCCTGGTCAGCTGAGTAAGATGGAAGGCAAAAGTTTTGTTGTAAGAAGCAGAGGCTTTAAGGGCATTTCCATATGCATGGCTGCGGCTGGCAGGAGTTCCATTTAATCCTGAAATGCCATGTCCTGTCCCTCCTCCTTTAAGAGGGAGAAGCATCCAGGCAGCTGGACCACATACAGCCATGCAGCAAATATTCATATTATTGCCCAGAATGCACTACACAATCATGGCTTGGCTTGGAAGGGCCCCAAAATAAGGAAGCCAGGCAAACAGAGAGCCTATAACTGAATACTACAGGGATCCCTCATTCTCAACCCAAATCACAGAAATCTCCCATCTCTTAAAATACAGGGTCAACTTTGTTCTAACATTTCCTCTCTCCTGGCCTCTGTTCCTGAAAAAAAGCACTGCTTTTTTTTTTTTTTTTTTTTTCTTTTTTTTTTTTTCTTTTTAATGAAGGTTCTTTCTTCAAAAGATACACAAAAAAAAAGTGGACCTCCAAACTCATTCAAGTCTGTGTGGCTGATATGGAGGGTCTGGCAAACAGGTTGGAAAACACATTTCCCTCGTTGGCGGGGAAGGGAAGCCCCAGAGATTCACACACAGAGTGAATTGCACAGTAGATATATTAATTAACTATTAATTAACTAGCTGTTAAATTGTACCTCATGGCCACAGCAGGAGGGTCATGGCAGCAGGAAAAACACAGAAATTAACTGCTTTTCGTGATCACCTGAGGCCCAAATGCTGCCACAGCTGGTCCAGGAAGGATGTGACCAGGACACCTTTGGGAAAGCATCTAACCGGACAAGTTGTCTTCAAATGATGCCAAGAGAGCAAAGCTTTTCATTATTCTGCAGCAAACTATTTTGACAAGCATTTCTTTATTCTCTTATGACTTAAGTCTTGTTTCTTTTGCTTATCTGACACGATCCTTGTGCCCACAAGTATTTTTAACATGTTTTTGAGCTGGAGATACCATCTACACCTTGTGAATATGTTCAGAGATCAGCTCTCCAGGACCAAATTCAGGTCAAAAGTACTGATGCATTTTAACTTTTTATGGCTGGAAATACTTGAACTGTTCATTCAGTTATTCTGAAGAACGAAATGTACAGCAATAACAGTGAGGAGAACGAAGACAAAAATAGCTTTGAAAGTGATCCTTCTTCTCTGCTCACCTTTTTTTCTTTTTTTGAAAGGACAAGAAGAACTTGACCTTAAACTGAAACAATTAATAGTCAGTGAAATGTAATTTGGCAGCTTGTTAGCTCTGCAGGGAGAGCTCTTAACACATACAAACTCTTAGAATTACACATAGGGAATGTATCATGTAATATAAATATATAGAGTTACATTCCATTATGGGATTCAGATCTGCCATTATAGTAAAAGTGTTTATTTTAACAAGGAAGTACAGTTTTAGTGTGGCTATTAAAAAAAATAAACCAGTCTGAAAACATTTTTATTTTTCATGACTGTTAATGGTCAAAGTTTACAAACTGCAGTGACAGTAGAAACAGAAACATCTTCTGAATTGTTGTCAATGTTTTGACTCACAAGAACACAAAACCCAATTACTGTAATTACAGTGAAATATGCCACAATTATTTGCTGGTCTTATGCACGTCGTGCCCTCCCACAATTGAAACCTTGTAGAACAATTTCCCTATTTACTAGTCTTAACCATGAACTCAGTACAGACAATATTGTTACCAACCTGCCTGTTCCACACTGAAAAAATAAACCTGTAAATTAAAGTAAATCTTAATAGTAGAGGAAATAATTTCCATGTTTGTCCTTAAGCTCAAACCAAGTTCAACAAAATAATCTGTAGCTGGTGACTGCACTAAATTTAAACTACTCCTAACTAAAGCTTCAGCTGTTATTTCATACATTCCAGGTGTAAAGAAACACTTTACGAGACTATTCCCTACTTAAAATATATTTGCTCCAAATATTTATTTTTTAAATCTTGAATGTGAGGATATTTTAGGTAGGGCAGCAATTTGAGTAAGAGTCCAAGTTACAGCTGTTTAAAAAGGGAATTAAAAGTAGCCATTGTTATGTGTACCCAATGTGACAAAAATTTTGACTGACAGATCTTCAGATCCTAGAATTCAAACAAACATATTATAAGCACAACCGCCCCTCACAGTTATCTTCTTAGATATGCTGCAAATTAACTGATCATATTCTATTTAAAATTAAATTCAAGGGGTCTTCAATTCTGTACTTCAGGGCTCCACTGGGATGTGCATTCTTAATTAATGCCATATTCCAACTTCCTCATGCTGCTTATGCAGGACTTCCATTAGGAAATATTTATAATTAAAGAGCTTAAAAAGCATTCAAAAGAAATAGCTAAACTTTTGCTGCTACCACTAAAATTCAAATGTTTTGAAACTCAGACCCTGAGAAGACCCAGGATAATTACACCTTCTACACTCCCCATAGCAACTGAAAAATTTATACGGCAAGGGAATATTTAAAACTGAGACCTGGTGAGTCAAGAACCTGAAGTCCCTCTTTACTGATGAATGGAAACACATTTAAATGTGCCCTGCAGCTCCTGGGACTGAGGGTGACCTCTGGCAGCGGGCCATGGCTTTTCTGTGACACTGAGAACCAGAGATGTCAGGAGACAGAGCCCTCCTCTCCCCCCACTGAGGGACCTGCACCAAGAGGGTGGCAAAGTTCACTCTCAAACACACCCTGCACTTGTCAGTGGGAGTGACCCTGTGTCCCCAGCAAGTGCATCTGCAGGGGACACAGAATGCTCCTCCTGAGGAGATGGGTAAGGAAACCCTGGGAAGCAGAAAAGTGCTGCTACTGCTGAATCCAACACTCAGCACAGCACAGACTGGCTGTACATTCTATCAGACTCAGACAGAAATCTGGATGAATGCTGAATTTCAGGAGTGACTTGACTGGAATCATATCTTCAGGGAAAAGAGATGTTGTACAAATTACAACAGATGTGTGGTTTCTTACCCCATCAGCCCCATCACAAGGCTTTGGTTCTATCCAAGCTTCTTTAAACCACATTACAGAGGACTGAGACACAAATCCACTTTGCTATGTGTGAAAGTAACGCTGCCCAAGTCTCATTCTTAGTGCTATTAATCTTATTATTTATCACCATTCTTATTTTTATATAAACACACCATTACAGACATTGAATCCTAACAGAGCCATCGGGGGAAACCTGGCTTCATGACACCATCCTGTTTTCCAACCAAACATTTTAATTTTAATAACAACAACAAAACGTGTCATTTGGTTTCTAATCCATCCATCCAAATCCATTTGTTTTTTAGCCAACATCCAACATTCAGTGTTTCAGACACATTGCCAAGACAACAGAAATTGCAAATGTTTTTAGGACAATCTGCTTTGTGTCAGTGACCAACCAAAGATGCCCTGCTATTTGTTGGCAGGCAAACCCTTGCAGAATATTCCCTTCCATTTTCTGTTAAAGAAAAATTTCTCATTAAAGGTTCAGATGTCACTCAGTGTCTTAATTTGGATGGAGAATCCAAACACTGAGTTCCAAGCTCCATCTTGTCCTATCATATCTACTGCAATCATATGACAACTGGAATAAAAATTTCTCTAGAATAACTTCATTAGAGCACTTGGATTTTTTTTTTTTTTTAGACTGTAAAAACTCACAGAAAATTCAGTTGTTGTTTTAAGTAAGCCAACAAATCCATTTGTATCTGAAATAAGAGACCATTAAAGATTGAGCTTCTTTTTGTCCAGTTATTAATATTTAAGTTCAATATTTAAGTTAGATATATGTATATAAGTTAAAAGTTAATATTTAAGACATCTCAAGTTTTCATTCAGTAGTGGCTTGGAATAACCATTTCAATTCATCTATTAAATGGGGACAAAATGCTAATTCATTACATATGCACATTTATATTTTTTCTTGTTGGTGTATTTAGGGGGTAGTATGATTCCATGGCCACCCAGATGCAGAGCCATCCCAGGATGGTATGTACCACTGCTGAGACAGAAAAAAACCCCAGCTGGATTGGCCTAATATCAGATAACAACAGACCAGGACAAAGAACAGTTTTATGCACTGCCTTGTCTCCAGCTGAGGTGAAGAGCAGATGCTCAAGGACAGGACAAATACACAGTGCTGGCTTCACACAGAACTTCCTATGGGCTGCAGCTGGGGCCCTTTCCAAGGCTGAGGTGGTACCCAAGGGTTCCTGATGGAGCTTCTGACACAGTTAAGAAAACATCACAATTTATTTACACTCATCTAGTGCAGATCTGAATGCACACTTGCCCAGCAAATGAAATGGTCATGCAGTGGTCTCCAACGCTGTTAATATTGCTGCAGGAAGAAAAAATGCAACACTAGGGAAGCAGCATATCACAGCCCTAGAAAGGTAGGATCTAAGCAAAAATTAATTTCATTCAGATATCTTGGATTTAGAAAAAATTACTTTTTTGTGTTTCTCTGTGCCGGCCGGCTGTTTGTCTTCTGTTTCCCGAGAATGTATACAGCTTTGTTTTCACCAGACAGAGATCTTGAAAGAACTGGTCATGAGGCTTTCTTGTTGTTTTCTTCATAATTTATTTTTTCTTATCATTACATTCTGTTCCTGACCTGCAGAGCTCTTCATTGCAGGTCAGTTCAAGGCACAAAACTCCAAATACCAAAGCTAACTACCTAATGCTCAACTACCTAATACTAGAAGCTAAAATGCCAAATGCACTAATGCCCCATACTAAAATGCTCCCACCCTCAGGGTGGCGTGGATATTTATACTACAATCCATGTAATCAGTATTTATAATTCTTCACCAATAACTATTATCCATGTTAGAAGGTTAGACTCTATTCTAAACCAACTGTAATGTGCCACCTCACAGCAGAACATAGAGGCAGATGAGGAAGAAGGAAGAAACCCAAAAGCCACGTGCTTCCTCCATCTTGCCTTTATCTGTCTGCCATCCTAAAAACCCCATATATCTAAAATTCTCACCCTGTGATAAAGCTACACTCTATTCTACTATTTAATGCACACTCTTGAAAACTCTCCTTCATTCCAGAGCCTAAAAGATCTTTTATCATGAACAAAGGTTAAAAACACTGTTTGTCAGAGATTATAAAATCTCTCAAACATGCAAAGAGATATTCCTCATAATTCCAGACTCTGACCCAGATAAACTCTCAGAGAAAGGCATCACAAACTCTGGAAATAGCAAAGGCACAGCCCAAGAGGTAAATTACACTAGGAAAATGCAAAGACTCCTATTACCATCCCAAAGCACTGACAACCAAGCTGTCACTGCCATTCAGACCCTTGGCAGCACAAATGTTTCACACCCAAGGATTTGAGAGATTTGGGTTCAGAACAATAGGGAGAAATTAATGCCTTGTTCCCCACCTCCTCCTTCCTTTTCACTGATGCTCATGTGCAGTTATTTCCTTATTCTGAACATTATGTTTTGCTACTTGGGGACACTCCTCAAATGTCCCCCAAACTGTGCCTTATGAGCTGCCTTTGCTATAAATGCTTTACTGTTCGCTTATCCAGATTTGATATGGTCTTTATCCCATCAGAGAGACAGATTTAAATGGTTTGAAAGTTACAGATGGCTGGAACACTCGGAGGGTGTAAAGCACTGACCATTTCTATCTTTGCAAAGGTGATGATGATGCTGATGCTGGCAAAGAAGTTAACAAGATAAACATTGGAAAAATCTCTGACAATTCCATCTCGTATAGAGACAAGCTGCCTGGCCCAGGCACAGCAGCAGCTAAATGCAGGGAGGAAAAGGGAAGACTGTGGATGTGTCACTGCACCCTAGGAAATGGCAACACACTGAACCCTGCCCCCCCCCCCCCATTTAGTGCTGAGAGGGGAGATGTGGAAATGAAAGAGGCAGCAGAAGAGAGCATCAGAAGCCTCCTTAAGAAGCCTTATTCTGAATTAAATTATTTCAAATAGTAAGCAACCAACTTGTTCAAATTAATGTTTTTATTAGAAATTACTACTGAAACAGCCTTTACGGGCTCCAACTTTAATTGCCTTGCTCTCCAATTACAAGAGAAGTTCAGGAAATATTTCATCCCAGGCTCTTTCCACTTCAGCAAGTTTACATCCGAGACTGGCATACACTAAATGCATTAATTTATCCAGCAAAGAATATCCTTACCCCTTTAAGGAGACTTCAGAAGATGACAGCAAATAATGTAACTTGAAGGTCTTTACCAGGCAGAAACCCCACAAAAGCCATCATGACCTTACCCAAGTAGATCTCTAGGAGCTAAAAGTGACTTTGCTTGTCTGACATGTGAACAGACTTAACTCTATTATCAATGTGATTTTACCTCACTGGAAACAGTGCAACCACAGAACCTCCAGAGAGCCCATTCCACCAGGAGAAAAAAAACAGAACCAAAAAAGCAACAAAACCCTATTTAACACACTTCATCATGGTGAGGCAGACTAGAGCGTATTTCTTTGCATGCCTTCTGCTCATCAGGATTTTTAAATTCATCCCTGCAAAGCCTGTAAAGCTGCTGGACCCCTGCACACACCAAAATCAAGTGCACACTCTCTGTGCTCTCTCTTTTACAAGGTCATAGGAACAGGAGCGAACCTGAGCCCTTCACATAAACAGCAAGAGAAACTTTTAGGCTTTATCTAGGGCTGCCCTTGGTCCAGGACAGCTCATTCAGCACAAGCTAATCTTGGATAGATCCAGGTCAACCTGACCTGAGAAGATCTTAATTGGGTTAGTACAACCAGCTCTAGATATCCCATCGCCATGGTCTGATTCACACAATTATAAACAGCATGAAAAAGCCACCAGCAGCAAACACTGGCATTATGCTGCCTAAGGTTTGATGGTTTTTTTATGACTGGAATCAAGTTCTGAGAACTTAGCACAGTATAAGAGCTAAAGGAACACAAAGAGACCCAAAGGGTCAGACCATGGCTGCAGTTTACATACTCATGAGACAGATCCAGGAGCAAGCTGTGTGCAAGCCAGAATTCCAGGAATTAGTTATCAGAATTGTATTACAGATGCTCTCCTTATAATTCACCTTACCCAAAGGGGAAAAAATAGTCTTCTCCTTTTACACTAAGTCCATGTCAGCAAGAATGAAAGAAAAAAAATCCAGGAGCCTTTTTTTCCTTGATGGTGGATTATCACTATTACAGGTGAAAATGACAAAAATAACACCTATTTAAAATAATACACTGTTTTAAAATCCATAAGCATTGCTTTATATTCCCAAGCTGGCTACTTTCTGTTGTGTTGGGTAGAAGTAATCACACCTGTATTTTTTTTCCATAATGCAAAACAGGAGGTGGCATAATGGAGTTTTACCCACATGAGCATGGAAGGGAAAGTGTAAGAGCTCCCTAATAAAGGGGGCAAAGGAGAGAGGAAGGGGTATCCCAGAAATTCATCAACCTCCCCCACTTCTATGGGCTTTACTCCAGAGAAATTCCCATAGAAATTATGTGCAGGTCACATGGGATATTCACTGCAAAGTTCTCTGAGTAGAACACTAAGAAGAAAGAGCGTTTTCCAGAGACAGTTACTCACTCATGGTTTCCAAAGTGGTTCTATTAAAAATTTAAAATAAAAAACCTGAATTTTGCCAACTTCCCTAGTAAAGAAGGAATGCATTGTCAACACAAAACATTCTCCAAATGCATGTTATTTTTTTGTGTATCTCCCTCTGAGTGGCTTTTTAACAATAGTTTGCATTTTATCAAGTATTACTATCCAGCCTTGACTTATATTTAACAGTAAATTCAGTTAAAAGATTAAAAAAGTCCAACTATAAAAGCTATAAAAGTCCAACACCCTAATTCTGCAGGAAAGACTTTTAACCAAAACCACTCCTAGATAATCGACAGAAGCTTTTTCAGCCTCAAAATTTTCTCCTAATTTAAAATTTCATTCTGTCAAAAAAGTAGCAAGGTCAAATTGCTTCATCAGTTGTAGTCAAGCAATGCCAAACAGCTCAGAATTTGGCCCAATTTTAATCAATACAAATAAATAGTATTACTCACTTGGAAATTTATTAACTCTGATCAATAGATTTCATACAACAGCTGCACAAAATCAGCCAACGATGCAACCGATACAGAACACTGCAAATATTTGCTCATTGGGAAATTACTGTTGTTTCCTCTTCTCTTTCCAAAAGATAACAATATTGCGAAAACATGATATAGCCAAGTATTCCAATGCTAAAGGTGCACCAGTTCTATGTACACAGCAGATCACTGGACACTCCAAAATTGAAGGGGAATCAGTTCCAGATGTTTTCTACTGATTAAATTCAGCCCAAGCAAGGTTAAGCAAATGACAAGCAGCTGCTTTTCTTTTTTGCCATAGTCATGAGTTCTGACCAACTCTAACTGGCAGACACTGGGTGCAGCACCTTTTTTTTTCCTGAGTTTTCACGATTAACAGAGACTGTGAACAGCCTCCATAGCAACTAACTCTTTCCACCTCCAGCCTGCCAGATTTTATGCAGATAAAAATTAAAAGGAAGAAGCTCAAAAGCAAAACCAAACAAATATTCTTTTGAAGTACCCCAGTGATATAAATCCTAAAATACACAGCCACTCTCATTGCCTATACTTCTGTCTCCTAAAGTCAGAGTGGAACCAAAGAAATATTAAGGTGTCACCAAACCAGGCCATGGCTCCGTGCAACAGTGGCATCACTTTTATGACCCATCACTTCAAACAGAGCAGAAACACTTTTTGCCATGTACTGAGGCTGACAAAGCTTTACTTCTTAGGCTTGTCTCCTATTTATCTTCAGCCATTCAGAGAGTTTTGGTTTTTTTCACACCTGAAAGGGATTAAACTGAAATAAACATATTGTGTGTGTGTGTGTGTGTGTGTGTGTGTGTGTGTGTGTGTGTGTGTATCCTTAAGCAAACTGACAGGTCAGATTTTCCATCCCAGCATTTATTCTGAGCAGGGCAAGGAAGCATTTCCAAAGCACAGAACTTCCAAATTCTTTCCAAGGCAAATATTCCCAAGGAGTTGTGGTTGGGAAGATCGGAGAAGAACAGCACACATGCCCGTATATTAAAATTATTTCCCAAGCACTGTCTGCAACTACAAAGAGCTTGCTGTGTAAAGAGACACACCAAGCAAACTAAATTGTTTAGAAGTGGCTACACCTGGCTACTTTAACAGGGATCAAAACCAAAATAAAGGAAACGCTCAGTCTTTTCTATTTTTCAACTAATGGTTATTATATATGGACACAGCCCCCTCCAAAGAACCAGTGTTTATTTTGCTTCTAATTATAGAATCTTTTCAGCATTCCCAGCTGACATACAATGGAAATAAGCAAAACACATGCTTTTCAAGACATTAATATACTTTAATGAAAAGTATATTTTAAGGAGTAGTAGAAGTGTATTTACTACTCAATCTTCCAAGTAAAACTAGTTTAAAAGGCCATAATTTTTTAGACATGATGCCCTCATCTCCCACAATAATATTTTGTCATTTCCATCAGAAAAATCCCAAAATTTTTGTGGCTAAAATGTAGCTTTAGATTTTAGATTAACTCACACCATCTTTTTCCCCACAGAGCATTCACTACATTTGCTGCAAAAATCAGCTTTTCTTGCATAAGCTGCCATCCCTGATTACCACTACCCTCCTTGTTTATGCTGAGGATAAACAACTGGGCAGGCCCATGTTTAATCCTGCATTGACTAATTGCATTCTCCACTTCTGTAATGCTGTGTCAGTCTAAAAACACTTCATAAACAATTAGGAATCGCAAACCCTCCGTGACAGAGACAAGACTTATATTCATGTAACAGACGATGCAAGCCAAGCACAGCGAGTTAATTGTCTGCCCGAGGTCACCCTGAGAATCAATGGCAGAATCCAGGAATTCAGCTCTCCTTCCTCAGCACGGGATGAGCCTTGCACCTCCAGCCTCGACACCAACACAGGGATTCCAGCAGAGCATACCAAGATGTGCTGGAGCATTGTCACTGCCTCAGATCCTCACTTTTAACCCATTTCTTTTGGGGGAAAGGGTTTCAGACAAAAGCTGACAATTCTGGGCTATTTTTACAAAACCAGTATGCACACAGAGAAAAAAAAAAAAAAAAAAAAAAGAAGAAGAAATGGAAGAAGTTTTTCTTATTCCCATTTACCCATTTATAGGTACCTGCTTCTCACTTTCACTAAAAAGGCTCCATGTTGGCTCAAAACTGCCTTCATTTCCACACAGCCAGCAGGAAACTGCAATGAGCCTCACAGTCTACAGCACCACAGTTGTCTGAGTGTCACCACAGTTCTAACTGCTGGTTAGGACTCTCCCCGTTTCCCTTTTCTCATCCACTGGACTGCATGGATATGTGCCTTGCAGCCTGAAATTAAATTACTGCAGTTGGAAGTTTGGGGTTTGGCACTTTAGACCACAATGTTCCATTTTCACACTGGAGTGAGACTGTTGCTACCTCCCTGAAACTTAGCAAAAAGATGGAATTCTCAAGTGGCCACAGTGAGAAAAATCCAAAATTTGTAACACAACCTTATCTGTGCTTTTAAGAGCACATTCCAGAGTCTCTTTTCCCAGACAACCTTAATTTATATATTAGTTGCCCATTCTCTGCTGCACAAGCTGCAGGACAATTTTTAATATTAAAATAACCTGACTAATTAGAAAAATCACAGTCTTAACCAGGGTTCGCACCCTCCATAAAAAAGGAAACCTCAAATCCCAATTTCCCTCTTTTCCTACTCTCTCCAAGGCTGCCCTTGCTTCCCCAAAATGGTTTGGGCCATCTGACCCCAGGCAGGGCAAGAACAGCCAAGCTGTCCTGGCTCCCTGGAGCCCAACACATTCCTCAGGACCACGCAGTGAAGGAGTTATTTTTTCCACACTGTGGGATCACGTCCCATAAACAGCTGGAGGTCAAGCAGCTGCTGGATACCAAAAGTGTGGGGACAGATCTCTGCAGGGAATTAATGATCCAGGATTAGAGGGGAGACATGGCAGGAGCATCTCTGCCCTGGGGAAGCTCCCAGGCTGCCTTCCAAAATGCTCTCAGCCATTTCTAGGTCACTCCCTACTGCACACTGAATAAATTCAACTCTAATCCACAGCCTGGACCACTGATGGGTTTATTTAATAGCACCTGAGGCAAAAATCTCTCTAAATGTATTTATCATTTCAACAGCAAACCTCTGGTAAATGTTTTGTGAAGTATCATCATGTACCAGCAAGTTTTCATCCACTTTACAGGAGCCTTAACCAGCTCTCTAGGCTGTAATCCAGGCTCCATTTTTATGGACACACACAGATATACAGGAAAAGGTGACTAAAATCAGTATTAAAATTGTTCTCTGCTTATTTCCCATTTAAAATGAACATTGCCACATCAGAGAAAAAACAAAACACACCTGATCTGACGTGATTGCTCATGACTAATTCAAGTTCCTTTTTACTTATTTCCTTCCTACTGTCAGGTTTGATTGGGGGTGGGTTTTTGTGTTTTGTTTTTTCATAATTTTTTTTTCCTTCTCAAATTCTTACTTCCTTTGAAGCCAATTCCAAAATTAAATATCTCTGGGGATTGTTGTCACACAAAAAGTGAGGGGAGAGAAAGCTGTTGATGGACAGGGGCTCAGAGCTTTCCTTCATAAGGGAAGCATCATCCTCTCTCAGAGCCCACTCTTAAAATCTAGATCCAAAACTGAAAACACCACATGGCTGCTCCTGACAGAGGGAAGATTGTACCTCTACTTGTCCCAAGTACCTTTAGTGCTTATATCCCACTTTATTCACTACTTTACATATTCACGTTCATTAAAAACACCACCCTTTGTGTGCCTCCTGCAGCCCCCAGCTGCATCTGTCACACACCCTGAGCCACCTCCTAAGTGCTCTGCTCCCCTCTCCTACCTGGATCTTTGGCACTCCATCTTTCTTGAGATAAACCTCACACTCAGGTGCACACAAGCTGCTCCCCCAAACTCCTGGGAGATAATCTCACTGTTGGGCCTGGAGGGACACCCTGGGACTGCCCCTGGCTCCCCTTCACCAGCTTCTTCCAGCAGCAGGGCCCAGGAGCCCCAGAGCAGCCAAAACCTCTGCCCACAGCAGGACTTGCCTCTTCCTTCCATTTGCCACACCTGAGGCTGCCCCATTCCCATCACTGTCATCCTCATGGATCACACCTGAGGCTCCCCCATTCCTATAACCTTCATCCTCACTGACCACACCTGGGACTGTCCAAATCCCCTCATCCTCACTGGCCACACCTGGGACTGCCCAAATCCCCTCATCCTCACTGGCCACACCTGGGACTGCTCCATTCCCATCACCTTCATCCTCATTGGCTACACCTGGGGCTGTCCTAGTCCCCTCAACCTCATAGATCACACCTGGGGCTGTCCCATTCCCATCCACATCCTCATGGAACACACCTGGGGCTGTCCCCATCCCATCCCCATCCTCACTGACCCCCCCTGGGGCTGCCCCAGCCCATCAGGAATGGGGTCAAAGCGACCACATTCCCCCTGCCACAGCCCCAGCCCAGCCCAACCCCCCGGGGTAAAAGGGAGGGACACAAACCCGATATTCAGAGGGTGATCCTTTGTGAAAACACCTTTTTTTCTTTCTTTTTAACACCCTTGTCTAGCAGAGATGTTTATATTTTTGCACACACAGCTACTTACACGTAGGGAAGAGCAATATTTCATGTCTTACCTATTTTCACTTAGATATTTTTTCTCTTAAATCTATTTAGACACAGATACATTTATATATACATGAATTTACAACTGCATCTCATATCTATCCCAGGCTTATCTCAATTTACACTTCTGTGTTTACACTTATGTATCTATTTAGACTGTGTCAGCTTACACTTCTACTTGGATTATATATTAACACTTATTGCACAGAAAATCAATTTAGACCAGCTATCTGTTTAGAGTTAAATACTTACACTTCCATCTAATTACATCTAAACATCAGCCTGTTTAGATTTAGGTATCTGTACACCTCATATAAATCCTCTATTGAAATTACATACATCATCTACTTTTACCCTGCAATGCAAAGCAAATGTAGGTAGTTCCAGCTGGGCAGAAATTTTGTATTTTAAATCATCATCCTGCATCTCAGCAGCCTCCTACCAGCGCTGTTAGTGGCTCTCAGGTTCCTTTTGATCACACCCTGACTCCTCAGCTGTTTGCCTTGCAAGCCCAGGGAGATAAACCCACCTGACTTGTGCATCTTTTCCAGTCCTTTCTCTTGTCTTCTAACTTTATTTGCTCCTCACTGAATAATTTTCCAAGCAGTAGCAAGTGACACAATTTGTAGTGTCAGTTTTAGCCCATTCAGTTTTAATTTTCAGCGGACAGAAAAATGTATTAGCTGTTTCCTGATGCCATTAGTTTATTTACACTTCACAGCTGGTAACTGGGCCAAACTTTCATTCTGCAAAGTTTTTCATCTCAATGAAAATGAAATGTTAATGAAAAGCTCACAATTTACCCAGATCATTCTCATCTTTCCTAAGCTTTGGAACAGTTGTAGACTGGGATATTCATGTGAATCTACTAAAGAGTTCCTATTTCTCCCAAATTATTCTAAGATAGATTAGCACTGCTGGTAAATTTGCAGGACCTGAGGGATGAGGCTTCTCTGGCTGCTCTGTCCAGACCTTCCCTGACCTGACCCTGATTTAGCTGTGACAGCAACTTCTCTAATTGAGCAGGTGTCTGTATCTTGTTTTACTTCTGTTTATCTTCGTGTTGCACAACCATGCCTTCGTATCTGCAGCAGTTATTTTAGTAGGATGAGATATTTACAACCAAATAATGACAGAGTTTACAGAAATACAGGCTGGGCAGAATATCAGAGGCCTTGAGAAGTGGAAACACAGGATGCAGCGTGTGAGTACAGGCAGGAGATAAGAGATGGGGCACAGGCTTGGCACTGGGGACCCCACAGCTATAAACAATTCACTAATGGTCAGTTAAAATAAAAAAGCAGTTCTGAAGCAGGACAAAACTGGTTGTAAGCGTAACAGAGAACAAAGAAACTCTATTTCACACACATAAAAGGGAACATAACATGGCAAATTCTGATGAAACCTGGAGCTGCACAGCAATGAGGAAATACGTCAAAGGGTGTTAGGAAACATTTGTAAGTGACCCCAAGTGGATCCCAGGAGAAAAAGGAGAAACTGTCACCACAAACATCATATTCCTCCCTGCTAAGGACATGAGATTTCAACAAGTCATTGTGTACTTCCCCTCTTCCTCCTGCAGCAAATTATACCCAGGAACTGAATGAGCATCAATACCAGCTAAACAGGCAGAATTTTAAAAGCTAGTTTTACAGTTTTAATTGAATTTTTACTAGAGTTGCAGCTTTTTCATTATTAAAAAAAAAAAACAAAACATGGCATTTGATTCTCTTTTGTAACAATTAGATCTAGACTAATTAGGTCAAGATTTCAGTTATTCTAGCTCTAAATTCTAGTTCTTACTTTTATAGTGTGTGCTTACCCTTTTTGATACAGAACACTGAGTATAACACTTCTTAATCTATTTTCTAACTTAATCTATTTTCATAACTCATCTATTAACTCTGACTTTCCATTCTTGAAAAACCTCATTTCATTTCTCTCTTTTTCCCAAGGCTGCCTAAATCAATAGGTTCTTCCAATACAGATGTCAGGAAAACCCCACAAGGGCCTGCATTTAGTGAGAAGATTCTGCTAATTCCTCACATATCAAAAGAGAAACCCAATTACTGACTTTGTCATCAAGAGAAGATTTCTATGACAGGTTCTTGGATTTTCTTCCTTCCTTCTCTTGCCTGGAGCCTCACACAACAAGACTAAGTATATTCTGGACCCCAGAGTAATAATTATCAGGGCTGCATCAGTACTGTGAAAGAGCTTAAAAAAACTTTACCATTTATCAGATCAATTTATAATCTCACTTTTAAAAAGCTGCCTCTGTGTCATTATTAATCAATATGTTGATTCAAATGCAATTTATTTGCTTCTCTAATTTTCTACATTTTTTATATTGTAACAGTTATCTGAAATGCTCATTTTGGCAACAAAACATCTATGCTGGGGTATGCCCTCCTTTTCAATTCATAATTGTGATTTCTTCCCCCCCACCGCTGTGCTGATAGTATCTAGAAAAAGCCTGAGGGAGCTGCAAACACCTTTCCTTACTCTGCACTGCTGTGGTCTCGGGGAACATCTGGTACGAAGTCCCTACCCAAGTCTGGTGTGACCAGTGATCCAAACCCTGGTCTTAAATCAGGCACAACAGGCAGTTGAAGAAATGCAGAACAAAAATAAATTTTTAAACCTCAAAAGCTGCCAGATTTAATCAGAAGTAGGAGAGGGTTTGGCAGAGTTAGTTGTTTTCTTCCTGCACCTCCCCTCAACTCCATCCCCACCCCCAGTCCTGTCATCCAACTTTGGCCATGCGAGATAAACCACAGAATTCACTGGATGTTCTCACTCAGAGCAGGCAGGGCTCAACCAGTAAAGACTGAAAGCTTTCTGGTAAAGAGGTGTTTCCACAATTCTTCCACGTGGGCAAGTACCATCAAGACAGATAAATGTTAAATTTTGAACAGCTCCACACAGACCACAAATTCCCCCTGCAAAGCCAGCACCATCTGCTAAACCCACCTTCTAAAGAGCATGACATTTGTCAGAAGCATGGTATCTGGATACTTTCTCATGCTAATTTGGTGCATACCTTTATTTTTATAATTTTCAGACTTACTGACAGTTATGCAGACCCTCAAAAGCTTTGGTGTTTGCTTTATTCTGTTAATTTTGGCCACGTGTTTTTTCTCACCTCTCTCTCGGCTTGTCAGTGCTGGAATCTCTGAATCCACTTCACTTAAAATGTTTGTTTCTTAATATGTTCTGCAGATTGTAATCCAACTACACCAGTAAGGGAAAGCAGCCCCTTTTCCCAATGGGAAATGCAACCAGTTTCTGGGAAAAACCAGCTCCTTTCCAGACAGGTGAATGCTGGAATGTCAGCATCCAAACTGGCATTACAGACAGAATAAAACAACATTAACACTACTGTACGTTTTATGTGAGAGGGATGACAAAGGTAAGGGGGTCAGAGAAAACTGCAGTACTCTCCCCTCTCCTGGTCAAAAGGTGCTCTTGGACAGTTTTGCTCTAAATTGTGCACACATCAGTGTATAAGAAACTACAAAAATCAAACAGAAAAGCACAATGATAAACAGGGAATTTTATTTTTAGCCCAGAAGAGATTTATCACCATGAGTGTCTTGTGACTTTGACAAATCTAACAATAATGAGTTGTGTATACAACTGACAACAGCTGACAGAGAATAATATATTCCATCTGCTGGAGCTGTCCCAGGAGGCTGACCTTCAAGGTCTAAAAACTTCCAAATTTCTAGGATTTTTTATTTCCTCCCTAATAAAAAGCACTATGAAATAGCTATTTAGTTCATTTTGTGAAGGATGTATTGTGGTGAATAGCTGATATTTGAAGAGAAAACTCAAAATGCATCTAGAAAACTCCAGTTACACCAAAAACGCTGTTTCCCTTCTGTATGGATCAGTGCCTGTGACCTGCCATTCGCTCTTGCTCTTCTAATTAACTACAATCTTCATACTTGAGTGCCTTCTTTAAACTTTACAGGAACATTAAAGATGTCAGGGCTTGCACATGTCTTGTCATCCTGATAACAGACCCTGATGCAGAGGAGTAGGTAGAAGCATAGGCAAAAGTAAAGATTAAAGATTAATTTCAGGAATACAGAGAACATAATCTCAGGTAAGGATGAAATGACTGAGGGTTTTAAAACACTACATGAAAATATTAAATCAGACACCTTGGTATGAAATAGTTCCTTAGCTGAAGCAACAGATAGCCATGAAAAAAAACCCAAACAAACCAGCGTTGGAGGGCCACAAAGATGCTCCAAGTGCTGGAGCACCTCTCCTGTACAGACAGGCTGAGAGAGATGGGGTTGTTCAGCCTGGAGAAGAGAAGGCTCTGAGGACATCCCATTACAGCCTTCCATCACCTAAAGGGACTTTGTAAAAACACTGCAGAGGGACTTTTTACATGGGCAAACAGTGATAGGAAAAGGGGAATGGTTTCAAACTAAAAGAGGAGGTATCTAGAGTAGATATCAGGAAGAAGTTCTTCCCTGTGAGGGTGATGAGGCCCTGGCACAGGTTGCTCAGAGAAGCTGTGGCTGCCCCATCCTTGGAAGTGTCAAGCCAGGTTGGACACGGCTTGGAGCAACCTGGGGTAGTGGGAGGTATCTCTGCCCATGGCAGGGGGTGGGAACTGGATCTTCAAGATCCCTTCCAACCCAAATAATTACGGGATCCTTCAGGTCCCTTCCAACCCAACTCATTCTATGCAATGCCATTCTATGACTCGGCATCACAGATGTTTTCTAGAACTTTCTAAATCTCTATGCTTGTTTTAGTTTTTCCTTATTAATTTCTTTCTAAATCACTTCATTTCGAGAGGTTTGATTTCCAATAAGGAAACCATTATTGTGGAAGACTTTTGGCTTTTCCCTTTCTGTAAGGATGGACAAGTTCTGAGTGCTACAGATAACTTTTTATCAGTCACACCCAGAACCCCATACACCATGCAGAGGTCTTGAGAATTTTTTCTTTTAGATTATCAAGTTTTTGTTTTAAAACTACCATTTTTGGTGAATAAAGGTCTTGTTTCTATATTATGCACTATACAATACATTGGGTTTTTTATTCCACACACTCAGAAACCTTAATGTTGACCATCTCTCTTGTAAGGTTTCCCTTTTCTCCAAACTTCATAAAAATAAAGGAAAGCTTTTTTTGCCCTGCTTGGGAAGATCCTAAGCAAGGTTTGGAGTGAGCCAAGAGTAAGATGGGTGGATACAGGAACAAGATGTCATCAGAAAAATTCTATTTGCATGAGAAAAGGTGTGTTCACATAATGCCGTTGCTGAATTAAGGCAAATGTCTCCTTTTTCAAGGATACTCGAACTACATTTCTATCTATTTCTGCCCAGAACAAGGAATTTTATCAGATGGACTGTTACTGTGTTGCCTGTCCTTGACAGGCATTTATTTCAGGCCTTCCTACAGTCCCTCTCTCACACCTAAACCAGCAAAGAGCTGGTTTAAAGCAGCACCTCTGCTCCCCTAGGCCAGGTCTTAGAAAAATGATCAAATTCAACCTCGCAGTTTGCCATCATTCTGCAAAATATCCAGCTCCCACCAGCAATGAATAAAACATTCCACTACAGCAATACTCAAATAGAAGCTGGCATGGCCCCTTTCAATTACCTTTTTTGAATTATGATCCTCTCTGCTCTTTCTACTTTCAGCTTTTTTGACAGGGAAAAAGTGCCCCCATTTACAGGATTGAAGCCTAGTACTTCCACTTCCCAGGAATAGAAGCCTGTTAATTCTGGAAAGGAGAACTTCACTGAGGGAAATCAGGTTTAAACTTTTGAGAGGTGTCAAGAATGTTCAGTCAATTGAGCAATTGAGTTCGCCAGCTACATTCCTGGAAGCTTTGCAACAGAAGGAATGAATCAGGAAAATCAAATTGAGTGTGATTTAACCCTGACACTTGCTAAGGCAAAACGTGAAAGAAAATGAAAAGTAGATAAAATTTAATTGATAAGGGAATAATATGCATTGCTGTCTCTCAGAATAAGAAAAAATTCCAGCTATAATGAAAATACAAGAAGAAAACATTTTCAGAAAGAGTGGGAAAAATTACTTCATTTTCCTGTCAGGC
This sequence comes from Certhia americana, assembly GCA_018697195.1. Classification (NCBI taxonomy): domain Eukaryota; kingdom Metazoa; phylum Chordata; class Aves; order Passeriformes; family Certhiidae; genus Certhia; species Certhia americana. The sequence goes on along the minus strand of CM031879.1, from coordinate 65,067,029 downwards.
AGAAAAAGAATCAGGCTTGTCTCACCACTCTCTTCCCTATGACACAGAGCTTTGCTCAGATTAACTACAGTCATTGAGAGAACACAGCTTTAGTGAACCAGCATACACTGGCAGAGTCCTGAGTACAGCCAGCAGAGTCCCCAACACCTCAGTGGCCCCCACAACTGTGTGCAGTTGCTCAACAATTTGCTGCTTCCATCCATCTATCACATCACAATACCAAAACACACTCAGCAAAATCTGCTGGCACATGGTCAGCAAGGGAAGCTGCTCCAGCCCAATAAACATGCTGAGAATTAACACAATATTCTGTAATGAGATGTGTAGCTAAAGCAGAAAATTTGGTTACAAATGTCATGCCCTTCATGCCCTCTCCCAGAACCCTAAAGCACTGGAAATGTCTCTGGTATGGAACAGAACTCAGACTATGAACTCAAGATGTAGCAGATTCAGAACAGTCCCAACCCCATCAGACAAAGAAAATCAACACAAAAAGGGAAAAATCAGCTTTCCATAAAACCTTCTTTTATAGTAAACAATACCATTTCATCTAGACACTTCCATTACAAACTTAATTTAAAATAAAGGATTTTACAAACATAGCAAGTATGTTAACCCAGCAGTGAAATTCAGATAGTTTCCATGTTGAAATACAACCATCACTTATATAAACACACAATATTTTAAATTAAGCCAGAGGAAAAAGAAAACGCTTATCACAACTTTAGTTGATGTGGGCATAAAAATAGTTGTTTTTTCTTATCACAATTTGTTCTCAAATGTTTAAAAGGGTGCTGTAAAAAAAGCAGAAATCCTTTTCCTGCTTTATTTGTCCTTCCTTCAGAGGTAAAAGGAGGTAGAGTAGACCTGAGATAGCTTTCCATCCACCTCTGAAATAATTTTAAAAAGAAGAATGAACAATGTATCCAACATCTTAATTGATGGTGAACAAAGAAAGCTCTTTTGACATTCACACCATAGGGATTAAAGTCTTTCTTTAATTCATGTCCCTCTATTTTTGTTATGCAACCATCCTTGGGTGGAGGCATCTGGATTTACTGATTAGCTTAGAATTGTTTTTTCATAGAACTTTGCCCTTCATCACATCAACTCTTTGTAAATTGGTCTCTTGAAAAATGACCAACTGAGCATAAGTAAATTACCTTTGGGTTCATCAATGTAGAAAGACACATCTTTTTTGTCCTCTTCTCCATCAACATGATTATAAGTGATCTGGGGAACGGACAAGGAATTTTCTCCTGGGTTTATGACGGGTGCAGAACCATTCCCACAGCCCAGCTTCCCTTTTCTTCTGTATCTTCTGGCCTGTGAGGGCAAGAATGGACTGATCTCAGGAGATGCTACCAAACACAGACAAGTGCACATGTCAGCTTCACTCTACAGTGCATTCACTTGAGGTTGTATGTTTTGTGTTTAAAGAATGAAACAAATTCAGTGAAAGAGCTGCAACCTTTGTTTCTTGGTTTTAAAGAGTAAGAATTTGATTCTCAGAAGGCAACTAGAAGATCCTGAAACGTCAGGTTGTTTGTAAAATTTCTCAAATTTTGACCAAAACTCAAGGCATACAAAATTCTAATGACCCCAGCATATATCACCTTGTCTGGAATATCTTTCTAAAGCTTTAATTAAACATAACCATAGACTTTGAACTATGAACTAGGCCCTGTGCAGCCTCTTCAACTAAAGAAAACTTCACCTTTTGCCAAAAAGGCTAAATTAGGCACATCAGCAGAAGGGCAACCCTTCCTCCTGCCTCCAAACAGTTCTCCTGATTTTAGAAGCCCAAAGACAGCCTAATAAACACACTATAATTGGTACTCAAAAAAATGAAAAATGAAGGTTTGGATGAAAACAATGAGCTGCAGGGTCAAGATATACACATATGGGACAAGGCTACTTGATCTAAAGTTAAGCCAGCTCTTACTTGGTTATGGTCTACATTCAGACTTTTTGAATTCCTTCTTCTGTTCAGCAGCAGTTAAACAAATTAAATGGGGGGAAAATTGTAGAAATAGGTATTTATTGTGCACAGTGGATGCACTGGCATGCATCAAAGTACTTCTAAAAGCAAAGATTACAGGCTCTTATTGCAGGAAAAGAAAATTGTAGGAGTTCTCTGGGGAGCAAAATGCTAGAACAAGCACAAAATGATTAATATATATTTGAGACCTTAAAATAAGAAGTTACAGACCAAGAAAGAAAAAGAGAAGAGGATCCTTTGGTAAGAGGTGAAAGAACCATTACTATGTTCTCAAATGAGGGCTCGCAGGGCACAGGGAGGTTCAGACATATTCTATAATATGGAAGTCCCTCTCACTAGAGAATACAGAGGGAAAACATATTTTTCCCCTGTATCTACAACCATGTTCAGCAACACACAGACAGGAGTCTTACTTCAGCTTTACCCCTTCCCTCCTGTTTTTCCTGCCTCCAGCTGTGACAAAACAAGGTCACACTAACACCAAAACGCAGACACGCACACAGGTCAGGCTGGTTCAGTTCCACAGGGATTTAATCGGACAGCCCTCCTTCCCTGGGAAACAGGCTCCAGTGGGATGCCACTGCCTGAAGGCAGGCCTTGACCATCATTTGGGAAATGCTGGGTCCCCAAGCTTGCCCTGCTGCAGACTTGTGCCCTTCTGGCCACCTTGGCAATGACACCACAGAAGCGCGTTTGGGCAATTCCACCTCTGTAGGCAAACACTGTTCTGCCTTCCTGCACCCACAGCCTGGGAATTTGCCCTCATTTCTAAGAGATAAAAGCAGCATGGAGTGCTTCAGAGCTGCCAGCCACGTGTTAAACGTGAACATAAACTTTTAAACTGGCTTTCTCCTTCTTCCTGCATGAACTACTTCGAAAAATGAATGTAGAATGGGAAAGTGGCACCATTGCCTTATGCCTTGAGAAAGTAGGAGATTCCAAAGGGGAAAAAACAGTGCAGAGTTGGTACCTGTCTGACCAGCAAGGCAAACTTAGTTAGAAAATATTTTAAACTCAAGATTATTTGAAGGAAAACAAAACTATTTGGGCTGTGGCAGGAGGAAAATAAATGTATTTCAGGTGTTCAAACTGCTCAGCTGCTTCACGAAGAATTTCGGCAAGTTAATTACAATTTAAAATGAAAGCAAGCAGAGAGCCAGCCCTGCCAGTGCTGTCACCTGTTTTCTCAGACCAGGACTAGATGGCGCTGGAGACTTTTTGGGATTTTGCAGGGGAGCTGTCACATAGATCTTCCAGGTGGCTGTGGAGGCGCAGGATTTCTCTGCTGCATAGCAGCGCCACAGGGTCTGTAAAGAAACCCAAAGAACCTCAGTGCAGCAGCAGTCACTGGGTCCCTGCACCGCAAATTTTGCGGCAAATCCAGCTGACAACAAAGCCCTCAGTCCAGGTAAACACCATTCCTAATGAAATACAACCATGGTGGATGCAATTTGCACCAGGACATATCACAGAGATATTCAGTGTGCTCTTGGATGCTGCCCCCACGAGCTGGGATCAAACTGTGCACACAGAAAAAAAAAAAAAAACAAAGCAACCAAATAAACCAAACTCAACCCTCATAAAAGTGAATCCCCCACTGAATGCTGTGTTTTCTTTTTGCTGCACTGTGCCACATTGAATGTTTGTGCAATGTGCTATTTAATTCTTCCTCTTATCACATGGAATGTTATGCTGAGAGATTTTTCTAAAAACAGGTGTGTTTTTTCATTTATTTGTACACACATTCATCACCTCAGGATTTGGCAGATGCGCAGGACCTATAAGAATATGAAAGGAAGTTATGAATTAAATATTATAATTTTATTTTGTTTTATTATATTTAATATTTATTTTGTTTTTCAACAAAATTTCACTACATATACTCACCACAGCCAGTTAGTGTCATTATGCCTTTGAATGTCAGGTTTAGTGCAGCTTCCAGAAAGGAAGAGGCAATTACCTCGTTTTCTCTACTTACTGATGTGGATCAAAATGACAAAGCAACTAAACACAAATTATAGAGCTATAATAAATTTAGGAATGGTGCATGTCACATACTTGAACTTCCAGACCACATTCCCTCTCCAATAAACTCTGAGGTATTTTAGTATTTTGCTGTTGTGGCCTTACCTGAATTAAGGAAGCTGCAGCTGGGATTTGTCTATTGAAATGCTTCTGACGTTGCTTCTGCTGTACTTTCAGAGCAAAACCAGACCCCAGAATACCCTAAACATAAGAAAATTACTAGTCAGACATGTATATAGCTTCACATGCCTAAATAAACTACTTCACACCTGGAACAAACAGACATTTAATAAAAGACCTTATAAAACAAATTTTCAGATGTCTACACTGTCAGAATTCTATTTATTCCAACAAATAAATCTGAAATTGAGCAGATCAGCAGCAGAATTGTGTAACTTCAATAAGCAGCACGTGTTTCTTGCTGTGATCCACAGGTCAGAGGAGGACACACCTTTAATGAGGAGATTCAAGTTCTACTTACGGCTGGCAGGGCAAAGAAGGAGATGGCAAATACTGAGAAGCAGGAAGCTATTGCCTTCCCAATCCACGTCTGGGGAACCTTGTCTCCATAGCCAATTGTTGTGACTGTCACCTACACCAGGAACAAACACCTGTTTTAGTGCTTTTTTTCCCTCCAAAAAGCATGAGAGAAAAGAATGAAAGGAAAAAGTACTTGGTGAAACATCAGGAGACAGGGGTTTGGATTTGGGGATAAGGAAACCTGTGCTGGCAGGAGTGAAAATGGACAGAACTAACCCATCCCAGCTGAATCCCCACAGCAAGGGGAGGAACACACAACCATCCCAGGATGTGTTATCTCCCAAAGTCAACCTGCCAGTAGAGCTGGACCTGAACACAGCTGAGGCCTGCTCTTAGCTTCCTTCCTCCCCCACAAACACAGGACCTGGCCACTCAAAATTGTGTTTAAGCCACAAGGTGCTTAAACTTGGAGCTGATCATTGCTTATCAGGGCCAGGTATTCCCTAAGGGAGAAGGTGCCCACAGCCAAGGGAGCCAGCAGGGCAGCACCTCTCCATTCAGCACCCAGTACCTTTCAAGACAAAGAGAAGGAGAAAGGGCAGACAGGTCCACCCCAGGACCTGGATTGTGATGCAGCAGCACTGTGGCAGTTCCCACTCCTCACGTGTCTCTCTCTGAGAGGGGAGGCTTTTCAGAAAGTCCTTGTTAAGAAGAAAGCAAACTGGACTCTCAGTTTTTCTCTCAGTCTTTAGGTTATTATAGTCTTGAGTTTCAGTGCACCAGGCTTAGCACTGGAGTGAGGGAGAAAAGCATCAAAATGTCCCCCAAACACACAGGTTCAAGCTCTCTTAAAGATAATTCACCCAATTATCACCAAGAACAAACGTTATTTCTCTTTGTCTTCCAGTAACTAACTATATTTCTATTTATGTAACACTACACTGCAGCAAATTCTAACCAATAGCTCTGTGTCCCCAACACTGTAGAATATGGAGGAGATGAAGAAGGAGGAAGAAGCCTGAAAACCACAAGGATCCTCCATCTTGTCTTCATCTACTTACCACGTTAACAAACCCAGAAATCTAAAATTCTCATCCTGTCATAAACCATACATTATGCTACTCTCTAATCAACGTTCTTGAAAGTTCTGCTACATCCCAGAGCCTAGGAAGCCCTTTCCATGGACGAAGGTTAAAAACAGTGTTTGTCATGGAGTTTGGATCCCTCAAAACATGCAGAGAAATGCTTCTCGGTATTCCGGGTTCCAACACAGCACAGAGAGGCAGGTCTGCCAGCAAGACACAAGTCAGGATTAGGAGGTCAGGATTAGGATCAGGTGGTCAGGATCATCCCATGGGTGGAAATCAGGATTAAGGGAGGCCATACCTAGACACAGCTGCAGTTGACTTTCAGACCATCTCTCCTGTGCTGAAATATTGCCCCTTGGTGTGAGTGGAGCATCAGCAGTGGGGTCATGCTGGTCAGGGGAATTAGGCCAATTACTGCCTTCAGGTCTGGGACCTGCAGGGACTTGGCTCTACACAGACTTGCTGTGGAGGTGGCAGACCAGCCCTGAAAAGCCCCAGAGGCAGGAGGATCTGAGTGGTCTCAGAGGTCTGGACTATTCCTGAAGAGCCCCAGCAGGATGAAAGAGAATTCATTATGAGTCAGAGGTCAGGAAAGACCTGGTGCATGGGGAAAAGAGGGTCCAGGTGGAGGCTGGTCCATCAGAAAGGTTTGTGATGTAACAAGGAGCCCCTGCTGCCCAGTGGAAGGGGATAATCAACTGATCCCAAAGCAGGAACCCACAGCAAGCCACAGGAGTCACACCTGACAGAAGCCTCAAGCACCATGGTCACAGCAGGATAAGACTCACAGATCATGGTCTAAAACAGAGACCCTGGGACATGTGGTGTTGGGTTTTCAGCATCCTCAGAGCTCTGATGCTATCATAAAATGGTGTGAGAAACATGGACCACTGAGAAGCAAAAAGCTTTTGGTGAGGAACAGAAAAGCTCTGTCATCAATACCAACCACTGGGAACTGTAAATAGAAAAAATGGACTTTTATTTGGACATACCAGCCCCAAATCTAGTTCTCCTCCCTTCGCTTCGCCTTGAATGGTAACAGAAACACAGCCAAAACAGACTTAAAAGAATATGTAAATTTACACTGACTATAAAGAGGCTTCCTTTTATGGAAAAATTTGCTGACAAATGCTTGGATGTTATGCAAAAATAGTCTTCTCAGAAGAAGCTATCAAGCAATAAAGGCATGGGAATAATATGTTTCCTCCTACTCTCAGCTGGAAGAAAGATTTAAAGGGAAAAAATTACCAACTACTACCAAACTTAGTTTTTCCAAGTTCCAAAATATAGTTATATCTGTGTTTATTCATCATGAATTTTCCACTTGATGAATTCCACTTTGTAGTAGCTATTTCCTTGAACGAATACTGTTCTTTTGAACTGCAAACTGCTCTCAGCAGGAGCTCTGCCTTGCCAGGTGTTTGCCCAGATTTCATGTGGCTGGTCAAGTGACTCAGGTGCTGTGTGCTACCAGCAGGATAAACACATGAGTTTGCCAGTCCCCAAAATTAAATCAGACCCCCCCCCAAAAAAAAATCCAGCTTTGAAACACAGCATGTGTTTCTGAGCAGTGGAGGAAGTTAAAGCTCTGTCTCTTTAACAGCTCCTCAGTGTACCCAAATGACCCCTTCAAAGTCGCTGATTTTTCCTTCCTTTTCCCCTCTTTTTTTCTTATTAAAGGCTTCTTGGCTTTTTGGGGGTGGTTTGGTTTTATGGGGGTGGTTTTGGTTGGTTTTATTTCAAAGTTCTCCAGCACCCAGGACTTAAAACCAAGTTGCAGTAATGCTGAGCTGCCTTAGTGTTACTAAGACAGCATGAAAGCTGTAGCCACAGAAAAGGTGAATTTTCCACCTCCACATCAGGCACTTGGCTGGCAGACTCCTGCAGGTGCTTGAACATGCCTCAGAAGATTTTTCGCTAGCTATCTTAAGAGGGTTCCTTGTTGGTAATCTAATTAGTACATTGAATACATAGAAAAGATTATAAATAATGCAATTCTCTGGCTTAATCACAGCAGATTTTTTTTCCTACTCGTACAAACCAAAGTTATCAGTATTTCTGAGCAGAGAATGTTTTCTTGTAACAGAGATTTACAATGTCACGTTCCAGCTGTGTGCATAGGCTCTGAACACACACAAGTACACCTCAAAAAGGGAAGAATTCTGATTTAGTAGAAGTCAGCATAGCTGCTCAGATGTTTTAAGACACCTCCTCAGGTGTGAGGAGTCAGAACTGCACACCTCGAAAAATACACTAAATATAAAGGGATTCAAACTGCTACCTCTGGCATGGAAATTTACTGCTGGAAATTCTGAGCAGTTGATCCCAAGTACCTGTGCCAGTTAACACCAATTTATTGGAGCAAGTGTTTAACTCTCCAGACCAGTGGTGCAGAATAGCTGAGTTTGCAGCAAGGCAAATAAGCATTACCAGCAGCAAGAGGCAAGCAGGGAGGGCCAACAGAAAAAAACCCCCAGTGTGCTCTTCTTTCCTCAAGGAAAAAAAATACCCAAAAGGGACAGGGCTATTACTGTGGCATGGGTTGCAATTCTGGCAAACTGGCCATGCTGTTGGAAGTGCTTTTACATGTGCCCTACTGCTACAACTTTTGAGAATGGCTTTGTGTGAAACACAAGTCTTTGATATGTCTTTGCAGTTTAACCTGTTTGCCTGCCAAATTCAGGAGAAAAAACCCCTTGCACTTAACTGAAGCAGGTGAATGTAGTTAGCAATTAATTCCAACTCTCATTCATTCTTTATTTTCTCTTTTCCCCATATTTAAACCTTTCAGGTCATTTGTATCAAGTTCAGCAAGCTTGCACTTTCTCCCTAAAGCAAAATGTTCCCCATAATACACTCTGTGGTTTTTGTCAGACACATAAGACTTTCAAATATTTGCTACCAGGATTCTTTCTGCCAATGGCTCAGTTTTGAAAGGCAAGAGTAAAAATCAAATTTTGCTCCCTAGTAACTCCACATCTGTGTTTCTATGTTCCAGGAGATTTGAAAAGAAAAAGAAACTGATTCACTTTGTCCTTTGTTCCTTTTCCCAGCTGTGAACTGCACCTGCACCGTGACTCACTAAATTCTGAGGAGGCCTAGATGCCTGAAAAGCTTAAACAACAATTTGAACAGTGTTCTTCACACAGCCAGAGAAAGAGGAGCAGATTTTATCTTGCTGCAAGTCAAGTTTTGGAAAGTAATAAAACCCACTGAACACTTCGCATGTCCCATCCACATACTTTGAAACACAGATCCCAAGTTGTCTATCTCAACAAGGTAATGTGCATTTTAAACTTCTCTGATGGTCTTCATAACTCCTTTTAAATTCCCAAAGTCCAAAATGCTCTTGTAGAAACACACCCTGACTTTTTTAACCTTTTTTTTTAAACTCTTTACTCGTATCAATGCAATAGTTTACGGTGATTAGAAGCATTTACAATTCACATCTAAATATTCAATGCAACTAATGAAACAACTGTGGAAAACGAGAGCTACCAAAAAAAAAAAAACCCACAACAAAAAAGAATAAAAACAAGGAAAGGTAGGAAGAGTACACTGGGTACACATGGAATTTTTATCACATGCAGGAATTACTTGTGCATGAATATACATGCACAGAACTGGAAGCTAAAGGTGATCCCCTGGTGTTTGAGGTGAACTGCTCAAACAATGGAAGAATAAGTGAGAATAAGTGTACTGGTTTGTTCTCTTAAAGCAGGCATGGGGTATCTTGACTGTTTTTCTTTTAAAATGCTGCACAATCTGTACTTCTGAGACACTCATGGTTTTCTCCACTAGCTACAGGTTGGTTCCCATCTATAATTATGAGCTTGCATATCGCTAAAATTTTATCCCATGTCCATTGAGGACTTTAACAAGTGATAGCTCTAAGGGCTGGTCCATGGTTTTATTGCTTCCCAGCACCTTAGATCATCAGGTCCATCTGGCCACTGATTGAACTTTTCTTTTTTCACTAGATTCTTTTGGGTTTGTACTGTTTAGCACAGCCACAGGTGATACTCTGCATATGAAAGGAATACTTGATGACCTAGTGACAGGAATTCAACGTATAAAATATTTTAATAGTGAACCACTTACAGAGTGGTGACTCAGCCTACTTGTAGCATAGCATATAATTCTGTGTACTTCATTGAAATAGAGACTTATGCAGCATCTAAGCTAAGGATAAAAAACAAAATCAGGAACCTATAACCTGCATCACGGTCTGAATTATTATTGAGTGAGTTTGACACAAAAAAATTTAAAAGAAAAAAGAGTAATTAACCCAACTTTCACATATAGAATGTTTTTAAGTTATACAGCTTTTGTAGATAACTAAGCAGAGTTTAAAGGAAGTGATCTAGGTTTTGAAGGGGATTTTTACTCTTTTTGATATGTGGGCTCTTCATATCTGTAAGCATTCAGTGTCCTTTGCTAAGAACTTGCTAAACTGCTTTCACAATAAAATTTAATGTCCCAATAATTTAATTGTATTTCTTATATTTCTTGTATCCCTCTGAAGAGGTCGTCAAGCTTCCCTACAGAAATACATTCTGCAAAGAAAGAAATGCCAGATTTTTCTGAAAAGATCACAACTTGAACAGAAAACCTTGGGCCCTGTTTGCACACACATTTTCTTGGCGAGCACTTACCACACCCCACCAAAGGGCATCAGCATAGTTGGAGAAACCTGTCTTTCCATCCTCATCAACTGCATCCTTCTCAGCAAGATAAACAAAGTAGGATGAAAAAATTAATCCCAAGAATCCAATGTACAGCGTGGTTATGAGCTCCTATTAAAAGAGGAAGCAAACAAGCATATGAGGTTTTCATTTTTTACATATATATATATATTCTACCATTGTAAAACATTGCAAATATCTGTGGGTTTTTTTGCATCACAGTCAAAAAATTAAGACGTTATATTTCAGGTTTGCCTCCAGTAAAACAGCTAAAACATTGACTTGGATTTGATACTAAATACTTTAAAAAAGCCATCATTTTGGGCTTGATCCTTGGGGCAGCTAAATGTAGAGTGGAGGGGACATCTAATTATGGAATGGGAATCATTCCACTTAATTGTCTACTCAAAATACTAATTGTCTAAACATTTTTTAAAGTAGCAATGCAGCTTTAGAAATGTTCTTTCTGGACAGTACACTTAGAAATAGCAGCCATGTCTCGTGATTATGGCCACATGTAAGCAGAGAACCTGTGCACCTGATGTTTAGACTGCTTAAGACTGAATAGTGATGCCTCAACGGTTTTATGTTAAGATAAAACCTTCAGATAAAATATGCTAGGTAGATGCCTGGGTTTCAGTCCTGATGAACAAGGCTAGGGCAGACTTCTGTGAGATACAGTCCTTTTAAGTATACCCTTTTCTCCAAAGATTATTGGGCAGGAAAGTTTTGTCAGACCTGCTGTGACATATACAGGAGTCTCACAGTCTTCAGGGAAAAAAAACCAAAAAAGTGCTTGTGCATTCAAACAAGCCAAAATGTGTGGTGTCACAGATGCAAAACCACGTAAAGCTTTTAAAAGCAGCACTAAATCCACCTGCCCCTCACGGAAATCCAATACCTAGCCATGAGGGAAAACAGCTAATTCTAATTATTTAAAGCTTACATGCATTATCCCTTTATTTTCTTTACACAAATTTGTCCATCTTTATTGCAATAAAAATTGTGCTACATGCTCAGTGACATCTTCCTTTAAGTTCTCGACAGTCATTTCTTTCTCCTTGGATCCCAGCCAATAAGGGAATTGAAATACTGCCATATGATACACTTAAAATTAGAACCCAGCTAAGAAGAATTGTCCCTACTTTTAAAGTATGCCAGGTTTGCACAGATTTTCTGTAATATTCTACCAATGTTTCTTAAACTATTTGTAAGGGAAGGCTTGATTTTATCATCAAACTTCTCTCAGATTTTCTTTTTTTCTTCCTTTGTTTTCATTTCCTTGTGAGAGCTTTCTGGGGAAAGGCAGCCATTGTATCAAGTACCAACATTCAGCACCAGGAAATATAAATATTCTTCCTCCCCCTCCAGCACTAATTAAAATCTGGGTTCAGGAAACCTTTAAGTAGTCTTGGCACAAAGAAAAATGGGCGGTTTTCCTCTAATCATTTAATGATGACCTAAATAATGGATTTTGATAGTATTTCCTCTTGGCCATTGCCAAATCTTTTAATTTAAACCTTAACTTTTTGGAGGCCTGTTTGCTAAACAAGGAAGCTGAAAAAGGAAATAAACTCTGGGGTTTCAGTAGTTTCTCAGCTGGCCATCCTTATTTACTCACCTTTGTCTCATGATAATGGAGCACTGTGTACTTGTAGATATGACTTGCTTTGAAAATCTCCTTGTGTTAACATACTCAATTGACTGTGGATGATAATTGGAATAATTCTAGTATAACTGCTTTTTGGGAAGCAAGCAGGAAAATAGCAGAGTCTTATGAAATCCTTTCAAAGTGGCTGAAATATCAACAGAACTACTGAGTTTATTTCACCACTGGCACCTCTAAACTCCAGCACTATTCATCTAAGGACAGAATTCTTTTTACGTAAAGGCCAGATAAAAATGCAACTGCCCGGGACTTACTCTAAATGTCACCAATCCATGTTCCACATGTACAGAGAGAATATATTTAATTATTAAGAACAATGGCAGCAATCTCATGCACACTTCATTTAAGGGAGAGTCAAGAAGCTTTTTAAATAACACATGCTTCATGAGACAGGATCACAAAACAAAGAGTATTCTGCAGGCATCGGGCTCAAAGCTACATATATACATGGATTTTAGTAGATAAGACCTTAAGAATAAAGAGTGCTGCCTGAAAGAAATGGCTCTTTGCAGCAGGGACTTTCAGCTACACACACACAGTGGAAACAGCAAGAACATGAAATGCACAAGGGTAAATTTAAATATTGGGAGAGTTGAGACAGCACATTTTTCAAACTCAGCTCTATCTCTATTTTCAGTTAAAATAAGGAACACACCATACAAAGTTCAACGCTTGGAAAAAATACGAGAATCCCTCCTGTCCCTAAGAGCAGTGGAAGACCTCACAAGGCGAGGTGAGGAAAGAGTAAAACCAACCTAGAGATTCACAAGCTGAAGTTTGAGTGGCTAACTCGGTTTTGCAGCAAGCTGCAGGATTTCTCCATGGCTTTCCACCACCACATGTGATATTGACTCATGTTTTGTTGCCTTTGGCAAGAAATGCTGGTATATAAGCTCGACCTGCTGAAAATAGAAGAGCATCCCAGCCAAACCTGGCCTGAGCGAGCTAATTGAGCTATATGTAAAATTCCAAAACACATGGAAATCGTTGGTGACAACTTTACTAAGCTCTTCTGGGCCCAGGGAGGTACAAGTGCTTGCTATTTTCACAGGGCACCAAGATGTGAATTTATTTTCTCACATTGCTCAAGGGTTTTGGGACCCATTTATTCTGAAAGAGTATCAAATGCAAAAAACCAAAAATAGATGAGGACTTTGTACTCTGCCTGTGAAGAAAAAGCAGCGGAGGTGTTTTTTGTTTTCTTTTTTTTTTTTTTTATTTTTAAACAAAAAATCCTTTCAGAGGCTGGACAGGAACAAAGGTTCCATTTTTCCTTCCGTTTGGTGCTGTGTTAGGGTTTCAGCTACACTTGTCCAATGTCAATACAGAACTGGGTGCTTGGTATTTTTTTTTCTTAATGTGTTAGTGGGTGATCTGCTTGGATAAGCACTGCAGATCTGTGGAGTTTTATTTATCACCATAATCACTTCTTTGGATAAGCAGAACTTCAGGTGCGTTTACTCATAAATTTACTTTTCCAAGGATATATTTTTTTCCTTTTAAATCATTGAACTTCCTTATGCTTACGACACCTGAGATTTAAGCGTTGTGTTCTGGAGATAGTATTTCCTAATTCTTGACTAAAACTCTGAACACCCACAGGTAAAAATATTCTCAAACATCTCTGTCAGTAAGGGTGGCAAATGTTGAGAAAGTTATTTGGATATCAGCTCTGCCCTAGCAAAATATCCAGGAAATGCAAGCATAATAAATGAAGACCACACAGACTTGGAGCATTTAAAGTCATCCTGTTGTACAGTATGAAAGGAGGCTTTATCCCACAGCACTTTGGTGTGCATCACTTCTGCACAGCCAATGTGACATAAAAGTTCCTACTGTACTGGGGGGAAAAAATAAAAGGAAGAAAATTAACTTTTAGTATTAAATTATTTGCTTGGATTAAGTGCAGCACATACTCTGTCCCAGAAAAAGACTTTTCTAAATAGAAAATTTAAAAAATAATCTGTGTGGAAATCTGTAACTGTTTGTCAATATGTGGAGAACAAATCTACACTTGTAAGAATAAGCTAGCCACTCTTACAAACGGGATGTGGAGATGAAAAGCAGAGTATTGGCCCTCCACAGTTTGGCATGAGATGCAAGACTTAAAGGCCAACGATATAAATTTCTATTATATTGATAAAGCTAATCATAAAGAGATTCCACAAGGACTCAAAAAGAAGCTTTCAATTAGAAACAATTTAAGATCTGCAGCAAAACTTTTAAACTCTTCCTGCTTAATGAGCTTTCCTACAGAAAATATGTTTCCAAGCTTTAGCAGACAGGCACCTATTTATAGCCAGGTTGGCCTCTGCGACCACACCCTTGGAAAAGTAACTTTCCTTACACAGCATCATAGCACAGTTCTTATTTTTTGATTTGCAAAATGAATTAGAAAACTCCGTATTCAAGGAGAGCTAAACAGAAATATTTAAATAATTGAGTTCTTCTAGCAAGGCCTTCCCACTAGTGTTTGGTTTTGCACAGAAAAACATCTTCTGCAGAGACAGTGGAGAATACTTGCAATATGAACAGCAGCCCAGAAAACTGCATTTAAGACATTAAATAGAAGGATAACATCAAAGAGTACAACAGTTCATTAATAAACCCAAACACTGGTGTTTATACCCTGTTAGCCACTGCCCTGCAGAGCAAAGAATAGCTTCCCATGTTAAAAGGAGAAAGAAACACACAAGGGACCTTTAAAGTATTTTTTTTCTCTTGCAACGTAACAGTTCATTTAAACCAGACCACGATTTGAAGCCCACAGAGAGGATTTACCAAAGTCAACAAAGTGCAGGGGATGTTTAAAGGCTGGGTACCTGTCGATGGATGAAAACCACTGAGCCCAGGAGTCTCCAGGTGCCTCCCTGGCGGTCAACGTGAAGCATCCGAAGGATCTGGAGAAAGCGGATCCCCCTGTAGGGAAAGTGAAGCATTAAAATAAATAAAATAAATAAATGTCATGGGTTAGAGTGCAAAATGTACCCCAAACTCTGTATTCTGTCACCATCTGATCAAACTGGGCTGTGTGGGGTGCTGTAATTGTCTGTCCATGGACAACTGTCAATAAACCTGCTGGGGCAGTTTTCTGATCTCTGACACAACCCAGCCTCCCTCCAGGGACAGATCTTCTGCTAATGGGCCAGGGAGTGGCACTGAGAGAATTCCATCATCCCACTGGGAAATGCTCCAGACAGGGGCAGGAGCCAAGCATTCCTATCCGGATAAAAATCTGGGAGTTGGAACACCAAGGATTCCTACCCGGATAACAATCTGGGAGTTGGAACACCAAGCAGCCTTTCCACTGGATTCTCAGAGGAACACCAGGCCCAGCTCTCACCACTGGAGCTTCAGTGAAAAACTCCACTTTTCTCCAGGAGCATCACTTCAACAGAGCCACATCTGCCACTGGGACTGCAGCCACCATGGGATGGCACTGCCACCAACACCCTGACACACAGGGGGACAGGTTGTGTCCTGACTCTGTCAGTGAGTATTGTTAATTTGCTTCTTTTTCTCTTTTGTAACACTTCATGTGTTTTTGTTTTATTTTAGTTCCCCTAATAAAGAACTGTTACTTCTATTCCCATATCTTTGCCTGAGAGTCCCTTAATTTCAAAGGTTATAATAATTCTGAGGGAGGGGGTTTAAATTCTCCATTCCAAGGGAGAGTTTCCTCAGCAGACACCTGTCATTCAAACCATGACAACAAATAAAAACAAATAAAACACTAAAATAAATAAACTAATAAAATAAATACATAGAAATGCTCAAGAACAATACTGCCTTATCCACCCCCAAGTGACTATGTCCACTAACATACTGCTGTGTTCAAGAACTGTGATAGCACTGCCCCTGCCTCAGGTAGCATCTCAGGCTTGAGGCTGTGTTCAGATCACATTTCACTACAGTTGAAATTATTCAGAAATACTGACTATGAAAACAATCATTTAACTGGAAAAAAAAAAATCTGGGGAAACTTGTATAATTTAAATGATTCCAATCTTCAAACACCTCCTTTCCAAGGAAAACCAAAGCTCCAAGCCTTGCTAAATGTGAGCAAACTTTTTTCTCTATTTGCCAAAAGCAGAACAGGAATCAAACATGGCATCACTGAAATCCTTGTTGTGTGAGTTATTGAAATCTATCTGATATATCTAGAAAT
The DNA here is from genome assembly GCA_018697195.1 of Certhia americana. Lineage (NCBI taxonomy): Eukaryota > Metazoa > Chordata > Aves > Passeriformes > Certhiidae > Certhia > Certhia americana. The sequence goes on along the minus strand of CM031879.1, from coordinate 65,050,912 downwards.
AGATAGTCCTATTTGTTTTTAGGAGAATACATCAATCATAAGCATCAAATATTTTCAACTAAATAAAACTGATTTCCAATATGATTATTCAGCATAATTTTATTCCATGGAAATGTTTTATTTATTTGCTCTTTTGACAATGAATTTGGTTTGCCTACAGTCATCTTGCTGCCTTATCCCTCAAACAAACCAGTGAAGAGCAGGAAAGGATGAACGCTGAGTTCATCTACCTGAGCATTTTTCACTAGAAGTATTGTTGGCTCCTTTTAGCAATCTTCAAGATTTTTGTGGATGTGGGTATTTGATTTTTAATTCATACTTGCTGGACCCTGCTGGTTTTTCAGTGGAGCACTGATAACACAGCAGGGATGTGGGTTAAGGCTGTGCATCAGAAAACATTCTGAGGTGTAGGACAGCAGCTCTGGACTTAGCACTGGGAAAGGCTGCACTGAGCCCAAAACCCACTGGGCTCGCATATAAACACACAGGGCCTTTTCACTGAAGTCCTTCCTCTGCTTCTAGTTAAATTTTAAAAACCCCAACCCTTGGAATTTTCACGTGCACCTTCCTCTTTCCCTATAGGAGCTGACATCCCTGCTGCCTGGGTGCAGCCTGCGCCATCAGGTAAGGATGTTCTGTGCACGTTCTAGGATAAGAGCTACCTTAAAGACACTCTGCACATATCATTCCTCCCAGTGTTTGCCTCCACTGCTGGACAGCTTAGACAGCACTGGACATTCCCACTTTGCAGTGATTCCACTGCACTGGGAAGCAGAGGCTTGTGACAGAACACGCAGCATACCTTGGAAATGAGGTTAAGAGTGGGAAGTACACCTACTGCTTATTCTGGTCTTCTGTGTACCTACTTCACCTCCCACAACAAGCTTGAAGTACTTGACGCAAGCTGAAGCTGAACAAACACTGCGGATATCAAATGCTTCTGGTTCATGTACGGCGTGAGTTACCCGTGCCAAACAAATCCACCAAAGCATAATTACTCTTTAAACAAAGTAATTACTCATACTCAAAAAGCACCGAGTTCAGTGTTGTCTGGATTGCTTCTTAAATAAACCCTGCTCTGTAATTCTCCCTTGTCTCAGAGACGCAGTTGTTAGATGTTTTAAACAGGACACAATGTTTCGGTTTTTCCACTTGGCTTCAGCATTCCCACAATTTTTCATCTGCCTTGTTCCTGCACTCCTTTCCTAACCAGCCACCAAGCACAACTGCACTCAATCCTCTACTGCCCAGTGCTTCAATAGAGAAACTTCCCCTACATTAGGAAAATCAGGCATGCAGCTGAATTGGGAATTAGGCAATCAGATACGCATCTAACAACCTCTGTGGTAGTGAAGAGCTGCAGTAACAGGAGAACATACCTGATTGCAGAGGTGGCAAACACCTGCCCATTAGATCCTATGCTCAGAACAATAATTGAGGCTACTACCACAATCAGATCTGTTAAAAAAACAAACAACAAGCAATCAACAAACAAACAACAAGCAATCAACAGAAGAATGTATTGATTTTATTTATTTATTTTTAAATCTCAGCACTGACAAACACAACCTGTGCAGACTAAGCAAAGCATTTCAAAAAAGGAAATTGTTAGCTGAAATTTGGTGGGCATGTTAAGTCTATGTAATAGTTTTACATCAAAACCCCAGTGGCTACAGTTTCTTCCAGGATTAATTCAGTAACAAAAGCCTCAAAGAACCTGAGGGATCAGGCAGCTTGCTACAAAAAATGCAAAGGCATTTGTGCACCCTAGAAATGAATCCATGTTTTGGCTCAAGGCTTCTGATCTGAGAGGAAATGCAAGGGTTTGCATCACACATGAAATCCATGAAGTTAATGTATCCATGCATACACACTTAATCCATGAAGTTAAAATAATGAAATCCATGAAGTTAAGTATCATGCATACACACACACAAACACTGGGTTTGAAAGTTGTGTCAAAGCTGTAAAGCCAAGCTTTCAAAGCTAAGGGAATGGTTGGAACAAAGATGGCTAAAAAAAAAAAAAAAAAAAAAAAAAAAAACCAAATATTGTTTCCAGAGTTCTTTTTTTTGTTTTGTTTCCACAACTCTGCAGTTTACACAATTCCAGCTTTATACAATGCAAATGACTGAGTTCACAGTGCCAGCATCCCTTATTTTCCCTCATCCCAGTTCATTGAGCATGCCCATTTCTTTTAATTGTTGAACCCTGCTGCAACATTATTCTGAGAAGTTTTTTTTTTTTTTTTTAATTTCCTCACAGACATTTCTGTGGTAAACCTCTTTAGGGCATCTAAATGCTCCCCTTTCAAATTCCAACCAAAAAATAAAGGACAGTATTACAAATGAGTAGCAAGTGGAGGCAGAACAAGAAGTTTTGATAAACTTTCCTTTGCCAGTCTGAAACAGGCAGTACTTTATTCTTCAGAGCACTTAACATTGTATAGAACTTCCAAAACACCAGCCCTGCTGACTTCACTTGCAGTTGTGAAGGTTGCAGAACCTCTGCAACCCAACTTCCAAGTCTTCCTTTGGACATCCAGAAAATGAGCGCCACTTGTGAAAACTGATTTAACCAACTTTCCACGGGATGCCTGGGCAAGAGGCAGGGTGGGACCCAACCTGAGCAGCAGCAACAGTTTCCTTCAGCAAGGTTAACTTGTTTTTCCCTCTCCTTTTAAACCTTCTCCTGCCTCATTCACAACCATGTAGTTGCTGCAACAAATATTGCAGGAGTTCTACAACAACAGCATCCTTCACTCTCTGAACTGAATTCATTTGCATATCAGTCTGATTTTTGCTGTAACAGCTGGATTCTTCCTCAAGGGAAATCACACACTTTAAAGACTGCACTACACTAATTGTGCATGTATGAAAATGAATAAAGGGAGGGATGAGACTACAGAAGTCTTCCATTTGGGATTAATCTTAGCTTTTGAATGCTTGATTTTGCAAATTTTTTTATGCTATTCCTTTATTATGTCCGTGTGTGAACACACATTTGTAAACATTGGATTAAGGATGGGTTTGCTTCCCATCACAACATAACACAGATCTTTTCCCTTCAGCAAATAATGCATCCTGTCTTAACTATCAGACATACATATATCCATTTGATGACAGGCACTAAAGGTAGAAAATACAGATGCTTAGAAAATGAGTTCAGCTAAGTAGTGACAGTAGAAGAGACTTTTTCATTTCTGCTTTTCTGATATATTAGTTTTTCTTTTTCTCCAAACCTGTTCTTCTGCCTCTGCATCTCCTCTGTTCCTAGTTTTCATACCAGTTTCCAGTGCTGAGTCTTCCCGTATTAATCCCAGTTTACTGGTACAAACAGCCTTATTTTATAGCCTAGGTCATCAGCATATCCTGCCCTTTCACTGCCACCTTTCAATCCCACATATTTCCAGTCCCTGCTGATTTCCTTCAAGCTCCTGGTTGCTTGTGAGTCTCTTTAAATGCTCCTCTCCCAGACCTTTGCATGAAAATCCACCTTCTGTCTTTTTACTGAGCCTGTGTGTCCCTGAAAATTCCTTCTGCCTCAGCCTGGGATTTTCCATGTTGAACTTTCTAAGAACTAGTTCAAATTTTAGAGGGAACAAAAACCCACAGAAGAAATCTCCCTGCTGTTGAAGAAATTTTAGTGGATTTTTTTTCTGATCTTAAAAGAAGACTTTTGTATTAATGAAGAAATTAAATGAATGCATTATGCTTTACTTTCTGTTCTAATAATTTAATTTCTTTTTCCAGTATTTGTATTTTTGTCATGTTGATTTGAAAATTACAGGATGAGTCAGTAGGATTCAATCATCCACAGCAAAGGTATCTCTTGGGAAATAAATGCTAAATATTTCAGCTTGTTCAGTCAGTGCAGACACTCTTCCATCTGCATTTGACATAAAAAAGCAAATCTTGATTTCCAATGCATTATATCCTATGGGGAATCTTAAAGGTTAAAGAAAGTACTGATACCTGTGAGGGTATATCCAGATGTAGCTATTCTTAGCTTTTCCTAACAAAACCCATGGAGTCTTCCCTAAAGAGCTCCAATACAAACATGAATATTTGTTGTGGCAGTAGTACCACACAACAGAGAACCCCTTGAAACCACACTTCACTGAGACTATCATTTTCTCTAATATGCCCACCTAAGAGGCACTTATTAATTGATAGAGAAATCAAGAAAACAATGACAAGTAAAACCAGTTCCTTACAAGCCTTATCATGGTTACATCACAAAGCCAGACCAGCTCTAGAAGCAGATGAAGAATTTTTTTGTACCCAAGGAAGGATTTTGCATTCAAAATCCTGACAACTTCCTGCAATTGCCCAAGGTTTACTCATTTTGTCTCTTTACATCCTGCCTTTCCAAGGCTGAAGTCTGCCTGAGCCATATTTTAAGTGTTCTAGCAACCCAAAAGAAATCACAAAACAGATAAATGCTTGAGGGGTAGGTGTAGCTTAGAACTGCAAAAAGGCCCCTGCAGAAGTTGACATTTCTATTTACAACAAGCAGGAGGGTTGCAAAAGAGTTTAAAACTTACCAATGATGGATATTGGCTTCCTGGCAAAGCGGATCCTGCCCTGGAAGCCAACATATTTACTCCTGCAGCCTGCAGACCACAGCCGGACCAGGTACTCAGCACCAAAAAAAACCACCAGAACAATTTCCTAGCAGAGTGATGAAAAGGAGATCAGAGTTGAGTTTTTTTCATTAAAAGCAGTTTGCACATCTAATTCATTCATAGGACTAATACATATGAACTTGTCAAGACAGATGCTGCAATAAAAAGGATTTTGCCTAATCTGCTCACTTTTTTTATGCACATGTCAGGCAGTAAATAAAAGAGATAATCAGTTCCTGAATGTGATTTGCATGAATAAACAGGTGGTTTAAGCTCCATTCCATCAGTATACCACAGGGAAAGAGACATTATTCTTCTTCAGTTTTAACAGTTCTTTGCCCTCGAGGCCTTTTCCCACCTGGGTTGCCGCCCTCTGGACACACTCCTGTAGAAATGAGATAAATCACATGCAGACAGCTCTTCTCAAAGAGAAGAGAGGAAAGAGAGAGTTTATTACGAAACCCCAACTTATATAGCATTGCAAAAGTGAACAGTCATTGGAAAAGAAGGTTGCCACCTCTGTAATCACACTGATCAATACATGAGCCCATCAATTCTCGCTTCCTCTAAAGAGGAATATAAACAATTGTTTACAGAGACCTGTGTGTGTGTGTCTGGGATCTGACTCCAGGAATTCGAAAACATCAGAAGGATAGAAAGAAAACATACAAAAGCAGGGGTGACATACTCCCCTGTTCTGATGTCCTCCTTCTATTGAGACACCCCAAACTGTCCCCAGGGCTCAAGGTGGGGCTGCACCAGGGCAGGACAATCAATCCCTTGCCTACATCCCTGTTCAGCCCAGGACACAAGTGACCCTTCTGGCTGCCAAAGCACACTGGTGACTGACATTGAACTTCCATCAAAAACCCCAAATCTCTTTGTGCAGGGCTGCTCTCCACCCTCTAGCTCCATCTTCTATACAGTTAGTATGTATAACCAGGATAGGGTCATCTCAAGCAGAGAATAAAGCTCTTCCTTTTGTACATTTTCATACAGCTGGTGATTGCCCAGCTCTCTGGTCTATCCTGATCTCTCTGTGAGGCCTCTGTACCCTGGGGGAGTTCAAGCTCTCCCAGTCTGGTATGACTGTCAAACTTGTCACAGCAGAGCTCTGGTTAGGGGTAGAAATGAACCAAGACACAGACATTTAACAACATGAAAAGGGTCCCAGTTTATTCTTCCTTACAGCTCAGCCACCCTGACTGCGACTGCAGCAAGTTCCAACTGCAGGCTCTGCCTGCTGGTTATCTCCTGCTGGACTGTGACTGCAAGGATCAGTGTGCAGACTGAACGCAGGCCTTAGCGAGCTGCACTGTGACTGCAGGCTCCAACCCCATCACACCCAGACCCACCTCACAGCTGAGCTTTTACAGCAGCAACTCTCTTCCTTGTATCATTCTTCTTCATGGCTTTCTGGATCTTTCCTTCCTCCTCAGGGCTCTTCTACCTCCAGATACTCTTCCTCTGAGTCCTCCCTGACCAGACAACCCATCCCTTTTATCACACTTACCATTATTAGTCACAGCTGTGAGCCATCAAAAGCAAGGCTGTTCCTCTTCTTTGGTAATCAGTACAACTGTGACTCATCAGGGGCAAGGTTGTCTGTAATTCCTTCTTCTACACCTACAAAAACTAACTTAATGTGCATTTGATTTCTGAGTCTAGATCACTTAACATACTGGAGAGCACGGGCTGTACAGCTGAGCCCTGGGGTCCCCCTCAGTGACTGAGTGCCAGGGTGTAACCCTGTTTATTGCAACTCTGAGCCAACTGCTCATCAACAAGCCATGGGCTTGTTGAGTTGTGTGCTGGAGCATTTATCCAGAAGGATTCAGTGTCAGGACCAAAAGCTTTGCTGAAATTAAAAAAACACATTTTCTGTCTTTCCTTATGCCAGTTATGCATAAATTTGAGTTGTTTAAGCGGGACTTTCCCACATGAACTTGTGCTGATTGTAACCAATGACAGCGTTATCTTTTGAGTGTCTTTTTTCAGTAACTCCCAAAACAACATTGTCCATAATTTTACCAGGCACTGCAATGAAACTAACAGGTCCGAAATCACCAGGGACTTCCTTCTTGTCCTTGAAAACTGGGACAATATTTGCCAGCTTTCAGTTTAGTGAGACCTCTCCAGACTCCCAAGACCACTGAAAAATAAATGGAATGAGGTCCCACAATGATATCTGCCAGGTCTTTCAGTATCCTGGGATGAATCCCACCAAGCTCCATGACTTATTTACATCCAGCTGTAGCAGCAAGTCTCAAACTCAGGGTGGACTGAGATTTTATCATCCCACTCACAGTCATGGTTTTCCAGCAAACTCCAGACTTCCCAGGGCCCATTGTTGTTGAAAGCAGAGGTGAAGAAGACATTAAATGTCTCTGCTTTGTCTACATGAGTGTTTTTGAGGTAACCAATCTTTTCAAGCCATGGCCCAGTGCTATTTCTGATTCCCCTTTTCCTATGAACATATTTGTAAGAGTCCCTTTTATTGTCCTTCCCAGTGCTGGCCTGCTTGGACTCCACTTGAGCTTTGGCTGCACTAATTTTCTCCCTATGTTGGGGACAGAATCTCCTCCCATGTCACCCAGCTTCCCACATATTCCCTTTTCCTCCCTAAGTTCTAGAAGAACCCCGCTCAGCCAAGCTGCTCTTCTGTCCAGCCTTGCTTGGCTTCCAACCCTTTGGAATTGCCTGCTCCTGTGCTCTTAGGAGCCCTGGGAACGTGACCAGCATTCAGAGTCCCCAGTACCTCCAAAAGCACATTCCCAAGAGACTCTACTAACCAGCCTCTACTGCTCTCCACACAGGATCAAAGTTTTGCTGACAGTTTCTCTTCTGTCACCAAGTTTTGGAACTTGGCTCCTTCAAGGTCACCAAGACACAGCCACCAGCCATTACTTTGCCCACAAGTCCTTCATAAGCAACAAATCCAGGAGGACACCTTTCCTGGTCGACCACCTGGACCAAGAAGTTATCTGCAACATGCTCAGAAATCCCCTGGACCTTCTTGAGTCCTCTGTATGATATTCCCAGTTGATATCTGGGAAGAGAAAACCACCTGTAAAGATTGGTGACAGAGGTGAGCTGTATAGCCAGCATGTGAATAAAAGAATTATCAATAATTTTATAGTGCATTGTGAAGCACTTGTGCATGACCAAGGATAGGTGTACATTGAAATACTCGTAAAGAAAACATATTAGTAAAGATCACGTGGACAGATTCATTGAGATCCCTGCTCCCTCCCTTGTTTTCCTCTCTGTTGCAGTGTGGTAGCACAACCTGAACACGGCTTCTAGGCTTTGCTCCAACCCAAACTGCACCCAGTAATTCAGAGTCACCAAACACCTAATACACGAGTTACAACTTTGGGAAATGTTTTCATTTGAACTTGAACATGCTCACAATTTGCACCTGGGGGATTCTAAAGCCCACCCACACCCCCCCCCCCAAAAAAAACCAAAACACTCTTAAATCACAATTTTCGCTGAATGACAATACCAACTCGATCTTAAAACTTACATTCTGAATGGCTCAAAGAGACCAAAATATTTCAAAGCTGAAAAAATAAATAAGAAAAAACTCTACACTAGTATGGAAAAATTCATGTCAATTTTGATTTTTAACAAAGTTAGGTTAACATTTCTGCGTTCACTTTTGCCTTCTTGTTTTGTCTGGAATGAGAACCAAGAAAATATGCAGTCTTCCTCTTCTTCGCATGGCCCTTTCAGCATGTATAAACCGAGGGTTAATACAAAACTAAGAAAATTTACAGCCATTTTCAAGGAATAAGCATGAGAAAATACACAGCAAATTAACTCCCCAAGCTCCATTTTTTAGTATATGCATTATCTAGAGCATCTACAACTAATTCTAAGTTCGCATTCTGTCTACAGCTTAAATAGCAATATTTATTCAAGTATAATAGTCAAATCGAATCCTAAGAACAATATGGAATGGAAAAAAATTCTTGCATTTCTGGAATCTTGTAGAACACTCTCTTGCCTAGGTCTTTAGAAGGTTCCTGTTATCATCACTCTAGCATTTTAGTTTTCTTCTTAGGAATCTCCAAGTTCCTTGGAGAGGAAACAGAGCTCTGTTTATGCAGTGGAAGAATCATTTTCATGGACCTGCATATCACAACAGCTTTAGATGAAAAGCTGTTCAGAAAGGTGACAAGGAGAGAAGTGCCAAAGGAACAAAAACTTCTTAGATTTTCCTTGATTATCCTCTGAGGGAACTTTTCAAAGACAAAATTAAAACTACATCTGGCCTGAGGGTACTTTATTCTCAGAACCCATCTTGGTTATGTTCAGAAAACCCTGATGAAGTCAATAAGGTTGCACAGCCTTAAAAGAAAAATAAATTGTTGACAGGAAGGAGGAAAAGGAGGAACTTACATCTTCAACAAATTTGACATTAATTACTAATCACAGTTCATTTTGTCCTGGACAAGTGTCCACATTACCAAAACCACAGCCATTAACACATTTGTTGGCAGCCTCAGACAGGCTAAGGACCAAAAAAGCATGGAAACTGGACAAACATCACAGTTCTGCAGGTGGTCCCTCCAAAAAACCAAGGAAGATTATGACATTTACACTCTTGTTGTGTGTACTCCTCATGCAAGATAGGAGACATCCATTTCCAGAGCTGCCAAGGCTGATCAAGCTTCACCTCACTAAATTTACCTTCAAAAAAAGCCCTAACCTCCCTCCTTTTCCTCTTCTACACATAAATACTTTTCAGAGCCTTAAATTTATTGCCTTGCATTTACCTTCTGGTAAAAGAAAAAAGAAAACAACCCAGCAATTTTCTGCAAAGTCAGAAAAAAAGTACTAACTCTCCCTGAAATGGTAACAAATGACAGTGAGAACTTGTGGACAAAATATGAACCAGAACAAAACCAACAAAAACAATCTGCAAATTAAATTTACATCCATCTGAGTGTCAGTTTGAGATCATTCTCCAGCCTTCTGCAATTTTCCAGAACCATTGCTTTCAAAATGGGACTACACTCACAAGTAACCCACAAACCCTTTTGATTTAGGCTCCCAGCAGTATTTTTCCCCATCTCCTGGAAGTGGTCAAGGAAGAAATGCATGATGATGAATTCTGAGCAGATTTAATAAATCTGGAAAGCAGTTTGGCATCCACAGAAAGCCAGGGATGAACTCTTCTAATGAAACTAAACCCAAAAATAACGAGTGGGAACAAACCATCACTTCATTAAAACAAGAGCCATATCATATTTAATTCTTTACACTCATGTGTCACAGTCTCTTCCTGTTCGTGGCAACTCAAATTGCAACAGGAATACCAACAAAAGAATTTAATACAGATTTTAAACTGAGTCTGTGCTATCTAACACCTCTGCTGAAGTCAGTAGCAGCATTCCATTACTCTGTGCTTCTCCCCTCCTGTCTAGGAAAAAGACCCAAGGCACGTAAGGACTATAATAGCCCTTACCCTTAAACTAATTTCATCTTTGAATTCTTTTTACTTTTCTGAAGTCTAGCAACTGCATAGATCTTCCCTCTCCCCACCAAATCAATAATATAATACATAGTCATGTTTATGCTATTTTTAGCATAATTTCATTTTTTAATGAAAAATATGCAAAAATAAGCTTAAAGGGAAATATGTGTAAAAATAACTTCCACCCATATCTAATTGAATCAATCAAATAAAAAAACCCTTGTGGAAAGCTATCAACTTTTTACCCAAGAATGTCATTGATAACCAAATTAAAAAAAAAATGTTATTAACACAGAAACCCAACACTTTCACACAGGCATGCGTGTGTGTATGTAAATTAAATATATAGCCTGGAATTTATAATTTATCCCAGTTTGGTTATGGATAACTGCACTGGGGAAGCAGGAGAGGGAAGTTCGCTGGAGTGATTAAAGTGCACACATGAAAAAGAAGGGTATTTTCTCAGCTGCAGCTGTGTTTTAGGTGGAGAGCACACACAAGGCTCTCTTCACTTTTTTTATTGGAATATTTAGGTGCTGGGGTAAAAGGAGGAAGTGGGATGGCTAAATGAACAGTGTGTGCTCGCGGAGATTCAATCAAGGAATGGCAGCTCCAGACAATGAAGCCTCAGAAAGAGGCATAAAGGTTTAATAGTCCAAATGTTTGCACACGTGTACTTATGTCCCAAATTTAATCTGATAACCTGTCTTCAAGGTTTTCCAGTCCTTATAGTTGAAAATGCTCATTTAGTGACCTGTTTAGTTTAATAGCTACTCAAATGCCAAGAGAACCGACTGATACTGAAAATGTTTCTTTTCTACATCATGCTGGCTCTTGTAAAGATGACAGATATCCTATGTGAAATAAGAATAGCCAAAATATAGAAAATAAAAAAAAAGCCAAACGATGCTAAGTGTCCCATAGCACCATTAGCTTACTCCTACTTCCAACTTTTAGGTGAAACCAATGCACTCAGAGTCTGCTGTTTGGATACAAGTGGATTTAGCATTTCATAAAAAAACACATTTCCATGCACACCTGATAAACATGCTGAATTTGCTGACCTCCTACCAGGAGTACTCTTGTCTTTTTTATTGCTCTTTGCTGTTTCATGCTTGGAGTGAAGCTGTACACTCATGAGGGAAGCACACAGTGCTCCCCCTGTGACAGCCACATTCAAGTGAGCTGGGTGAGTCACAGAGGAAGAGTTATGTTTTAATTCTATTTAAACAGGCAACAATTTCTCTCCAAAGAAAATCAACTACAACCTCAACTAATTTTGACCAGGACTTTTTTCTCAATTGCTTCATTCTGAAAGATATTACTAAGGTAAATATAATCAAGTAGAGAACAAATAAGATTCAGTAAGCTAGCACCTAAAATCCTAATTTTACTATAGATCCACAGAAGCCATCCAGCTCCCCCCAGCACGACCCTGAAGGGACCACCTCTGGTAGAAGGGGAAGAGTTTAGCTTTGCTCCTGGAGTAGAATCAGTCCCATGTGAACACGTACTTCAGAATTTTAAATAACTATTTCCATGTTTTTTAACCTTCTGATTTGGGATGGTATCAATATTTTGAGGAGAGGAACTGAAAAAATCCTGCATGTGTCTCTCCACCTTCCCCTCACTCCTAAGAAATGTTTCTCAAGTCTCTTGGCCACATTCTGAAACCCCTTTGCACAGAGAACTCCGTTGAGCTGAGACAAATTCGACTCAGGGAATTACAAGTTGGCTTTTTGTTAATTAGTCTCAGCCTTACTTACTGCACAAGGACTTCTATTTCAGACATTTGAAAAGCACACAGCAATCATTCAGTATGTTTTGTGGTACATTAGGCACAAGGTAACATAACCCACAGGAATAATTGAACTACAATTCACATAGAGAAGCTTGAGAGTTGCATTTGATTCCAGAAAAACAATGGCAACTCAGCAAGACCTCTCAGCAGACAACTTCAGCTTATGCAATGTGTTCAAAGGCTTGTGTAGACTCTATTTTTTTCCTAATATGTTTAGTGTATGAAACAATATTCCATCTCTATTTTAATAATGCTTTGTATTGTAATAATAGAATATTCCCAATCTGTTTTTTCATCTTCCCACAGATCAACAAGAAGCTCAGAAAGAAACAGGGATTCTCCTCCTTGCTTTCTCACAAGTTTACAGGAATAAAAGAACATAGCAAATGCTTATGAGCCATAAGTTTCTTTTTATTCATGTGTATTCTGCACTCACAAGGTCTGGTCTCCCACAGAATACAGGAATTAATGTATTTTCTCCTGAGCCAGTTTGCCTGTCAGTGCTTTAATGGGACCAGACACCCCATGAACACTTGCTGCACCCAGGCAACATACACTGCACAAATATCACAAAATGCCACAAATTATCATGTGATACCCGTTAAGAAACTCATTATCAGCTGTAAGAAACAGTGTGGTGAGGAAGGATCCTTCCAGCAAGAAGAGCACCTGTGAACTCCATGTATTGCACTATCAAATCATCCCTTTATCCAACACACCTGGGGAAGGACCTAAGCGTTCATGTTATATGGCAAAGACCAGATTTAGAATTATAAACTGGCACAAAGGCAGGAAATAGATAAAAATTCAGCCTTTTTTTACTTTCTAACTCTGACTGCTTTGATGAGATGGAAAAAACACCCTCAAGCCTATTAGAATACATGCACCATTAATCACAGAGACCACTAAATTAAGCTTTCTGCAGGCTTGTTTCTCCTCTGCTACAGGTTGGAGCTGACCCAGCATTAATGACCTGACTGCACAGCTTAGATGGGAGATGGGGCAGAAGTAGAGAGCAACAAAAAGCAACAGGAGAGCTCCTCTACTGCAGACAGGAAGAGTGTGACCTCCTTTCAAAACCCTCACTTTCAAAATGGTGTTATTCCAAAGAGAAAAGCCAGTTCAGTCCAATTGATGTCCAGTTCAGAACCAGAGCAGTTAAAGAATAGCATGCTTTAGCTAGCTTAAGTAAACCAATTATCACTTGGTACTCTGAAGTTTGAGTACTTTGGACAGCCTTGCCTACGTTTAGAGCAGGAGGATGTGTGAGTTCATGGCACAGGATGCAGAAAAAAAATTACATAAAAAAACTGAGCAGTGACTTTGGGAAAGCCACGTAACAACAAGGACCCATCTGCAGCCAAAAACTCTTCCACAAGATCCTCCTCCTAAATACAGCCACAATGTGAGCCTCTAGCACAAAAAACTTGAGCATCAGCCGGTGTGGGAGCTTCTGATTTCATATCTCAGCCCTTCCTCCACCAGAATTTGCAAACACGGGAGTGCTGATCCATGCTAAATGTAGTCACTACATTTATGAGTATTTCCAGCAACCAAGAGGGCAGGAAGGACTGACAATGGAGGCAATAAGTGAGGACTCTGAAAATTGAGTCTTTGAGGGAATTGTGTGCACTCTGGCACTGCAGTGCTGTGAACTACACATGTTTGTGCGTTTGGGAGAGATGACATGCTTTTTCCAGCAAAGAAACCCCTCAGGGGAAAGCAGATACAAAAAATGTCTCCAAAAGGAAGAGGTACCCCAGGGCCTGAACTCATCACTTGAATCAATATGATTTATAGCAAAACCATTCTATTGTCTCCAAATCAAGAATACACTTAGTATTCATAAATTTAAAAAGCAATTAACAGCAAAACACTAAATCAGACAAAACATTTCCCTTACTCCTGTAACACTCATTATATAAATTGTATGTTTATTGTCCTGTTACTCACTGTGAAAAAGACTCATGTGTATGATGAAAATAATATTTTGTTCTCATTTTTCAGACTGGCACAGTTAGTGAAAGTTGTCCCACAAGCTAAAAAGCTCTCTTTTTGCAAGGTCTTTTGCAATTAAATAAAAATCAAAGTCAGACTTTTACAAACTACCATGGTGACCTCTCCTGGTAGAAAAATATATGACCCCTAACCATGAAAACAGATTAATCCTCAAAGGAGGAAGTACACTTGGCCCACTTTATAGTTAATTTTCTCATTCCATACCCTGAAAGATCTACATGCCATTTACAAATCAAAAGTGACACAATAATTACTAGATAATCAAGAAAAAATTTACAGCCTCTTGCTGTAGAGGCAAAAGCCTAATGAAGAGGCTTTGGCAACTTTAAAAACACTTTTTCAACAGAATAATCATAGAACCAGGTAAAATTACAACTGTGTTATTAGAGAATTAGAACTTGAGACAAAATGGGAGGATAAAATGTTAGCTAAACCTGCGGCAACTGGGAATGAAACTTAGCTGTAACTCGGGATTGACCTGAGTGTTACAAACATTTTATTCAGAACTGTGCCTTGTTCCACTGTACTAGTTTCCCCACACAGCATACAAGAAGCTTTTCATCCATCAGATCCTAAGTACTGCTGGATGGACCAGTGAGAAATCCTCCACTGGTACAGATACAGGACCAAGCAAGGCAGGGGAAACTACAGATTCATTTTTGTACCACAATACAGGCACAATCCAAACAAAACCCACTGGTCCATGCATTTAAGCTTAGTACATTGTTCAACAGCATGCACACTGTCATCGTGACACATTTTTAACAGTATTGGAAACTCCAGGCTTCTCTCTGCAAGTATAAAAGATTCAGAAAGAGCTGAGTTCTTCATTGCCCATTCTGTTGGTGGTTACCACTACAAGTCATTGTGTCAATGCCACTGTCACTCCCCTCAAGTGCTGGCTACTAAACACTCAGAGGAGGGAAAGAAACCCAGACAGGAATTAACAAAGCTCATTCAATGTGTATATAAGAAAAAATTTAATTATAGTATGTCAGATAGAGCTGGGAAGAATTTTTCTAAGAGTGACAGGGAATACACAAAATACTTGGTAGCATGAGAACCAAAACGTCCTTCAAATGTTTCAAGTTCAAGACTGGGAATTTCAACAGTCCTGTTATCACGGAAGTAAACTGATTTTACCATAGTGAGGATCAGATGGAGATTTGCATGCTGTCTTCTCTTTTTAAGTGCAAAGAGCAGACCTCTCCTTTGAGCCCAAGCAAGAGCATCAAATAAAACAATTACAGCACTGGGGAGGGCACGTACCTGAATCTATGGCTATGCAACGCTTTCAGTCACCTCAAAGACAACAGATCTGCCTTCACACTGAAACACAGGACTAAGAGCCACATTCCTTTCCTCCAGAATTCACTTGAATCATCAGAGACTTGAGAATATATGCTTAGGGAATGGGAAGAAGAGCATAAATATTTGGGTTTTTTTTTAACACTCAGTTCCAGCAACTGCTTCTTCAGCCCCCTTTTCCTATTCTATCTACAAACACTCTGATATTCTCTCCTTGGTGTATTCACAGAGCTTGTCTAAATCAGTTTGATACCTTGCAAGAAATCATCTCAGACCATCCAGATGTCTTAAAAACATAATGATGTCTTTGAAACACAAGGCTCTGGTGTCTTAGGACACATCTATAGCTACTCTGTCACCAATGTCTCATCGCCACTCCAGTGACTCATATTATCCAAAACAATACTTGGCACACCATCTCACCCTCCCTAAGAAAACACAAAAACATTTCCAAGTCTTCAAGTACCCAACCGATCTGAGAGCCAGATATCAAGGTGGACCACATGCAGCTCTCATACTCCAACAGTTAGCAGGTGATCCTCCAGAAGACAATCCCACATGACAGGTAAGATCCCCACAAGAAGTGTTGGACAACATCAAAGAGATAGCACGAAAAACAATCTTGCAGATTGCACCAGCGGGGGTTCAAGATACAGTCTTCACAGAAATTAGACAAGGTCCCACTGAGCCTTTCACCTCATTCACTGATTGTCTCATGCAGGTGGTGAACAGACAAGTAGCTGAAGAAGCAGTGAAGCCTCATCTGCTTCGAAGCCTCGTGTTTGCCAATGCTAATGCAGAGTGCAAATGAGTCATCGACACAATGCCAGGTCAGCCCTCTCTGGCAGAGATGGTGGAGGCATGCAGCAAGGTGGGGACACCTCAACATGTGGCATCCATCATCACTGAAGGGATGGAGAAAATCATTGAAAGGCAGAATGAGGGCATTGAAAGGCAGAATGAAAAACATCAATAGAGTTCTTCAAACACTTCAAAAGAACAACACCACGGAAGGACAACGCTACAAATGTGGTGCCCAGAGACATCTCAAGAGACTGCCCAGAAGCAGGAAAGCCTGAAAAACAGATCAAGGCTGAACAACAAATAGGGCTCTGTGCAAGGTGCAGAAGAGGAAGACACCATGCAAGTGATTGCTATTCCCAGACAGATATAGGTGGAAAAGTTTTACCTTTTCTGGGAAACTTATGTGGGGTGAACACTTCCCTGGATCAAATGGGAGACCCAACTGGGAATTCGTTCAGGTAAATGTGGGAAGATGTGCTCCAAGCAAGAGCCCTACCATTTAACTCCTGGCAACAAGAAATCTCCTAACTCTGTGAAAAAGAACTGATTTAATTAGCTCTAAAAATCATCCTTTTTTTCAATTTATTTCAGACCAAACTAAGCTTTAAGATAAATGCATTCTAGGCAAGTGACTCTACAGCAGCCAGCAGAACAGCTGCCCTCTGTACTGGCCATTTCTAGGAAGGAAACTATGGAAACAGCAGGAGGAAAAATTCCAGAGAAGCATCCTCCAGGGTAAGGCTGTGACACAAGCAGACAAAAAAAACTGTTCCATTGACTGTGCATGATTCATTTGTTAGATGATAACACCTAAATGTTACCTAAATATAGCTGGCAGTGCTACATGTGCACCCTCAGAGCCACACATCTGTCTCCATCTCATTACAGTTAGTCCAGCAATGTGTCTCCACATGCACATTCCATCTGCACAGAAACCATCAGCTGAGCTAGGATCACTGCTCCCAGCAGTGCCTGTGCTGACCTGCAATCACCACATCCCAGGGAGCACGAGAGGACCACACATGATTGGCAGAACACTGCACTTTGCTTGACACTCAATTGTGGCTTAAAGGCCAAGAAACATTTGTTACAGGGTTAACTTTAGTGAAGATCTCAGAATAACTCTGGGATCTAATGATGGCACAGACAACTACATGCAAAAGCTGCACATGCTAATATAATCCAAGCCATAGGAAAAATAAAGAACTGATTTCCATTTTCAAACCAGATGGAAAATCAAATTTATCAGATTAAAAGTCACCATTGAACAAAAACAAACTATAGGAAGAATAATGAGATCATCACACAGTGAGATCAGAGGATTTGAGTAGCTAAAATACAGATACTACAAGGAGCAGTTTGAAAGTTAGTTACTCCATTTTTAATCAAGGATGTTTAATCTCCATTTTTCTTCCCCTAAAGGTAAAGAGAGGCAGAGGGGAACAGAGAAGGGACACTGTCTAGCATCCTTGTCATGGGTTGCAATGTAAAATGTAATCATCTGCTGAAACTAGGGGTGGTGGAGTGAGGTAATTGTCTGTCCATGGACAACTGTCCATAAACCTGCTGGGGCAGTTTTCTGATCTCTGCCACAACCCAGCCTCCCTCCAGGGACAGATCTTCTGCTCATGGACCAGGGAGTGGCACTGAGAGAATTCCATCATCCCACTGGGAAATGCTCCAGACAGGGGGAGGAGACAAGTATTCCTATCTGGATAAAAATCTGGGAGTTGGAACACCAAGCAGCCTTTCCACTGGATTCTCAGAGGAACACCAGGCCCAGCTCTCACCACTGGAGCTTCAGTGAAAGAACTCTACTTTTCTCCAGGAGCATCACTTCACCAGAGCCACATCTGCCACTGGGACTGCAGCCACCATGGGATGGCACTGCCACCAACACCCTGACACACAGGGGGGCAGCTGGGATCCTGACTCTGTCAGTGCGTTTGTTTGTTTCTCTTTTGTAATACTGCGTGTGCTTTTGTTTTATTGTTTATTTTAGTTCCCCTAATAAAAAACTGTTATTCCTATCCCTATATCTTTGCCTGAGAGTCCCTTAATTTCAAAGTTGTAATAATTGGGAAGGAGGGGGTTTAGATTCTCCATTCCAAGGGAGGTTCCTGCCATCTTCAGCAGACACCTGTCATTCAAACCATGACAACCCTCATGCAAGTAATTTGTACTTTTGATTCCCACCAAGCAAGCACCAGCTTCAAATCCAAATTACTGGTGACAGTAGTGATAGGAGCTCTTCCTTCCTGTTCTGTAGCAAACCAGGCTGACATAAACAGCCTACCTCTGAAAAGCAATGTTCTTGGCCAACTTTTTACCATAAGACTTAGAAAATACACATTTTAAAATTTCATTCCGATAGAATATGCTGTTCCATGCTGCCTAAGTCTGATGAACACCAGTTGTTCACTATAAGAGATACACTTTGGAAAAAGCAAGTTCATAAGAACTGGTAATCTAACAAGTGTCCTCATAGTTCAAGTACCTAGGAAATAATCACCCCCATTAAACTGTGACCTTTCTTTAATGAAAGCAGGCACTCTTTTAAGTGTCCTGGTAGCATGCTTTGAATAAGGGTTTTTAACAATTCTCTCCCTTGCTCACCAAAAGCAATTCAGGTTTAGTCAAGCTGATCAGCCCTTCCCCCAAAAAATTCACTTACCATCCAGAAAAGGGTTCCAATAGCAAGCTCAGAGTAGTGCTCTATAGTAGACAGTACACTGAAAATTAAACAAATCAGCACCAGGAGAAATCTAAAAAAGAAAACAGGGTTTAGTGATTTGTCAGGTTGAGCTGTAAATCTAGATCTAGTTTTCTCTCTCTCTCATTCGCATAACTTTATCACAAATACTTTGTGTTCAATCAGTCAATTCCTCCTACTCAAATGAGTATCATCATTTGGCGTTCATTCAGCTTTCAGAAACATGAATAAAATTGACAGGAGGGCTGAACACAGTAAATCAATAGGTAAATCTCACATTATCAAGTGTATTTCTCAGGGAAAGTTGTCATAGTGAATGTTTCACATTTCACTGACTGCTGTACAACTTAACAAAGTCAACAAACTACACTCAGTGGGTTTTGGTAGCTTTTACATGAAAGTTACAGGTGGAAAAGCTTATCAGGAAAGGGGAAAACTCTTGTACAACCTAGAGACCAGTGACAAGATGAATTCCTTTGGATTTCATCCACAGTCTCACACCAGTGGACACTTACCAATGTTCCAGAAAAAGAGATGAAATATACCCCATCAAGTCCACAGCTGACACAAGTCCAGGTCACTAAGCTTGAGGGCAGAGCTCCTGGTTAGCGATGCCTGCACAGGCTACACAACAGACATACAGGAATCTCAAACCTTGACAGGGACAAACCCCTGGTCCTACACAAAGTGTGGTGAAGAAGACTAGAACATGACCCCCTGACTGACCTTTCCCAAGCTCAACTTGTGCCCCTAATTCCCAGCTCCTGTGCCTCCCTGGCTGAGCAGCAATGAGCAATGGGAATTCAGGACTGTGGACAGGCTACAACTTTGTCTCTGCTCCTGCTCCATTGTGGGCCCTTCCAGGAACTGCAGTCCTTCAGGACAAACCTTCCTCAGGGGCTGCAGGGAATTTCTGCTCTGGAACCTGCAGCACCTCACCCCCCTTCTCCTGCTTCTTTCATCTCAGTGCTCAGAGGTTGTTTCTCACTCTTGCTTTCCCCTCTCTTCTCACAGCCCTTGCTTTTGGCCTTTCCCCAGGAGCTTCTCCACCACAAGCTGGGAGCTCAGCAGTATATGTATACACACAGATATAAAGGAACACACAATACAGAGTCCCAGATTCATTTAGCTTGGAAAAGGAATCAAAGATCAAAACATCAGCCCAACAATTCCAGGTCTTCTAGGAAACCATAAGTGCCCCATCTACACATTTTTTTAATATTTCCAAGGATGGCAATTCCACCACTCTCCTGGGCAGCCTGTTCCACTTATTTACCCACAGGTGCACTTCATTTGTATACATCTATACATCCAGAGAGACAAAGTTCTCACAACACAGATACAGGATAGAAGATAAGTATTGCAAAGAACTACTTGGATATGGAAAAACCTCAAAACATGTTTGCCTCAGATGGAGGGTAGGCTGAGCCAATATTCTTTATGCAGCACGTTCAAACCAAGATTAGAACCTGGGAAAATGGGACAAGATTGATTTCTATGGAGCCCTTTAGCTTTCCTTTGTCTGTTTTTAGAGTGCCTCAGAGTTTTAGACTGCCTTGGGATCCCCAGCAACACAGAACAGGCAATAATGAGCACTGGAAACAATTCTTTGGTATGTCTGGTCTGATCATTCACACACTGCAAGTATGTGCTAACACAGGCAAGGAGAGACAGTTGTTTCTCAGCTGCCACATAGACAACAGCTGACCCCTTCAGGCCTAGAACTGGATTTGAAGTTATAAAAAACTTTCATCTTGCTCTAGAAAGACCCTAATACTATTTATCCACAAGTGGAGATTTGAAAAGATCACAGACACCATTAATAAACAGATTTCATAAGTAGTGGTTAGAGCGCTATACGCACAAATGTCTCTGAATCAAGTTTGCATTTCTTCAATATTTACTTATCCTGATGTCAACATAAGGGAAAAGGTATCCAGATAACACATCTTAGTCAAGGGTAACAGTACCTTTAGCTCAGGACAGATCTGAGCCACGCTCTCATAGTTTAAGAGTTCTACAACCCTTCACTCCTGCTACTCCTTTTGCTTCAACATCATGAGTTGCCAAACATTCACCAGTTTTTTTCCCATCCCCAAGTGTTTATCTCTGAAAATAGTGCTGTGTTATAGGGGGTACAGAGATCTGTCCAAGGCATAATAAAACTGATTTCTTGCTTCAATGAACTGCTGCACTGCCCAGAAGAGAAACCAGCAGAGGGGACAGAACCCAGCATTCCTGTAGAGTGATGCTCCAAAAAGGAAATCAGAGCAAAGCCTGGATGAGAGAGACTGAAACACAAGCCAGCCTTTGGAAAATGAGAAAGAACAAGTTGATAAGGGGTTCAAAGTACAAGGGTATTGCCAGTGTCCAGCACTAGAAGAGTCTAGGCTTGGAAAATTGCAGAACTTTGGCCTTAACACAGCAGCACTGCCTTCCATGTAAAGAAAATGCAGGTGTGAAAGTAAGGTAAGCAGGGTCATAAGAACCTTTTTTTTCTTATACATTTAATGAGATCAGTATTGAGACCCCACTTCATTGGATGCTCTGCTCCACCAGGGAGTTTCTTCATCCAGACATCCTTTACTTGCAATCAGCAATCCCAGTGATGGGTACATGGAGAAAGACTCAAAAAGGTGAACAGACTTATTCACACATCAGGACAGTATTAAAGGCCCACAGCACTCTCCTGCAGCTCAGACTAGCCTTCAGTCAATGGTTAAGGAGACATTTTAACTTGGCTTGTCCCTGAAACCAGTATATCAAACAACTCCAGCACAGATGTAAAAAGAGACAGTCATCTCCTCTGATTACAGACTCTTCATTTCATCCAAATCCCTGACATTTCAATTATACCCTTTCAAAATACCTTTGTCTTCTTTTACTAGACTCATTAGTAATACATAAAAACCCATGGAGAATTCACATTCTAAATATTTTCTACCAAGACCTCAAGGATGACAGTGTACTTTACACCTTTTCCACTACAAGAGACACAAAAGAAAAAAACCAATATTGTTTCTGACCCTGTAGATATTATCACTACATCTTCAACCATATCTCCTTCTAGGCTTCAGAAAAAGCAATTAAAAAGAGGTTTACAAAAAAAAAAAAAAAAAAAAATTATACAAAGAGACAAGCTGTAGGTGCATAAGGATTTAAAAGGGAGGACAATCGGTTCCTCTTTTTCACCAAGGGGCCCCGAACTGCCAAAACAGCCTGCACGTCTTTTAACTTTGAGCTAATTGTTGCTTCTCTCTTGGTTTGTTTGGGGGTTTTTTTGTTGTTTTTTTTTTTTTTTTTTTTTTTTTTGATTTCCAAATTACACGCTAAAACAGTTCAAAGGACCCTTGAAATTCACTTAATTTATGGCACTATATCCTCTGGCCAGCGAGTGTCACTCCTTCCCAACGAATAGCAAGGGCAGCTCACAAACTGAGTACAGATTCAGTTGCAATGGGAACAAAGTCAAAGAACAGTCACAGATTAATGAGTGAGTGATGGCATCACAAACAGCAATAACCACAAAAGAACAAAAGCTACACAAAACTTCCAATCAACCAACTCAAAAAGAGCCCCAAATACTAAAAGAACCCCCCAAAACAAAAAGAAGGAAAGCTTATTCATCTAGGCAACCAGTAAGGCATGAATTTACAGTGAAGACACTGGCCCAATAATCTCTAATCACATCAAAGAGGCACAGAAACAATAGGTATAGAAAAGAAGATGGCAATGATTTGTATGGAATTAGAGACACGTGCTGTACAGTCTGCTCTCCTGCATTGCTCAGCAGCAAATTGTAGTGGCAGCATAGCTACAAGCAGTTTGGCACTGAAGAAAGATGTGTTTCATTAAACAAACAAACAATCATAATAATAATAGTATCTCTATTTGAGTCCACCATGGCTGAAAGACACAGCCCTTAAGTGCCCTTGGTTGTAAATACTAAGCCAAACTCACTTTCCCCTTTTATGTGATGAGAATTTCCAGCCAGGCAACTTACATGGAAAGAAAAACAAGTGTTAAAAGACATGAAATGTGCTAATAGTTTCCCAGGCAATTGGGCATCAAGTCCATGTGGACACAAATCTCAGCATGTCCCAGAACCTCAGGGTTTGACCTGGCCACATTAAAGTGAGTTCCTTGTCTTGGGGCAACACATCCACAGGAAGCAGCTCAGGAGACCCCAGTACAAGAGCTGTGCAATCTTATCAGATGTTAAACGTGATTATCTCCATTTTAGTCTCTCCATGAATAATAGGAATTAAAAAGAATTTTTTTCAGCTAGCACATGCAGCATTACCTACTACTCAGGAGATCCAGAACACAGAAATAAACATGTTTTTCTAGTGTGTATAAGTGCAGTAATAAGCTGTCTGTTCAGTACTACAAGCCAACCAAGCAATACTCTCAGTTCTATTACTCAGAAATGCACTCAGTGTGAGATCTTCTGCTGGCTTTGTCCAGGCTCTCTGACAGTCTTTACCATCCAGTTTTGAGTCATAGAAAATAGCGCACAAGGTGCTTTGAACCAAGGCCTTCCCAATACCAAGAGCTCCTTTTCTGATATCAACTCCCAAAAATGCTGGAAACCTCCTGCACTCCTGGTGCTTTACATTTCAAACAAGTCTTCCTCATCCTACGTGAGCCCAAACAGAATTGAGACACACTAATAACCCTGCTGTGGGCAGGCAGTCATTGCTGCAGCAGAGCTCTGGTTAGGGGTAGAAATGAGCCAAGACACAGACATTTAACAACATGGAAAGGGTCCCAGTTTATTCTTCCTTACAGCTCAGCCACCCTGACTGTGACTGCAACAAGCTCCTCCTGCAGGGTCCAACTGCAGGCTCTGCCTGCTGGTTATCTCCTGCTGGACTGTGACTGCAAGGATCAGTTTGCAGACTGAACACAGGCCTTAGCGAGCTGCACTGTGACTGCAGGCTCCAACCCCATCACACCCAGACCCACCTCACAGCTGAGCTTTTACAGCAGCAACCCTCTTCCTTGTGGCTTTCTGGAGCATTCCTACCTCCTCAGGGCTCTTCTGCCTCCAGGTCCTCTTCCTCTGAGTCCCCCCTAATCAGCCAACCCATCCCTTTTATCACCCCTATCTTCATTAGTCACAGCTGTGAGCCATCAAAAGCAAGGCTGTTCCTCTTCTTTGGTAATCAGTACAATTGTGACTTATCAGGGAGGAGGTTGCCTAAAATCTCTTCTTTCATACCACAGGTCATCTCCATGGGGACACAGCAACCTGCTGAAGTGAGAGGGAATGAAAGAACATATTTACCACTCTTGCACAACCAACAAAGTAGATCTGCCTATCCTTTATGGGAATTGCTGAGAAACTGAATGTGAGACAGATGAGGGACAGTTTCTGGTATTCTCAGCCAGAGTCAGACAGACTTAAGAAGGTAAAAATAACAGGAGTGTGTCAAGGTAGATACAAAAACCAAATACAAGTCCAAAATGGTTCTTGTCCCGGCAGTGATCTCACAGTATTGATCACACAACACTAGCAGTTGGACACAGATGGACACATCCTCAGTGTGAAGAAGCTGGAACTGCTTTCCCTTGGATTTGTATGTCTGGAGGGGGAGGCAGGACAGGGCTGGAGCTGAGAGCCTTGAGGTGCTGTTCAGAACCCCTGGATTACACAGCAGCCCCACAGCCAGAGTTTAGCCACGGCTGGTGATGTCCCTGTGTGCACTTGCAGCAATTTATGCTCAGTGCTCGCCACCAGCCATTGGAAAGAAGCCACAGGTGGAGTTTGGTGAGTAGGTGGCATTTGAGTTATGACAAAAGTGCTGCAGACAAGTAGTGGAAACAAAGGTCAAGTCCTCCCTGCACCCCACAGTAAATCCACTCTCAGAGAAACCAAACATCCTTTTGCACCTTTTCTCTAGCAGAGTGGAGCAGCATCTTCTTCCCCCTCTGATATTTCTGAGCCAGCAGCTGCCTTCATAGCTTCCTTTAAGTTACTGTCACTGTCACTGGGCCACACACCACAATGCAGGTTAGCTTTGAGGAGTCCACCCTTAAAGATAAACAGCTCGATTAACTGCCAGTTGATCTGCAGAATCCAACAAGCTATAGCTCCCTTGTCTCTGGAAATCAGAAAAACTCCTTGTGGACTGCTCCAAACAGCCTCAGGAAGGCAAAACGTAGCTCTAACCAATGACCTTCCTAAACACACTGGAGGAAAAAAGCCTGGGTGAGTGCCAGATTCCCTGTAAAGAGCTGCATGCATGGTTCCACTGATGCCTTCTAGAGGCTGACCTGGAACAGAGGCTAGACAGAGCAAAAGGATAAAGTAGGGATTTATTAAAAGGCCTCAATGGGTACACCCTGGGCAGTGCAAGAGCCCGGCTGGACCACACCCAAGATGCACCCAAAATGGTCACAGAATGGATGACTATCACAAAGTGTCACACATTTATAAGTTCTGGTCCATTAGACTCAATCGTCCAACCATAGCTTCAGGTTATGAAGCTCCATCCTCCTTGTTTTTCCTTCTCACTTCACCATTGTTTTGTTCTTGAGCTGAAAGTTGTCCTTGGTATCAAACTACAGAAGGAATTGTTTTGTCTGTCTACCCTGTGGAGAGAGCTAAGTAGCGCTGAATATGAAACCTAAAACTCCCTACCAAAACAGCACAGAACCTAAAAAATATAAAAGCTAAAACTTAAGGCATCCTCACAGGCAAACCTTCAGCAATGCTCCTCACTGAATACTTCTGGGTTTGTCTCAAGGTCCCACTGCAGGTATTGGTTTGAGGGACAAGCTGCTCCTCTAAAGGCAATGCAAACTCTACCAGTGTTAACTCATTGGCAAATACCAAGCAGATCCTGGGTCTCCCCAAATATTTCTGGGATACCTATAGGTAATGGAAGTG
This sequence comes from Certhia americana, assembly GCA_018697195.1. Taxonomy (NCBI): domain Eukaryota; kingdom Metazoa; phylum Chordata; class Aves; order Passeriformes; family Certhiidae; genus Certhia; species Certhia americana. The sequence goes on along the minus strand of CM031879.1, from coordinate 65,025,260 downwards.
GAAGGGTGTGTGTTACATATTGCTGACTTGGGGTAAAGCTATTTAAAGCTTGTCATACAGCAATTTCCCTTTCCCTACCAGCTTCAGTCTGGCTTCCTGATGTTTCCCCAGTTATGGCTACTCTCTCCTGCAAAGGACAATTCTCTGTGCTGTAAGGGTGAGAAAACAGGGTGTGATTGTTTACTTGTTTGCAGGAGTTATTTACATCCACAGAGAACAGTTTCACCTGCTGGCAGCTGTTCAGTTCCTAAAGGGCAGAAGTTAATAAGGCAGATGTATAAATAATTACCAACTAGCAGACTTGGTCTACTCCTTCCTATCCTGAAGGACCTCAGGTTCTCCTTTCTAGTACTTTGTCCTCTTTCATTCTTTCAGTGATTCTTGAGGATGTTGAGCCACAATTTGAGCTGTTACTTCCACAAACACATTTTTTCCTTTTCTGCCATGGAGCTACTAAAAATAGTGAAGTATTTCCTCTCAAAACACCTGGCTTTCTTTTCTTCCAACTTTTTTCCCCTGAAGATGGAAATTTATTCCAAATCACATATTTGCAGACTCTTCCTTATTCTGTTTTTAAGCAGAAAAAAATTATTTTACTTATCAGAGGAAAGAGAAGTATCCGAAAACCTCCCCTTTGGTTTTAGATTCTCACGTAACACCATTCACACTCAAAGAAGATGAAGCATCATGATTTCCCAAGAGATATCTTGTAAATGTAAACTAAATTTTAGTATTTCTTGACTTCTCCTCAATTCCTTAAGCCTCAGGTACACACAAAAATACAACTGCTTTCTCATCAATGCTTTAGACCATCATCCTTAAATCTGTCCCATGTGTTAACCAGATTAAAGAGGCAGTCCTGTTAAAGGCTGCAAATTGGTGCTTCTTTATGTCCTGGTCCTCCTAAACATTGCTTCCTCTGGGAGGGTTGCTGGGGAGACTGGAAATAAGTTTCTGTTGCTGTTGTAGCCAGGGAAAAATTCTGTTTAATAGGTTTATTGACCATGAGCACACTTCACTGAGGCCTACAAACACTGGGAACTAGGAGGTTAACTTAACACTGAGAGCAAAATTATGTCAAGCACTTTCTCCAGGGTGAACCTTTTCAAGGTCATGCTATAACAAACTTATTTTCCATGGACGACAAGCCTAATGGAAGTTCTTAAAGGAGGAGTAGTCATAATTCCTCCTTTTAAGTTTTGCAGCAAATAATTCCATTTCTAGCAAAAGCTGTACATGTGGGGCTTTGTGTTTATCTCCTGCAGATAAGTATACTTGAAGTGCTGATATAGGAGATGCTTATGGGAATGTTATCTCTTGGACAACAAAAAAAGGATGGGTGGGGAGGGGACAAACTTGTAAATTCACAGAGATATACTCCTTGGCAACCAAGTACAAAACAGTAGCTTTGTGGCCTTCTGGGCTTTACCAAATGTCATTGACTCTGCAAAGTTTTGTTTAGAGAAAAACAAAACACTTTTAAAAAATATGAGCTCTATAATGAAAGAAAATCAACAAAAATTATTATGGAAAAGCTACTGAAACCTATGCTCTGTAGTATTGAGAGGCCTGGACCGTGGGTTGCTGTTGATTTTAACACAGCCAGATGTGTCCTGTTCCTTCCTCAAAACTGAGCTACTTTCACTCTGTGAAAGCCCTGTAGGTAGATAACTGAAAATGCCTGCTACTTGTCTCCAGTTGAAAGCACATGGAAACCCTGCCTTTTAGATTCCTTAGATAATCCTTTATTCTATCTGCTGTTTTCTCCAGCAGGTTTGAGCAGCCTGGTTTAGTGTAAGGTGTCCCTGCCCATGGCAAGGGGCGGAACTCAATGATCTGTAAAGATTCCAACCCAAACCATTCCATGAGACTCAGATATGAAGCCAAAATGTTCTGGCCTACTCTCACAGTGGGGAAGAAGAAATGCAGTTGCTTCAGCTGGACTTAAATGAAAAATGGACTGAATTGAGGCTAATACATCCAAGTAAATCTATATGCAACTACACCCTTTGGAGCTTCAGCTTTTTTCTGGATGACAGACTACAGAGTTGTCTAAAGGAGACCAAAAGCTTTTAGCCAGCCTGTTGTTAGGGACAATAAATGAATTTAGCAAACAGAAAGTTCTTTGAGAGGCTCCAGCAGCATGGGCTGCTTTCTGTTTTAACTGGTCATTTTGTGGCAGGAAAACTAAGGAGAGCATTTTTCTTTTCTCATACTCTTAAAGTACATGTCCTCATTCCTGAGTGAATGAAGCACTTCTGAATGGGACTCCACTGTCTCATGTCAAATAGCCATGTGCTTCTAGAAAACATTCCTGCTGGTCTGAATAAAACCTCACTCCTGATCCTGACATATTTCTGTTATCTGAAGGAGTTTCTCTGTCATGAAGAGAAGGTTGTCCATGTGCCTTTGTTGGCAAGTTTTAATGTCCCTCAGTTCTCTCATAAATCTCTTCCCAGGTTCCTGAGGTTTGATGAGTCTTTGAAAGGTCTTGTGCTTATCCATATGTGATCATACAAAAATTAGAGTTGGTTGGAAATTTTGGTAAAGGGACAATTTTTCTGCTGAAAAACCCAAGTTGTTAAAATTAGAAATAGTCTGGGATTGTGCTGGTTTCAGCAGAAGTGGAGAAGGAGACCAGACATGTTTTAATGGAAATCTGCCTAGCTTTGGACACTAACAGGGAGCATACCTAGCAGAGAATTTGACCATACCTGATTTTCTTTATTCTACCCCAAAATAAAATATTTTCAGAGCTTTGAAGCCCTCAGCCAAAGGAAAATCCCATCTATTGCATGGATATACTGAAGATATCTGTTTTCAGCTGTCTCTTCTGAGTTACCCAGAAATGCCCAAAAGCATTTCTTGCACATAACATGAAGCTGCCCTCCTGGCTCCTATCAGAAAAAGACAAGTCAATATTTCTACAACACTAAGGGAATTTAAAATTTCACTGACAAACAGACTGACCTGCATATACAGAATTCATCACGAACAGGACTGCATCAACAGCTAAAATCAATGCTGTTCAAACCACAGCATGATCCACACATCCTCCAAAAAAACCCTCCCTCTTGAAACCAACTTTCTGGATCTACTGACCCAAGCTGTTATATGTTATTTATAAAACATCCACAGCTCCCATTAGTAATGAGCACTTCACATTTCCAAACATTCGACAACCTAACTTAACTGCTGTTCTTTCAAGAGCACTAAGATTTGGATTTTGCTTTTTTCCACGAGTTTAGCTGGCAGCTCTTCAGAACTGACAAATTGCATTCATGCATCCCTTAAAATCACCAGGAGCACTGATCTTACTGAAACCTTTTATTCAATGCCCTGCCTTTCCTGGGATCTAAGCCCCTTGATTCCACTGAGTGCCCATATCTTCCACTGACATCTGTGCTTCTCTGTTTCTCTTGTTTTTATCTCTGTATGTCTCACAATCTTCCATTCTGAGTCTATAGCTAAGATTTTCTAGAAAAGACATATTCAGTTCTTTAAACAGTGACAAAAGTCTATCATCGTGACTTCAGAATTGATGATTCTGATACTTTTATCACCAGCCTTGACTGTAACACAAAAGTAAGTAGGTTTTGGCATGTGATTTAGGACACACCTCCAAGGGAACAGGAAATTCCAGCCACCATTCAAAATGCAACACCAGTTTCCTCATAGTTCTCACATTAAATAATGTTTCTTGGGTTCAGAAGCAGGAAAGGGAAAGAACAAATGCATATAATGATGCTGTGCAAATACATCCACTATGTTAATGCCAGCTTGATCATCAGGAAGACACCTGAAACACTTTTCTACTTGCATTTGGAACCATGTGGAGTCCACAAGTTAATGAGCAATTGTAACATTAGCACCAAGGAATATATTTTTATTTTGCTGGTTTCTGTAAGAACAGAGGGTTTTTCTCCAGAAAAGCATAACCAAATTCCATCAATAGCACCATAGCAATGTCAGACTACACTACTTGTTTTCACTACAGAAACAACATTAGCCCGTGGGGGCAGATGTTAATGTCTATTAATTGTTCAGATTATTACAAAATTGAGCTTCTAGAATAAGATGGATTGAATTTCTTACAGAAATGATGGAAAAATTCATCAATAATTCCAAAAATGAAAACAGAACTTACTCATGCTGTGGCCTTGTGCCCTGTGGTTAGGTGACCATGCCTAACACAAAGTACTCCCAGATCCAAGTTCTTCCTTAGGAGCTTTCCTAACATCTCCCTAGTGAACAGACTCCTTGGTACCAAAAAATCTAAAGGACTTCAAAATGAAGTGTTTTCATCTTGGGAATATTAATTTCTCTCTCCTCTAGACAAATGTCTGTTTTAACTAAGTGAGAAGAAGCACAGTAGCTCTGACATGTTCATCCCCTGTCCATGTTAGCTGGAACTCGCCAACTGGTTCAAAAATTTTTGGTAAGGTCCTTTCAGACAGACATTCTCAGACAGTGTGGTTGCAGAAACCTCATTTCCTTAGGAAGAGAGGTTAAAAAATTAACAACTACCCCCATGTATTTTTAGAACAAGCAAACCCTGGAACTTTATAGAACCCTAATAACAATCTTCTTTAATATCAGTGTGCCTCCATTAGCAACTTCAGTCATTCTAACATCTCATCCAGCTGAATATGCAACCCTAAGCAGTAAGAGGAACATCCCACTTTAATGAACAAGGAGTTTTTGGGTTTCTTGCCTTCAATACTGCTCCTCTTTTGGTACCTGATTGTCATCAGAGACATCTGCTTAGTACCTCTCAGTAGTTAGTACACAGATGAAAAGTAGCCACTGTAGTTCTAAACTGAAAACTTTGTCAGTGACATTTTGATATAAAATTCCAAATAAGTAACTGTTATGCTGGCAAGAAACACCCTAAACATCATCATCATCGTAATAATAATAATAATAATAATAATAATAATAATAATAATAATAATATCCCGAACCATAGCCTCCAATAATAATAATAATACTTATAATTTCATAATAATAATATAATCCTTACTTTGATGAAAGCACACCATGGCCAGAACTAAATGTGTGACATCAAGGTCAAACCTAGAATCTCAAAAAGCAGCCCATGTGCTTATACTTACTATGAACTTTAGCTGGTTGCTTGTGTTGGTCATATTACAATCACATCATTGGAAAAAAAAGCAAAATAATCATGCTGCATTCTAGAGAAATTGTGGAAAGGACAGAAACGGGAATTTGACGTCCTCTTGAGCTAAAACAGTTATAAATAATGGGTTATACGCTCCATTTCCAGATAAAGACAGGAGCTGGAGAACACTGTGCTAACTTACTTCAGTTCACTAAAGAGCTGCTACACTCAAAGAATCAAAATATATGCAGGCAAGTGCTCCATTAAAAGGAACCACTAGACCCTTACATTTTTTGCCTTTTAAAGTTCTTTACATCAGCAACAGTTGTAGGCCAAACAAAACTGGAATATCAGCCAAAATGGTGGCTCTGCAATGAAATCTGCAATTTCATTAATGGGACATGACTAGCATTTCTTACATGGAGGTGGAGGAAGTAAAAAAAACTGAGAAAGCGAAGTCTGAGGAGAAACAATAATAGGAGAAAATTTGCAATTTTTAATTTGTCCAAAAAATCTGAATTCACTTGTTTATGTATTACTCACAGTCACACAGACATTGGTACACAGAATCTTTTCTAAAGGAAAAAGATTTCTCTGCTGGCTAGCCCCCCCTTTTATAAACATGTTTTTGATCTTTTGTACTTTCCTCCCAAAGTTTTAAGTCTGTGACATTATTGATGTCGTTCACATTTTTGTAAGGATCATGCACTTTTACTTATTATTAATTTAATTCAGCAGTTATTCTTCAGTTGAGATTTTTTCAACAAGCTGCCAGGAACAGGTATATGTGTGTGTGTGTAGGTGCTTCTCTTTGAAGGAGCTGTGGGACTCCTTCTGGAGGAGGAGAGGGGTAACAGACTAAATTTAGGGCATATTTTCATGTAAAACTGAGCCCATACCACAGGTCTCTGGTGGGGAAAAAAAAAAAAAAAAAGAAAGAGGACTTTGCCTCATTCCATTCCAGTCTTGGCCAACTGTGTTAGTGCTGGTTGCAGCCCCACTAGACCACTTGCTGACATGCTGCAACTCCGTAAGGTCCCAAAAGCTCCTCATTTCCTGCTGATCTAGATTCCTGCCATTACAAGGAGCTGAGGAAGCGTAGGAGGGCTCCAGTGAGTGCCAGAAGCAACACAAGTTGTGCAGCAGAAATGTGTGTCCAGAAGAGAAGAAGGGAAGGTAACAGAGGGGCACCAAGACCTTTTGACACTGGTAAACTACCTTGCCAGCTCTTGGGAAACTATGCTCTAGGAAAGACATTTTCTTTGTCTGAGCCATACAATTCCCAAAAAGAGGCCGCATCCCATAGGAATAATTTGGAGCAACAACCATTGCCCTTTCTGAGTCACCATTTGGAGGAGTTGTTTCCCCAGAAATCTCAAGGCAGCCTGCAGAGCAGACTTTATGGCTGCCCAAACTCTGCATTTATGAAATGTGTAGCAGTCGAACTAGGTGGTCAGCAGTACTTGCCAGATGATTTGCAATGTTACTTTGCAATTATTATGCACAATTTTATATGAAATTTAACAAGTGATTTCGATCCACTGAGAAAGTAACAGAGGGGCAGTGTTTCAAGGTGCTTAATGTGCAGTACTAACCCGTCTGAAGACCATCCATTCTTTCCCACTGGGATAGGTTTCTGCTGGTGTCAGAAGTTGAACTGGTTATCCATGTGTAACTCCAAGTTTAACTATCCAAGGATAACTACAGCTGGCAGGAGCAAGCTGAGTGCTGGAGGTAGGCGAGGGGAGCAGAACTGGCTTGTTAGCAGTGAGCTGTTAGATCAGCTCACCTCATCCCATAGGAGATTATGGGATACAAAGGCTGGTCTAACTTTTGAATGAGAGCAAGGTCTAACAACTCACTTAACAAGTGGCAAAACCAGCACAAAGTGACCTGGAACAGCTGCAAGCTCCCACTTCAGCTTTTGCAGTGTTTCACAGCAAGAAAACGGCAGGCCTGAGGACACAACTGAGTCTCTGTCCTGGGCCTCCCTCTTGCCTTGGTCTTGCCTCCACTCCCAGCCAGTCTGTGGTTTCTCCAGGGCCTGACAGCAGCCCTTCCAGCTGTGCTGACTCCAGGGGTGATGTGACATCCATTTGCTAAGAACTGGACTGGGACCAACAGCTCCTTCTGTGTCCCCCCACAGCCATCAATGCTTCTTCTTCTCTATTGACTTGGACAAGATTCAAATTAGTTGCCTATGGGTGAAAGGTTCCTTGTTGTCCCATCATGAATTCCACACTCCTGCTTTTCCCTAGCTCCCAGCTGTCATGTCCTAGCCCTCTTCCTCCCAGTGGCTCTCTGAGCTTTGTGACCATTTTCAGCTGTCCCCTTTGTGCCTGTAGCCAGCTTTCTGATCTCCATAACCTGTTTTTCCTCTTTCCTTTGTGCCTCCTGCTTAAGACAGATTCTCTTTGTTCTTGAGTTATGCTGCTCTTGCACTGTTTTCCTCCAGTTTCAGCATCACTGGCACCAATTCTCAGCTTCCACCACAAACCAGCCTGGACCTCAGGTTGTGTCTCGATCCCATGCTCTCCTCTCTCCCTCTTTCACCACACTCATCGTTAGCCAGCTGTCCTGCTCCCTCACTTCTTAGTCCAAGGGACCCCAGGTTCCCTCCAAGTTTCTGGCTTTTTAACTGAAAAATTCATCTACCCAGGCAACAGAGGCTGAAAGGACCAAAATTAGCGTTCCCTGCATGCTCCAGAGAAACGGAAAAGATACAAAAAGGCAGCTGGACTGCAGTGAGCAGGGTGTAACTGAGGGGGATGATATTATGGATCCTGGGCACACTCAGGGGTTTCCTGCCTGGAACCCACGCTGAGACATCACCTTGGGCTGACACAAGGTGGCCTCTGTGGCTCACAGAACAGTCACAGGTGACAGCCAGCCAGGTGGACACAGCATTCCATCCTACAGGGGAGCCATTCTAGCAGTCACTAAATGGATGTAGGCTTCAGAAACATATCCATCACAAGACTCCACCTGCAATTAAATTATTTAAATGTGTAAGTTTGCCAAGAAAGTTTACTCCATAAATGACTCACCTCCAGTACATGCTGTGTTTTTCTTTCAAGAGACAAAATATGAGGGTTATACCCTAATACCTGACATTTGGACATGATTTAAGCAAGTGCATGGCTGAGTTTAGGAATGAATCCAAGCCAAGCACATGCTGCTTTTTCTAAACCGAGGACCACACAGCAAACAGCTGGGCTCTAACAGAGGTGATCTCCAACACCCCACAGCTCTCACAGGAATTGCTTGGTTAGGATCAATACACTGTCGGTTCATGGCGCAGCTGCTTCTCAAGCCCTCAGCTCTTGCTAATTGAGATCCTCTACTCTACTGGGCATTTTAGAAGTGAAGTATTTCACAGTCCTAAACCAGAAAAGTATCCAAGTGAGAAGGTTTTCAAGACAGGCAGGAGGGATTCTCAAGTAAACCCACCCACCCCGTCAAACATTTTGTTTTGAAACCAAAATTTCAACCTCCACTAGAAGTCCAAGAACTTCACTAGAAGGATACAAATTCTACATTTAATTAGGCAAAAATAATTCCCTTTTCTAACACTGTTATAAAGTTCCACCGGAATCTTGAGCTTATTCCCTTAAAAGAAACTTTCTACAGGTGTTATCCCTGGTTATTGTGGCAATTTCAGAATGAGAAGAGGTCACCTCCTGGAACACTTGCTGTTCCCTCACCTTGCCTGGTTTTGGAAAGCCAGATTCCTTCTAGCAAAACTGACTCCAGTCCCTCTTGGACAGAAAGTTCCCCCAAGTTTGTACATGAGCTGTGTGACCTTTGTGGCACACAAAGGACAGAAGGGACAGAGCACACCCAGCTCCTCCAGGCTACAGAAATATCAGCAATGCACTTGAAAGTTTGGATTTCTTAGGAAAACAGTCATAATCATCAGCATCAGATCAGCTGCACTTCAGTTACCTCCAAACCCACACATAAAACATGGGAAGCTTTTTAAAAATAAATTACAGGTTGTTCTAATTATAAAATTAAGTGTATTTTAGATTAGTAGTTTGTTTTTTTAAACAATGTTTTGCTGTAATGATATATCATTTCATAAGGCATGTTCTTTCCAAAAGAGAAACTTGTTATTTAAATGAACACATCATGTAGTTACTGGGATAATTATTAGCAAAAATATCCTTGAGACAAAATGCTTGCCAAAAGCTGTTTCAAATGTTTCCTTTCTATCAGCCTCAAAGACAAATAGCTTTTAAGAGCACTCAATTTACATATTCTTTCATGTAAGTTAGGAATCCTTAACAAAAACAGTTCTGTTGGCATTACCACTATTTTCTCCAATTTTCTAGTACTGAGGGGGTGTATAGATTTTTATTTTTTTGTTGTTTTATCTTATGCCCATTTCAGAATAAAAAAGAGCATATTGAAGGTCAATCTTAGTTGGGGATAAAAGCAACACAGATGATGAAACAAATGCATTTTAGCAAGATTAGTAGTCTCAAATAGGCTTAAATCATGACTATTCATATATTTAAATCTACACAAATCACATTTGTTAAGTCCTTAGCAATAAAGCATTTATAAGCACAGTCCTTGAAAGAGGCCCTATATTTTTGCTTGGAAAAATTTCATGAATTAAAAAATCCTTTCAAAAACACGTATATGATGATGAAGGGGGGAAAGGAAGCAGTATTAACGAGACTATCTATTTTATGCTAAATAGAAATATTAGGGTTCATCCTTAGAATTACCATACATTTCTCTGGGCAGTTCCTGACTGCAGCCACTGATAATGTTTATTTTTTCCCAAAATGCAGTCAGGCCATAGTTTATCTCAGACAAGCAGAGTAATTTCAACACTCTGCATTTCTTTAGGAAATATGCTAATTTTATAATAAAAGCAAGGCCTTTTGGCTCAGATAGCCACTAAAATTTGCTCTGGCCTCAGTGAGAGCACAACTGGACCCTTTCTACAGCTAAAATGACAAATTATCTTTCTGTTAAGCACCATTCAGAACAGTAATTGAGGTCTTGCTAAGCTTGACAGATACCATAAGCAACTCAAAGGAAACAGTAACAGCTGGATTAATATATTAACCACTGCTTTACAAGGGGAAATGGAAGCTTTAATTGCCTCCTTGCATGAACTACATACATGGCATAATGTAAAACATTTTGTGCTCAGTTTGTATTCACTTCATGCTCACGGCTATAAATCAATTCAAATTAGCAATATTATATGTTTGTCTAACAAATTATTTGTTTTGGCTCTTTAGCATGAGCAAAACAAACTTACAAGAGCAGGATGTGTCTGATCACAGCTGGACCTGCCACATCTCCTGCTAAAAACTGCAGTGTCTGAAGCTGGAACAGCATAAAGCAGCTCAATCAGCAACCAGAGCTGTCAAGAGTACAGAGGACTTGCCCTCAGAAATACCAAATATGCTTGTGCATCCTTGAAAGCAAAGATCATTTGAAGAATAAAAAGCCTTGTCTGGAAATGATAATGGATATAGTGGCTGATTCTTTGAGGAACTGGCTTTCCCACTGCCTTCAGAGGATTGAACAGTTTTTGAGCACAGGAGCTCAAGTACTGATTCCTCGCTGAATAAATGGGCAGTTTCAAATTTTTCTTACACCAAAGATCATGTGAAAATGTAGGTACTTACACAGCAAAATGATAGATGAAACACTTCCACCCACTGGGCCTCTCCAGGAAGTTGTAGACCTGTCCCTGGGTGCTGGTTTTGGTCAGATATTGGCTCTGGAAGCACTCAGTGGTCCGGGCCCTGCTGGATCCACTATCCAAGCAGACTGCAGCCTTTGTGCCTTCCCCAGGGCTCTGGGGCATCCCACATCCCTTATCCACGGAGGACTCTGGATTCAGTGCCACAGGAGAATACTGCATGGTGCTGAGGCTCCCCCTGACTTCCAGCAATGCTGCAGGTTTGCTATTTCCACTCAGAGTGCTCAGCTGGAGAGTGGAGCCTTGATCCTCCCCACGGTGGTTACACACCGGGTGTGCAGGAGTTTGGCCACCACCACAGGACATCCCGCAACAACACACAGGTATTGCTGTCTCTGATCAATATTTAAAATCATGAAGGAGGGATTGGATATCTTCTCTGCCCAGGGATCTCCAGCAGCTGATAAGATGACTTTGTGCTGTTATCATGGAGCTTTTCGGTGGCACAAGTGTGAGCTGCCAGCCTGTCACCTGCTGTCACTCACAGCCTCTGAAATTAAATCAGAAAAACCCATGAGATGGTGACATGTGCTTGACACCAGAAGGAACAGGAGTCCGGGAAAGGAAAGAGGTTGAGGCTTCTGGAGAAAGGAAAGAAAATTAAGTTTCAAAATTATATTGTTAAGAAGGAAGCCTGGAAGTATTTAACCAGTGCAAGAGCTGTGCAGCAGCAGAGACTTGAGAGCTGATCCTACCAGATTACTTTAAGCCGAGCAGTCCTTGAAGTGTTGTGATTAGAGATGAAGTGTTGCCCAAAACACACCTGAATGAGGCTTTGAACTTCAACACCTACACCTCAGGAGAACTTATCTAGAGCATCAATATTACAGGAAGATTTTAAGACTTAAATAAATTATCTCAGTCCCCTCATGGGACCTGATCTTGCAGTCCACAGTACTCTGGAACAACTTTTCTCAAGTGTAAAAAGGAGGATGCCATTAATGATAACTGATACTGGGAGGTTAATATTGATACAAGGGAAAAGATCAAAGACTCCTGGCCTGATCCTCAAATTTCTTCAAGCCCTTTCATGTTTGCAGCTAATATGGCTACCGTCAAACAAGTACCTGGACAAAACAGAAAAGACAATATGGTTCCTCTACATCAATATGTATTTCATGAAGCAGACTTAAATTGCTGTTAATACAGAGCAGCAATTTCTTAGCAGCAAAATTAATAATTTTGTGAGACTGAGAGTGGATGTCTTTTTTTGTACTGCCTTATTTCTAACACACCACATTAAGAGTTACTTTAGCCACAGCAGAATATTTTAGAGAGACAATGTCAACCTTCACCCCCCCTTTTTTCAAATTAAGCCTATTTTTTGCTGTTGCTTAAAACTCCTCATGTGTAGTGAACGAACTCCTATTGCAGTACATCTGAACAGAGCCCTCCAAGTTATTCCACATAGTATTGACATGTACACATTTTAACATGACTTTTTACACGGGGCTCATTTCTAAACACCACTCATGGAAAGGTGAGCATCAGTTCACATTCCCAAATCAGCCCTAGAGCAAAGAGAGAAATACGTCCTTTCCCTCAGCAGTCCTCTTAATCAACAGCTGTAAGGTGCAAACATTAAAGCACAAAGCCCTTCATCATCCCAGCCAGCCTGCAGCTGGTCCCTGAGAAGCACCTCTAAGAACATCCCTTCACTTTGGGGTGCTGAGGCAGCCTGGACAAGGCTGGCTGTGCAGAGCTGCAGACACAGCTCCCTGGAACACTTTTCCTGGGCTGCTCCATCCTCACGCGGCATCACAGGCACGGCACACAAAAACCTGAAACCAGCTGGCAAACAGCACCTACTTTCTCCAGGCGTGTCCCTCTTCTGGCGGCTGCTGCACACCGTGGAGTCCCTGGAGAGGTGCAGGAGAGGAGCTGCTGCCCGGCTCTGCCCACAGCTCCCCAAGTCCCACCCTGAGCAAGGCAGGGGCCCTCCCTTTGGGCTGCCTTATATGGCTGCTCTTGCAAAAGGCACAGAAAGAACCGGGAACAGTTTGGATGATTTCAGAGAGAAGTTACTTCTGTCTCTTCCTGCTGTCAAAACCAGCAATCACAAGCAACAGCTTAACTTCTCTCCCAGACTTTTTTTTTTATCTGCAGACACTTCATTGCAATGCGTTACAAGCAGCTTTTCCTTACTGCACATCTTTAAATGCTGAATTAGGTGATGACTGAGGCAAGCTGGATGCTCTGCATCCTCCTTTCACACTGGGAAAGTCTAAACAGCAGCTTCAGTTCCTCAGGGTCTTTTTTCCATCAAAGTTGTGAGAAAGCCAAAAGCAGCACTTCATTGTTACATCAAGTAATGGAAAATCAGAGTTCTCTCATGTTGCTGTCCTTCTGAGCACCAGGTCATTTTTTGTATTAATTTGGGAGGAAGAGAATCCCAAACATAACCATTCCAGCATCGAACTCTCCATTTTATTGTTGACCTTTCTAATTGGGAAGGAGAAAGTGAATACTGCTATTTCTCTCCTTTCCTCCCTCCTGTAACAGAAATCAGACTGTTGCCTGCAACGCCAGCATTCCAAATTTAAGCTTCCCACTTTTCTAGAGCTGGGGTTTGAGAATGAAACAAAGGTACCCCTTTCACTCTATGGTTATCATCAGTGGGAGAATGCTGCTATTGCACATAGTCTCCACTTTTTATCATAATTGTTCATGAGGCTAAGGCATCTCTTTCCTTGGAAAGATTATTCCAGAAAGTTATTTCTTTGTTTCCCAGTTATATTTCCGTACCACTGCAAAAACTCCAAACCAAAACTCCAAATCTTTTAGTTCCTTTCTTTTTTTCTTGATACATGATACATGTAGTCTGATCTAAAAGCCAACCCATCCAGAACATTTTCCTTGGCTGCCGTGTTGCTCAGTTTATCCTGTGCACAGAATTGAATACATTATGCCACACACTTCTGCAGGTGACTGGCCATTGAGAACTGATACCTGACTGGAGCCACAAAAATCCTTCTCCAGGTTTTTGTTTCTTCCTGAAATGCTTGCTGCATCAATTAATAATTTTATACCTTCTGCTCTATTAACTTCTCCAGACAGCAATTTGCTAAATGAAAAAAATGCCGTCTCTCCTCACCTCTGACCTCCCCTGAATGTAATTACTCAAGCTCTACAAAACTAGCCAAAGTATGGAGGGGAAAAAAAGCATTTAAAAAACCCCAACAAACCAAACAAAAACCACCAACCAACCAACCAACCAAATAACCAACCAAGAAGTAATTTTCGCTGATATTTTAAGATTAAAAATAAGTTTCCTTTGAGGGAATAGTAGTACCCAGCTTTACTGCAAATGCAAAAATCAGCATAATAGCAGCAGGTTTGAAACTCCAGCAGAAAGAGAAACCAGAGCACCTAACTCCTATTTCTTGGTCATGGAAAAGATGATTTAATGATAAGATTTTAATAGACTGAGATGTGGAAGACTTGAACTCATTCCTTCACACCCCCCAAATGCAGTGCATCGGATCTTTGGGTCAAAATCTCAAAGGGAATTAGTCACCTCACTAATTTATGTCTTATGTCAAATGCATGATTTCAGGAAAGTCTAAATGCTGAAGTGTTCACTGGTGACTACAGATGCACACAGCATCCTCCAACTGCATATATACAGAAGCGTAACTTCTGTGGACAGGCTCACTTCATGTATTTAATTTTGGTGGGCCTGGTGCCACCCCTGTGCTCAGAAAGCACATCTTCCTCACCCTGACAGCACTGCATTTAGCATTAGGCTTGGGAATTTATAACCAAAAGGCCAGGAAGGGAAAGCACAGAGAAATGTCTGGCTCTGAGATGCATTTTTGAGCCCCTTCTTGAGGAGGAGGCACTTCTCAGAGACAAACCTAAACACAGCATCACTGGCACCACCCATCACTGTCTCCTCTGGGGGCTGTGTTTTAGAAGGAAAGTGTTAATGAGTCATGCAAGATTATATGGAACCCTTAATGTTAGAAAATATCTTGAAAGGTAAATAAGAGATGAGACTTGCAAATCATTCCCGCGCCCCTCTGTGCATCCCAGACTCCGTTCTCCAGATGTAAGCTCTCTGTATCAGTGCTCCTGGAGATCTGCTCTGGATCTGCAAGCTGCAGCACTGCCAGCACTGATACCCAGGAGCTGACACTGCTGAGTGCCACACAGCCCTCTGGGTCAGCTGTGGCATCTGAACAGTGATCACATTGGGACACAAAGCCAGTGTGGTTCCAGCTGGTGGTGCCCAGAACTCCTTTAAGGGGGCAAAATTCCAGCCCTTGCTCTCTGATTCAGCTTCCCAGCCTGGTGGGCTCTTACAAGGGACTGTAAACAAAAGTAATTAAGAATCATGAAATGGGGCTTCAGTTCTGAGTTCACCTAAAAGTACCCCCTGTATTTTTTATTTTTGAACTGTAGGTTGAAAAATGGGGCAATATTTGTCTTGCCAATCTGTTACACAGTTCAGTTGTCTGTGGGGCACTTGGCAGTCCATTTAATGTGCACCATGAACACCATTATTCTCCTTCACAAGGATATGCTGAATGTAAACTAAGATTATCATGACTTGTACACTGTGGTATTGGAAAGATGGTGCATGTCCAGACTGAGACACTGGGCTTCCTTTCTCTCCAAAGGTTTGCCAAGTGAAATGCATTGTAGCATTTTACCACACAGGGAAAGACATGATGTGATAAATTGCCTTTTATGAGTGTTGGCAGTGCTTCATTATTTTTGTATTGACATAGATAGTCTACAAGGCTGACTGCTTGACCTAGAGTAGTGTCTAAGAATTCCATAAATCCTTCATTTCCATGATGGAATGCCTGTAAGAAATTAACTTGACTCCTGCACTTACAAAGGTTTTTTCCTCTCTGTTCAAACTAAAACTAAAATATTTTATTGGCAAAAAATGAACAGAAGATTCAAGTTCTTCAAGAAATGCCTGAACTTCTTAACAGCTGTGATGTGAAGAAAGTGTCAGTCTCACAATATGATTCATATCATGACTGTATAGATCTTAGAATTGTCATAAACGTATAAAACTTATAATGAATCATAAAGATCTAAACTATTGTTGTTATGCTGACTTTAATAAATTCTATCTGCCTGATGGTAATAATTAAAAAAAAAAATTAATTCACATGTTCATTAGAGGGGGAACTACTAGCAACTTTCAGATCAGGTTGTCTGCCTGTTCCTACAACACCTGTCCCTTTCATTTTTAGAATTAACATTGTAAGCACCTGGGCCTAAATTTTATTCTGTAAATTTCTATTCCTGCTTTTGACTGGTTGGTTAAAAAGCTATTCAGCCACTTTTGACCATGCAGACAGAGGAAAATAGGCAGCTCTTTTAAAATAAACCCCACTGATAACTGACATCCATAATCATCCTAAAATGGAACCAACAAAGCACAACAGCTCGTGTACCTGAACCATACCCTGAGGATGTATCCCTTTCCAAAGGATGTTCAGTGGGATTCAGCACCCTGGAGAGAGCAAAGAGACCCTGCCCAAGAACCCCCTGCCCTGCCCCAGACCCCCACCCACCCAAAAATCACATCTCACCACCATAAGAGGCAACTAAGAGGGACTCCAAGTCCTGTTTTTCTCTCATTTTTATGAGTCCTGATGAGTCCACAGCCATCCAACACACATCTCCTAAAAAAACCCCTCATTTTTAATTTCAGCAAGGATGTCAGGTATTCAGCTTATCTTTGTGTGTGTCTGTGTGTGCATGTATAGGTGAAAAATCTCAGATAAGCAAATCACTTGTGTGGTTTAACTACTGTTACACCGCCATTCAGGGTACATTTTAGTTTTCCATGAAGAATACACGTATTCTGTGCCTCAGTCTCTTAGCTCAGTATCCTGTCACTGTTTTATGTTGTCTCCCACTACAGGGAGGGGGCGAGAAGAAAGCTGAGGAATCAGGTGAAAGAACTGACAAAGAAGTCGTTTTCCTCTGCTGGAACTGGGAACGGTTTTGATTCCATGACTTTTACACCATGGTTCAATGAAGTTTCAAGAGCACAAATTTCTATTAGACAAATGCCAGCATCACTGGGTCCTGATCCTGTTTGCCATTTGAGGCACTACGGCAAATCAAACAATAATTGTAATGCATTCAATGAGAGTCATTATAAGAATGATGCAGCCAAATTCCACTGGTCTCACGTTATTCCACCTGGACAATCTTGGTGTGCAGTTTAAGTGCTCTTCACTAGGCCAGCAGAATTCTTTAATTATAAATCATAGTATAGCTTTATATAAAGCCACAGCATTTTCAATATCTGGATATTAATAAAGCAGATGAACTCAAATAAACTGCTACCATGTAGGGCAAAGTATCTGTTGTTATGCTTATGCTGCATTAAAGGAAGACAAAATTACTGCATGAAATAGGTTCCCTATAGTCACTGCTGAAGAGGTAACCAGATAGGAGCCACAGAGAACCTTCAAATAATAAGAGGCAATATAAATTCTTGCACAGTGAACCTCAGCTGTTACTTGATTCCTTTCTTCAATTATATTAAGTGTCCCAGCATTGTTTGATTGGGTTTGTTTAAATCATTAGTGATGCACTGGAGGAAAAGGATACTGTTATTGGTTCTAGGGTTGTAACAGAATACCATGAAAAGTGGGTGCTTATTTCAAGTATATCTGAAAAGATTGACCAAAATAGAACTATGGCTTTCAGGAGGGACTCTTTACATAGGAGCTGTGTGTTAGAAGTGAAGAGGCAATTTGGAAAGATGACAATGATCCTTTCAGGGTAAATGCAGTTGGGTATTTTTACATTTACATGTATGAGTATAAAAGGCAACTAAGACAGTTCATTAATTTTATCTAATGTTTCCACAAAGCTTATTTTGTGTGGGCTGTGGGCTTTTTTATACAACCTTCAATTGACTACCAAGCTGATACTAAAGAGCAGAAAACTGAACTCGAAATTCTTAATGTGCTAGGTCCACATTACCTTCTTTCTGCACTAAGCTGGAGCCTCTTTGGAAATGATTCACCTTATGCTCAAAGTGGAGCATATTTTCTTATTTTTTACTTCCATCTCCTGTAATTTTTTTGAGACAGCTGTCTATTGCTTTCTCTGGCAGCTCTAAACCCCTCACAGCTTCCAGAGCACGTAACATGCATTACACACATGCAGCATGACCAGAAAGGCTTAGTGCCTTCTGCAGAGATTTAAAGAGCACAAGCACAGAGGCTGGCCCAGGGTCTTCCCACTGCATTCCAAGCAATCCCAATAAGCCAGGCTGACTTAGCTCTCCTACACACAAGGGTGGAGAGCTCTCACCACTCTGGGTGCTCAGAATGTCACCCAGGACATTTCCAGCAGAGAAGCAGATCCTACATTCTTCCCAGAATTAATACATTCAGCTGGAAATGATGAGCTCAGCAAAGACACTTGGCATCTGAGGCACTTCAGTTTTGTCCACCTTTTGGGAATCTGGGACTGTGTTTAGCTTGGCGGAATCCAAGAAATCTAAATAAAGGTGTCTGTGATAAGATCTGTTTAAAATTTGTTGTAGAAAAGAAGCTGCCTTGACAGTAAGCACTGTGGAAGAAGTGAGCGAGCTTGAGAGCTCTGTGTTCTAGCAACCAGAACATCCCATAAATGTTTCTTTAAAAGCACCCTCCTGAGGCAGGAGGGTGTTCATACAGAGTAAAATTTACCAAAGCAGCAGTGTGCTGAACATGGATCACTGCTGAAAGCTGACTTGTAAGCAATAATTGTGACTTACTGGCTTCTTTTTAGGAAAGCCAGGAAAATTTGGAGAGGGTTTTAAAATAAATTAATAACTTTTGATAGTGCAACCCAAGACGTGCAAGTGACCCACGCTGAAGTCATGAAACAGGAACTCCAAGCTAACATACAACACCAGCAGCTGATCTTGTTCTGGGACTGGCACTACATGCTTTCAACAACAAAAGGTCTCTTCTTATGTTACCCTAATGTGGAAAATAAGATAAAATTCAGAGTGGCTTCTAAGTAAGAATGTTCTAGTGAGAATATAGAGCAGGACTTCAGAAGGTCAGTACAACCAGCTTAAGGCACTGTTGAGTATTTGTAAAATGCACTAATTAAGTACCACTGTAAACCAAGGAGTTCTCTAACTTTGAGCACTACACCACTCTCCATCTGGCATTTAGTACACAAACTGACTTGCAAAGTCCTATACATCCTGAGGATGTATAGGAGCAGAGGGGTGTGGAAATACAAAGCGTTTCTCTCAGCCTTGATAATGACTCATCACGGTGAGGGCAATGAGGTACATCTGACACATACGTTGAAAATGAAGATGCAAATATTTACTCTTTTTTAATTGGAAAAGCAGTTATTATTTTTAAGAGGTATTTGTGAATGCATTGTATGATATTCAGTGTCATTTTATATCCCCATGTATACAGCATGAGGATTCTATACCCTCTAGAGGTGTGTCCATGCGCTTTACTAGTGCTAATAATTCAATTTCTACTTCAGGATATAAAATCTTCAATTTTCAGGTTCGGCATAGATTCAACCTTTTTTGGGTGCTCAAGCACAAATGCTCACTCAGATGCCTTGCTGTCTTTGATCTCTGGACATGGTCACTTCATAATGAACTTTGAGAATACAAAGATTTACATAATTTAAATAGTTAAACTTAGCTTTTAACATTTATCAGACACTGCTACTAAAAATTCCATCATCGCTTTCTTTGTCCTTTTTCCATCAGCTGTTAACAATGGATGAACATTCCATACCTCAAAATTTGTAAAATTATTTAAAAAAAATTGGAAATCTGTAATTGCAAAATTTTTACTTTAATTAGCAGTAGTAATTAGTCACTGTCCATCATTCATAATGCATTCTGACCAATAATTTTGCTAAAGTAGATGAAGTCATTGTGAGATGCTGTATTAGTAATAAAGGGGTAAAATACATTACAGCTCTGTTGTAATACGAAACAAACTAATTAAAACCAGAACTCCTGGGCACAGCCAAGGGCACAAGCATATTGCTACCAAAAAAAGCAATTAACATCTGCAGAAATATGTCTTGAGGCACAGGGAAAATAAAGCTGTAATTTAAGAAAAGCAGCACTACCTAGTCCAGATTTACACATGACAGTGCCACCATCTTGTTTCCATGGGGAGAATGTTCCCAGGGATGAATCCATTTGTGTTTTCCTGAAAAAATCTACAGAGCTTTGCTTACAGAGGTTGTTGACAGAGCCGGTCCCTGTTTTGGGGAGGCAAACAGCATGCAGTGACTGAGAAGTTGTATTTTTAGCTGTGAGGGGAGAAAACTGACTTGGAGGAGACTGAGGGAAGCCCTCAGTGGGGTCTGCAGCTTCCTCCCAAGGGACAGCAGAGGGGCACATCCAACCTCTGCTCTCTGGGACCAGGGACAGGACCCCAGGGAACGGCTGGAGCTGGGTCAGGGGTGCTTTAGGTTGGATATCAGGGAAAGACTCCCCAGGGAAGGCCATGGCCCCAAGGCTGCCAGAGCTCCAGGGGCATTTGGACAATGCTCTCAGGCACAGGGTGTCTGTGCAGGGCCAGGGCTCCCTGCCAACCCAAGATATTCCATGAGTCCATGTAAAGGAATCATGGCTCTGTGGTTCCACAGCCACACACTAAACAGGCCCCAGGAAGGCAGAGCCTGAGGCTCCTCCATCTGGGCCTGTGTGGAGGAGGAGTCCTAAGGTGTAAGGTGGAAATTTGTCCAGGAACCCCTTCTGCAGTCAAACCCTGCTGAAACAATCTGCTGTGACTTTTACAGGAGGTTATTCCTAAAGAGAAATGGAGGCACAGGCAGACTGGAAGGCGACAGAATCCTAGAATTGTTTAAGTTAGAAAAGATCCTTCAGATCATCCAGTCAAGCCATTAACTCAACATCACCCTGTCCACCAGACCAGTGGGGTGTGAACAAGAGGGGCAAGCCCAGTGCAGGAATATCCCCAGGGACATACTGGAAGGAAGCCTAGATGGATTTGGGTGGATTTAGGCATTTGTACACGATGTCCCATCCCTTGCAGGAAGTGTTTCTTTCTTTCCCTTTTCTCTCTACAGAGTGTCTAAGGACTTTGTAGATTCCAGATTCTCCCCAAAGCAGAACATGAAAACTGAAATGAAATAGAACAAATGCATCAAACCCAAGCCATTAAATAATATGGAGCATTTATTTTTTTTTCTGCCATAGGAGCTGGTCTAAAATATGTAACTATTTGCTTCAAAAGAGTGAAAGATTCTTCTTCTTCTAGGGGAACATAGCACCCCAATAGCTCATCCATTGCTTTCAAAGTAATAAAACCCTCTTGGCAAATGTATTTTTGGGATTGGACTCACCAGGCCTGGCAAGCTATGCTCCTTGACTTCTCTGTTAATAGCATCACACATGGAGTCTTTCGTGAGGTTCGGCTGGTGCTGGGATATCTGTGATCCCAATGTGATCATTTCTGGCTGTCCTAGAACTGGTGGTAATAGTGTAGATATTGCTTCTGGGGTATTTCCACATGCAACAAATTTCTTGCATTCCTCTCCTGAAATTTGCATTATAAATGTAAAAGAGGGTTGGCTTAGAGGCTGAGGAACTGAAAGAGATCCAGGTGATGGCCAGGAAAAGCAAGGAGCTCCTTCTGTAGTCTGTCTCCTGTGGGTGCCACAACTGTACCGTGAAGAAAGGCAGCCAGGACAGGAGAAAATCCAAGACAAAGATGAAGTACATCTTGACAGTTTTTGCTTTTCTTCTTGAGACAAGATTCATTGTCCTTCTGTGAGCTGTGTCCTCAGTGCCACTTATCCAAATGTAGGTGAAGAGTTTCTGGTAGCAGAGGATAATGAGGAGGGATGGGATCAAAAGCAAGAGAACTGAAAGGTGGATGGCACCAGAGGCGGCTCCTAGCCAAGAACTTGGGAGGAAAAAGTTGCAGTGGTGGTCGCTGCTGGAGCTGTAGAGGAAACAGGCCGGTGATGCAAACAGAGCACCGCAGAGCCAAGAGACCAGAGTCATCTTCTTGGCTTTCCCCCGGGACACTTTGAAATTCAGGGGGTGGATGAGAGTGTAGCATTGGTCCACACTGATGGCGAGGAGCACGTAGGTCTGGACCCCAGGTGTGAGGTACTGGATGTACCTGACCAGCCGGCACATCCCGCTGCCCAGCAGCCACCGCCCCCAGCTCAGCTGCAGCAGCAGGAAGGGCGCGCTCCCCACGCTGCTCACCAGGTCTGCACAGGCCATGGACACCACAAAGTAGTTGGTGGTAGACTGTGTCCTCCTGCTCCTGTGGATCACTAAGCAAACCAGGAAGTTTCCCAAGACAGAGATCAGCCACAGCGCTCCCCAAACCATGCTGGCAGCTGCGATTTCCCCCGGCCTCAGCCCATACTCTACCAGAGAGTGGTTCCTGCTGGAGCCGGCTCCTGGGGGGAGAGCTTCTGCCATCTCGTAGCCAGCAGGAGGGGTGGAGGCTTTGGGGCTGCTCGTGTTCTGCAGCAGGAGCACGGTCAGGAGAAGAACAGGACCACTGCTGTTATCCATGCTGCAAGCAAACTCAGCCACGTCTTTTGCTCAGGCTGCAGACAGAGAGGAGAGAAAAGGTTCTCTTGAACAGCTCTATGTATGAAAAGCCCAAAGTAATCAATGAAAGATAACTCTAAGTAGTCTCCATGCTCCTTAGAGCAGTAGATTTCAGAGAAAAGGGTCAGAAATATCTGGTGACACTACGTTGCATGGCAGGGAACATTAAGTTTCATGCAGACTTTTAGGAATGGCCTGAGTATTTCAATTTCAGACAGGCATTCCTGTCTACAGAAAGGTAAGTGTCGCTTTCACAGCTGGAGACTGAGGTGCCATTTCACCAGCACTGGTGAGCTGCAAACTGAGTGAGCAGATCATGCCCCACTGATCCCAGAAATGATCTGTACTTCCTGGTGTTTGTGGAAGTGTCACAAAAGCAGACCAAGAGGGTCTGCACCCTTGACTTGACCTAGAGCTTTGATGCAGAAGGAAAATCCTGAGGGAGGAGGTCAGTGTCCTCAGGCAGATGAGATGAGAGGATGAGGGAGGGATGGGGGAGCCTTGTGAATTCCAGCAGTGGAGCCTCAGCTTGTCTTGTCAGCACTGTCAATACCTGTGGCTGCAGTCAGCTGCTGAGCATCTCTGGACTGATGAAAATCCAGGGATATGGGGAATGTCCTTACCTTGGTCAGGGGCCTTCCACCCAGGCAGCTGCAAGGCTGACCCTTCACAGCAGGACCAGCCCAGAGGTTCTACAGGTCTATGGGTGACCCAAGGGACAACTGAAGGACTGCAAGATGCAACTGACATCAACAGTCAACCAAGAACCTCAGCCCCCGATTTTGTAACAGAGCTCTACAAGCTGAGAAACGCTGTGGCCCAAGTGCAGGACCCAGCATTGGGCCTTGCTGAACCTCATCCCGTGCAGGCTGTCCAGGTCCCTCTGCAGAGCCTTCCTGCAGAGTGACACAAATCAGTGTCACCTGCTCGCTGCCCAAAGGGGCACTTGGCATCCTCAGCCATGGTCGTTGATAACGGTATCAGACATGACCGGCCTTGCCCAGCTCTGGGAAGGACTCTCACCTTTGGGAAGACATGTTTTCCCTGATAAAAACATATTCCTCGATGAGCGTACAAGCAGCCAAACCCTGTTCCCCTCCAACACTCAGTAACTGGGGTGTTATGAACTGGTTCACACTTTCAGAATTTCAGAACTTTAATGCTCATTGTCTTTCCTGAGACCCCACACTCAAGCCCTTCAGGAAATAAAGTTTTCAATTACATACTGGTTTTATTCCCCCTCCTCCTCCAGCTGATTTATCCCAAGGCAGGAAGATGGCAAGTTCCTCTTCCTAAGCATCTCTGAAATCAAATGCAGTGGAAGATTGGAAAAGGCCTGGTAGCCAAACGGGAGAGGACCTCTGTTAAAAATTCCTCTACAAATCTTTTACTTTTGCTGTAAAAGAGCCTTGAAATTCCTGGGGTCTTGGAGGTGCTAGCACTGATATTTGGAGGTCAGGGCTGGCCACGGTGTCACTGGCAGAGCAGCTGAGGATCTCCTCCCATTAAAACCAGCAGGGGGTGAATGTATGGGAATGTGCTGCTTTCCAAATCTTGTAAAATATTACTAATGTGGCCATCAAGACAAGGTGTTGGACGCTGGGTTGGTTGTGCTGCAGCAGAGAGGAAAATTCAGTTACTAGTTTATCACTGAAAATTCCAGTTTGAAAGCAGGAAAGGAAAGCAAATGGAGCCAGAAGTAAATTTTCCAGTAAGGAAAAACATTCAGAGGCATTCAATTCTTCTTGCTCCAATTCCACATTATGTTTGTCAACATTTTGATTTTCTACATTTAACCAAATCACATAGTCTTTTCTGTTTACATGTTTTTCTTAGATTTTTTTTCTTCCTCTTACATTTCCTGTCGTTCAGGATTAACACTGGTGTAGTTTACACAAAATAAATACAACATGGATAAAATTGTGCATATCTTTTTCAACCAGCAAATCCAGGCAGTTAACTGGGACCACCTGTGCTACCAACAGTTTTGTTTCCTATCAAGATTTATTTTGTGGCTAAAACATTAGGAGAGCTGAAAGGAGCTTTCCCTTGAAAAGGAGGTTCCATGCTATGTTCCAGAGGAAACTCTCAATGTGCCTGTTGGTATTTCACTTCACTCTTAGTGAGTTCTAAGATCCCAGCTCTGAGCAGTATCCATGTCTTTAATATAAGACTTTCCAGGCTGCTATTTAGATTACTTTTAATTTGAAGTTCTTTCACTATGAAATATGAGTCAAAACCTAGAAAGTCAACGTCCATTGTCATTCAGATGAGGTTTTTAGCATGTCTCAGATGTAGCCCAGCACAATTCAATTTGCTCTGCAACAAAAAAAGGGGGCTTGAAGGATCTTGTGGGAAGAGGTGAAGGCGAGAGACAGGAGGCTCTGGTTGAACAGCACAAAGGAGAGTTTAATGCCATCAAACTTTTAGCAAAAGGTTTTATTACTCGTTTTAAGAAATACACAGCTTTTGCAGGACTGTGTCTTATCTTAGCAAATTTTACTGGCTATCCTGTTTTGATTTACAGCAACACTGAAACTTTTCTTTGTTTGCTGCTGTCTAGATCTGCTCTGCTGCTCTGAACTGTATTGTATGGCTGTTTTCACCAGTCCTCCTTTCCTTCGGTTCTGGGGTGAAAAAGTAAATTCCTCAAAAATGAAGCGGAGGAGACTGAGGGGAGAAGTTGTATTTTTACTTGTGAGGGGAAAAAACGCTGACTTGGAGGAGACTGAGGGGAGACATGGCAGTCACAGCTTCTCCTGAGGGGCAGAGGAGGGGCAGGCCCTGAGCTCTGCTCTCTGGGACCAGGGACAGCACCTGGGAAGGGCTGGAGCTGTGTCAGGGCAGGCTCAGACTGGATATCAGGGAAAGGTTCTTCCCCCAGAGGGTGCTGGGCACTGCCCAGGCTCCCCAGGGAATGGTCACGGCCCCAAGGCTGCCAGAGCTCCAGGAGCGTTTGGACAATGCTCTCAGGGATGCACAGGGTGGGATTGTTGCGGTGTCTGGGCAGGGCCAGGACACGTTTCCAAGCCGGGATATTCCCAGTTCACGGCTCCACAGCAGCGCTCAGGGCCGGAACCCGTGACGCTCCGCCCCGGGGCACAGCGGGCCCTGCGGAGCTCCGTGAGGGCGGCGCTGCCGCGTTCGCCCCTGCGGGGCCGGGCCCCAGCCGGCCGCCGTCGCGCCGGGCGGGGCCGCGGGAGGAGCGCGGCAGGGCCGGGATGGCGGCGCTGGCCGGGCGGTGCTGCCGGGCCGGGCTGAGCTGTGGGGCTCTGCTGTCCCCGGCTGCGCTGTCCCGGGCCACAGCTCGCTGGGGACGCGCCGCCTTTTCATCGGCGCCCGCGGTGAGCGGCAGGGAAGGGCCGCAGCCTCGGGAAGGTGAGCGCGGAGTGCCCGGGGCGGTCGGGCTGCAGGGGAGCGGTGCCTGTGCTAGGCTGTTCCCAAGGGGAATTTCATCGCTGTGTGCACTCCTGGGAAGCCGCTGGTGTCGTGCCTGGCCTCTGCCAGTGGGAGCGGTGGGTCAGGGTTTTCCCGGCCTTTTCCCGGTGGGCTTCTGGAGCACGCAGAGCGCTGGAAGCGCCTCTGAATGATGTCCCGTGACGCTGCAGTAGCTAAAGGTGTCCTGGCCTGAAATGACAGATGTGTGTAACAGAAATATCAAGGTTGTTGTGAAGTGTGGCTGTATGTGAAAGCGCAACGAAAAAAGTAGCTGGAGGGGATGAAGGAATGCTGAATATTATCTCTTGGAGAGCCCTGAATGGATGTGCCGTTCGGTTTAAGGTTTTAATACCAAGAAGAGGATGAAAAGTGTCCATAAAGTTCTTAGAAAAGGAAAATAGCATGTGAAATCCACCAGTTTTTATGTGGTAGGGTCGTAAGACGTGAGTGAGATAAAAAAGAACTGAAACATCCCTTCCTAAATCTCAGTCCGTGCTTTTTGCTAAGTACGTACAATCGATGAAATCTCTGAACTCAAACCAGACACTTGAAAGTAAATGCCATGAGGTTCACCTTTGTGTGTCTGAGGCCACCTTATTCTCGTGTTGTTTTGTGGACAGTAGGGTTTGAAAGTTTTAGAGTTTGAGGATGAGGAAATAAAGACAGACAGGCATGGAAAGATCAGTGTTTAGTTTGAAAATCCAGTGGTATTTGGTGACTTCACGCATCCCTAGGGATCCCTCACCACAGCTCCAGTTGAAATCAGTGAGCTATAAAGTAGAGCCAGGAAAAGCCCAGGCTTGAAAGGGATTAAACTTCCTGTTCCACCTTCTCTGGGACTGCCCAGTGAGTGGGACCAAGATGTTCCCCACCCGCAGTTCAAGAAGAGAAGCAATCCAATATGCACACCGTTCATGCAGGGGTTATTTGTGCTGGAGAGTGGCACAGAAGAGGGTGTGAAGCTGTGCTGTCAGAAGGAAAGGATGGAGCCATGGCACTCTGCTTTTGGAAACTGGAACTCTTTTAAGTTTATCCATCTTGTGCTGCTGGTGGAGAGTGATTTGTGACTGCTGTGTGGCAAAGAGGAAGGGGAGCATAAGAATGAAGGCAAAAGTGTCCTTCATTCTTGTCCTCCAATTTCTTTTTCTTATTTTTTTTTTTAAAAAATAACGAGCAATCTGCAGTTTTGAGTGTGTGATCTTCCCCTTCTTCCATGTAAAGATTGGGGAGCATTACTGGATATTGTCACAAAGACAAAAAACCGTACAGAATTATGCTAGATTTTTTGCTCCCAAAATTATAGAATAATCTATTTTTAAAATGTTTTTGTTCATTTCTTTTGTTTTTCCTTCTTTCAGGTTCAGTAAGGAGAAGAGGCAGGACACCACAGTTTGTAAGATCAGTAAGTACTGAAATTTACAGTTAGCTCAAGTGTTTGGAAAAGTTTTCTAAGCTGTGTGCTGTATCAGTTTGCCCAGGAGCCCCTTCTGCAGTCAAATCCTGGTGAAACAATTCCCTGGGACTGTTCCAGGACAGCACCTGCCTTTTGTAACCTTTTCAGTCTATGTTATCAAAAATCAGAAATATAACACTAATTTGCATTGACACTGCTCGCATGTAGTGCAGGTCTGAAAAGTAACTTCAGGTTGCATTTCTAATAACCCAGACATGTCAATGTTGTTTTCAGCCTGGGTTTACAGGATCTGTGGTGGTTGTTTTCTGGCATAAAGCTTTTCTTTTTCTAAGAGCATCTGACTGAAATGATGGTCAGTTTTTTGGAGTATATAAGCTGTTTCTGCAGTGTACTGATACATTGCCTTACACTAGAATTTCTATGGCAAGAAATTTCAGCATTATTAATAATGAACTGTTCCACACCTACAGAATTCCAGAATCTTAAAGCTCATTGTCTTGTTCCCCCACCACATGTCCAGGCCCTTTAGGAAACAGAGTTTGCAATTCTGTACTGGTTTGATTCCCCCTCCTGATTTATCCCAGGGCAGGAAGATGGAGTTCTTTTTAAGCATCTCTACCATCAAATGCAGTGCAAGATTGGGAAAGGCCTGGCAGCTAAGATGGGAGAGGCTCTCTGCTAAAAATTCCTCTACAAATCAGCACTAGCTTCTGCTGTAAAGGTGTCTTGAAATGTCCAGCTGTGGGAATTGATTCCTGAAATCATTGTTTGGTGTGTTGATTCTGCCTTGTGTTACATCCCCTGTATCTCCTGTCCCCTTTTCCCTTGGTTAGGCTGCACCTCCCAGGACAGAGAAGATGGCTGTGGATCAGGACTGGAGCAGTGTGTACCCAACAGCTGCTGCCTTCAAACCTGCCTCTGTGCCTCTCCCAATCCGAATGGGCTACCCAGTGAAGAGAGGAGTGCCTCCACCAAAAGAAGGCAACCTAGAACTTATCAAGGTAAGACACGTGCCATGGCTGGCAGTGACTTTTCAAGTCACTGTTCACTAAGGCTGCACTGCTTTGATTGCAATGTTTGTCTTAGAGACTGCTTTCCCTTTATTAAGCCACATAATCCTCTCAAATTTCTAAGTGGTAACAAGTATAAAGTTAATTAATAAATGAATGATAGCAGGAAACTTTTTAGGATGATCATGCCTGTGACTTTTGTCACAGAGTTAAGCCTGTTCCTAAATCAGACTTGAGAAGAGTCTGCTTCTATGAATATTTCCTTAAGCATGTTATACTGCTTTAGCAAATCAGATTGCCCATTTACTTCTGATCAGGCAAAAAGCTATTATTTTGGTAACTCTTATTGTGTCTGTTTCAGATTCCCAATTTTTTGCATCTTACTCCTCCTGCAATTAAAAAGCACTGTGCTGCTCTTAAAGGTGAGGAGGGTGTGTGTTTTTTTCTTTTTTTTGTTTATTTAGCTGGTTCGTTTTTTCTTTTTAAACCACTTCTGGAAATTTTCAGACAAAGCAAGATGTAACTGTGTGATGGAGGTGAGACACAATGCAGTTGTGGAGCTGGTTATTCAGCTGGCTGTGGCTGGTACTGTCTGCTTTCCTGCTGCTTCCAGGAGTCATCCAGATGGTAGCAGCTTAGTCTCAGGAGTTTGTCAGCACAGCAGTAAGACTGAAATGTTGCTTTTCCACAAGACCTTGCTTGAACTGATGAGTTGATAGTTCAGTGCTTTGCAGAAGGTGGGTGGTGAATGTGACTCGGTTCTCAGAGAAGCAGGCTTCAATCTGCAGGCATTATGGGCTGTATTTAATGACCAAAAAGTTATTAATGTGAGACCTTCTGTGAGAGCAGGGTGTGCTGGGGAGGTACAGAATCTGCTGGAGACCAGGAGCATCCTTCCACCCAGCAAGGCTGTAAAGGAAACCTAACAAGGAGCTCAGGCAAAAGAAGCCTTCTTTGTGATGAGGGTAGTGAGACACTGGAAGAGGTTGCTCAGAGAAGCTGTGGATGTCCCATCCTGAAAGTGTTCAAGCTCAGGTTGGACAGGGCTTTGAGCAGCTGGATCTAGTGAAAAATCCCCACAGCAGGAGGGTCATTCCAACCCAAACCACTCTCTGATCCTATTTGGCAGTTGTGAGACTGCATCTGCAGTACTGTATCCTGTTTTGGGGAAGCCAGTACAAAGAGAGACATGGCAGTACTGGAGCAAATCTAGCAGAAACACTGCTGGTACCTAAGTGAGTGTGGTTTCTAGGACTAATACTTTTAAAGAAATAAATTGTAATACATTTGAAAGAAAGAAAACCCAGCCAAATATACCTGACAGCTATTACTTGGAGTGTTTTCCCTTTATTGTACAGATTTCTGCACTGAATGGCCAAGTGCTCTGGACACTGATGAGAAATGTGAACAGCATTTTCCCATTGAAATTGAAACAGTAGATTATGTTTCTTCAGGGACTTCTATTCGGAATCCCAAAGCAAGAGTGGTGACTTTAAGAGTAAGTAGTAGTTTTGCTAAACAGTCTTTGTTTCAAGCCCCTGAATCCTTGGCTTTCTTTTCCAAACATGCAAGTGTGATCTCCTGTAAAGAAATGGAGGGAATTTAAAATCACACTAAAATGAGTATGTCTGTATGTTCCAGACCAAATCTGTCCATTCATATTGACTGGCCTTGGGACTTGTAGGGTACTTGTGGGGATGTTTATTATGCAGGTATATATTGTTTGAGTACTCACATTATTCTTGCCCTGTGCTAAGACTTCCAGCGTGATACAATCCGAAGAAATTCTCCACATGTGTCCTGAATAGCTCTCCTTAAGAGAAGATGTGCCTGTCTGAAGCACTTCCAGAGTTCAGAGTTTGAGTTTTCGAAGGAATTAAAGTTGTTTTCTCCTTTTCTTGAAGGTTAAACTTTCTAGCCTGAATTTGGATGACCATGCAAAGAAGAAGCTCGTTAAGCTGGTGGGAGAGCGGTACTGTCAGGAGACAGATGTGCTCACAATTACAACAGATAGGTGAGCAGCCAGAAGGAAACAAAAACATCGTAGCAGTGCCCACAGAAGAGAAAGGGCTGGGTTTCTTCTAGTAATACCAGATATTGTCTTGGTGAATTGTTATATTTTAAGGCTAAAATGGGACTTAATTAACACTAGTCCTGTTAATAACTGTTAAAAACCGGCTTTAAAGGGGTTCAGACTTAATGTATGTTGGATTCCAATTTTGTACAGGGAGCAGAAGAAGTTTCTAGTGTCTCCAGAAGGCTTGTAAATTCTTGGATATTGTGTGTTTTCCTACTGACTTGCAGCTGCCCATTCTCCTGTGTTTTTATGACTCATGCCTCCATGATTCTATTCTTGTTTGTGTGTAATTGAGAAATACATAGGAATCGACCACTCATTTCCTAAGATTCCTTACATTACACAGTAGAAAATTTGATAATATGTTTTAACCTTTGGTTCAAAAAAGGTGCTTCTCCCTTTCCAGGTGTCCCCTGAGAAGACAGAACTATGATTATGGCATGCACCTGCTCACAGTTCTCTATCATGAATCCTGGGTAAGCAGTTGTGCATGGAATCTCTTAATGTGCTCTCTGTCGTATTTTAATGTAAATGACCTTACAATTGTATTCTCTTCCAACTCACTTTTCTTCAAATTCAACCAAGAGAACATTTTGCAGGATTCCAAACTCCTGTCTGTTAATTAGAATGTCTTTTCTTGGGCTCTTCCTGGGCTGCAGTAAACCATGGCTGTCATTTGGATGTGTTCTTCTTCTTAAATGCTCTCTCTCACATATGTTGTCTCAAACTGACTGCTTTTTTGAGCTCCCTCTTGCTCAGAAAAGGGGCAGGCTTCCCACGTTCTGAGTACAGATGTTCCTTTCACAGGGAATTCTTCACATTTGTCTCCTGTATTTTTGTGGCTGTGTTGATGCCCCTTGAACAATTTTACAGGCATTTTTTACAGAAAACAAGTGAGCAGACCATAGTAATGTTTTGGATGACTGAATTTTGTTCAAATGTCCCATGTCACTGTCACATTGTTTGAGACAGATAGAGCCTTCATCATCTCCATGTGTCACTCTTACAGAAGTTTTACCACTGCTAAAACTCATCCTTACTGTTTCCAGTTGTTCTAGAGTAGGAAATGTCTGTATTATAAATTGTTCTTTATTTTGATCACCGCAGTGCTGTTGTTAAGAACATCCTAACGAGGATGAGTTTTATTTCCCTTTTAATTTTGTAATTGTAGAGTGCATCAGATTAAATCAGTGGTGAAAGATAACATTTGCTGGAAGTTTCGAGTACAGATGGATGTTTTTCTCCCCAACAGCATCACATTGAATTACAAATCTTAAATAAATGGCAGAATAGTTTCCAGTATTAAGCAATGACAAGAGAGCTAGACAGTGCTCACTTTAATAATTTCAGACAAGCACCACGGCTGAGCTGGGCTCCAACTTTAATTAGTGCTGGCAGACAGGGCTATGCAATATTGATCTGGGAGTGTTCAGTGTGTATTGAATATGCACAAGTCTCTTGCACTTTTATTACCTTTCATCCTTCACGTTAATATTTGATGAGTTCGTCAATCAGTTGTAATTGTCTTTGATTCCCATGAAAAATTAATGGTTTCCTGAGACATGGGTTTTTATTTTGTGTGGCATGTTTTGTTTTGTGGCATGTTTTTTTTCCCCTGATCAGGGATAATGCCTTTTAATAACTTGCTGAAAGATAGTTTGGATCCATTTTGTAAACCATGAGCAAACAGTGTGAGGTTTATTTTCATTTACATGAATTTTAATATTGGAGGAGGACAGATAGGGCCTGGCCTTCCATTTAGGCAGCAACATCAGTCCTGTTTGCAGAACTAATTGTAGGATTTAATGACCTTCACAGCAGAGTGGTGTCACCCTCTTAATGTGTGTGGCTGATGGAATTGAATCAAAAGATGAGGGCAGTGTTCCATTTTTGCTGAGTGAAGGAAAGCTGGAACCATGTAACTTCTGCCCTGAAAACTTTGCCCACGATCTCTTCAAACGTGGTAGAACTCCTATGATTTATGTTAATACCTGGATTACTGGATTTTGTCAGTTGGAAGCATGTGTAGGAGGAAAAGTTATATGCAGATATACATCAGGAAATGGAATTTCAGGTGTAATAAAGTTTCAGTTGCCAGCAATGCATCATCCTTTTATTACAGTTAGGAGTGCAATATCAGACCCATGAGCTCAGTTATTTAAAACAGCCTTGAACATCTTAAAACCAAAGGATGTTCATTTATTTTTTGATTCTAAAGTACTTGGAGATGTTTTGCTTCCTGTTTACTAGTTGTCAGTTTATTAATCAAATATTTATGTTTTATTAGCTTTCAGAATATATTCATTAGATGGCTGACTTGCCCCAATTAGTACGAATTGAATTTCTCTTCTTTGGACTTCCTCTGTGTTTCTTTTCAAATTATCCCCCAGGACTGTGCCTGAATTAATTTGAAAATTAATCAGTGAAGGAGTGAGATCTATTAGATAGATTATTAGTGAGCAGTTTAACCAGTTGTGGTTTTGCTGCCTTTAAATGATAGTACTGCTTGAATGCTATAACATCACTCAAAGCCTGTGTGTATTTTTAAGGTACAAGTGGTTTTTAATGAGTTAGAGTTTGCTGCCCTCGAGTGGTTGGAAGGATCATGGATGAATTTCTTCACACAACTTGGATTGATAGTTTATCACTCAAAAGTCCGTTTGTTAGGAGTTGAAAGCAGGAATGATAAGCAAATGCAGCAGGAAGTCAATTTTCAGTTGGGAAAAACATTGAGAGTAATTAAACTTTTGTTGCTCCAATTCCACACGGTGTTTCAACATACACAAGATGAGGAAGAGTGAAGGATCTCAATTCAGCCTTGCAAAGCTGGGATTTGGAAAGATTACTAAAAAGGTGTCCTGGATTTTCTATTCTCCACTGCTTCTTACAGTAAGAAACAGAAAGGTGAGGGAAGGAAAACTGAAGAAGGGCAGACAGCGTGGCACTGGAGGGTTAACTAAAATTTATCAATCTACCCCACAGTTGTACAGCTTGGTTGAATTTCAGGGCAACTAAAAATTTGCATTTCTTTTTAGAGCTGTCAGTGGTGAGGCACTGATGGGATGCAGTGTCTGTGCCCGCATGCTGAATGGTTATTTTTACATAACCCTGTCATAACACTCAGATCTACTATACAGCTTTTCTTTAGGCTTCATCTTCATTTTTTTCAACTACAGTCATTTTAAGCCATTACAAATAAATGAATTTTTACCACTTCATGTTGTGCCAGTAATACTTGGTAACAGCAGAATTTTGATGTTTTGGAGTGGGAGCTTACCTTGTAATTTAGCCTAAAATATGTGAAAGGATGTGAGTCCACTGTTGAAACATAAGCAGGTCTCTGGCTACTTAGGATTCCGAAGTTCATGTTAGGAACAGTCAGGAAGAGAGAGTCCTCATCAGTAATGGGAACCACAAAAGGTAAAACTAAAGTGGCTTTACAGCAGATTTTAAATTTCGTAAGTTTTTTCTGAGTTCAAGCATTTAGAATCAAAGCAAGAAGGTTTCCTGACAGATGTGTATTCTAGTAGAAGAAGGTTACACTGTTTTTTTGTACCTCTTGGAACCAAAAGGAATGAGCATTCCAGCTAAAGGTGGAATTAGGAATTGTCTTTGTAATATTTCTGACTGTAATAAGCTTTTTGCAATGCCTTGTGTTTAAGCTCCATGTTTCTTGTTTGCTGGAGGCACAAGGTTCCTTTTTGATGCACAAATAGAATTTTTGCAGCTGTTCAGTTTTCAGTCTGTGTTGGAGTGAAATAAAGTCTTGTGGGGCAGGCTTTAAAAAACTGAACAGAAAATTGTCAGACTTGGATTTTTAGTATCAGTGATCACTCTTGGTAAGATCAAAATCATATCTGGCCAGCCTTCAGAAAACAAACTGAGGTAGATAAATACTTCACAAATGACCCTTTCAGAAACCTGGATTTTTCAGAAAATGCATGCAGCCACTCCAGCCTAGAGAAATTAGATGTTGTCTTTAGTTTTGAAAGAGGCTGATGGCAACTTTCCCAAGTCCGTTACAGAGCCAGAGACTAAACTTGAGAGTATCATTAATTATGAGAGCATCATTAATTATGAGAGCATCTTTTATGCAGTATTAGTCTTTGTGGCAGAGTTCTGCTTTTGTCTCTCTGCTTGTTCTCCTTTTGTGTTACACATTTGTACCTCACTGGAATTTTTAGTCCTCATAGTTTCTCTTGATTTTCCCTTGACCCTCTAGAGGTCCTGCCTGTCCCATGCCATTGCTGTGTCCTAGAAAATACAGTTCTGCTTATTTAGAAAAATAGATTTTAACTTATTCCACATCACCAAGTAATTACAATTTCTGTATCAAATCTCATATGATGCAAATAGGTTTTGCCTTTCTACAAACTTCTTTTGGTATTTCTAAGTTGTTAATTAAATAGTACAGATGAAAGGTATATTATATCCAGAGAGATAAGCACATAATTAATTGTTTTGACAACTCCTCTTAGGATTGAAGGTTCCCAGTAATTTGGAAAAATGTTAGCATAGCTGTCATTTATTAGCTGAAAATCTAAGATTATTGTACCACACAGAGCATCTGTGTAATACAAAGATCTAGGTGAATTTATTCCAGGCTATACAGAGTTTCAAATTCGACTTGACATTTAAGGAACTTTCCTTCCTGTCAAAAATAATCCTTTTAAAATACCTAGTCTTTGCTGAACAGCATTAAATATTTAACTGCTCAAACCATTTACAAAAAAATTAACCAATGCAAGTCGTGTTTTTAATTGCCCTCAAGATATCTGTGTGCCACTAGAGCAATTTTAGTTAAAACCTTTTTCCTGAAAGGAAGATCAGGGAACTGACAATTTTAAGCCTCTGTATCACTGCAGCAGCAAAACTGTGCAAGTTGAACTGGCAGAAAAAAACCCCTAAGCACATTGATGGGGAAATGTCTGCTTAAGAGATCCCAAATTCTTTCCTTTCTTCTGTACTTCAAGGTACCATATAAAGTGAAGGTTTTTGTTAATGGCTCACGTGTAAAAAGCAACTTCACTGTCCAAAGTTTATTTTAGCATTCATACTCTCAGAGTTCAGATTAAGCACTGTAAAGGCTTGTCAGTCTCCCAAGGCTTAAACTGCAGCATAAAAGATTTGCTTAGAAACATATCTTTATTATGTTTATGGCATTGAAAAAATAATTCTTTATATTTGCATTAGGAAGTGAAAAAAGTAGCCTTTTTATGCCTCATTAGTCATAGGTTTAGATCATTAACTTTATATAGAAAATTGTTTCCTGGTGTTTTGGTTTGGGTTTTTTTGATTTTTATTGTAAGTTTTTTAAGAGGAAAAGGTTGAAAGTATTAGCTGAGTGCATCTTTAGCCAAGCTGGATAATACTGAAGTTCTCTCTTATGTGTGATAGAATGAGGAAACCATTTTTAGTGAATTCTTATTTTTCATCTGGTTCACAAAGTGAGGATTCTAGGAAAATGCTACACAATATCACACTTGGATTCCACTTCTCACAGTTTTATTCTCACTTTTAAGACTGCAGTGTTCACAAACATGTTAAATCTGCAGGGAGCAAAAATAATTTAACTAATAAAATTTGAGTGATGAAGACCTAATTTTTGAACTCTATTTAATTTTTCTTATTGGTTTTATTCATATCAGTTTAAACTGAGACTACAACAGGAGTAACTGTTCAGAGTTACATGGTGCTTGTCTACCTAGAGTGTGTTTCCAGCTGCCTGTAGAATTCTACAGCCACTTTTCTCTTGAAGTAAATTCTGTTAAAAAGGTTTCTAAGTTTCAATGGATACAGTTAGTTTGCAAAAACTAAGGATTTGGAAATCTCCCCCTACTGTCAAATCCCTTCCTGCCTTCCCACCATGCAGTCAGATTTTATTTTAAAATCCATCTTGACAGCATCATTCTGCTGGGAAAGATTCTGAAAAAGAAACACTCAACAGTTGCTGTAAAATCTTGCTTTGTATTGCTCACAAGAGGTAGGGAAATCTTAACCTGTTTATTGGCTTGCATCTCCAAAATCCTGTGAGTTGCTGCATGCAGGGAAGGATTTTCCTGAAGGGATAAATGTAGTACTGTCATTAGTCCTTGTTGTCTCTGCTATGACTTAGAAGTGTTTAAAAGCCTCACAGGGATCTTTTGTTTGAATTCAGACATGAGTTTGATCCAGGGAGTGACCAGAAGTGATACTCCATATTCCCTTACTCCTGAGAAACCCTATCTGTGTGAGAGAGGCTTTGGCTTGAAAATTCTGTTGGAGTTCAGGGGGAAAAAAAGCCTCGGACAGCCACTCTGCAGATATCCAAGGGATGTACAAAGCAGGATGATGCTGTTCATTTAAAATTCTAAATCTCCACCCTGGATTGTAGGGTTTGTCAAACACACAAGGAACACTTCACTGTGCCCACTTGTTTCTTTAATGTTTCAGCAGTACAGGGCTACAGGATGTCCTTTTGTTCCTGTTTATCCCCTCTAGAAATTGAATGAGGTCCTTTTACTCCTGTGGTTTATTGTGTCCAGGGTTTAATGTCAGTCATATGAACCTTTGAGCAGTGTGAAATGCTGCTTCTGACTAAAAAATTTGGACTCAGACTCAAAAGACAGGAGATGCCATTTACCAGGTGCAGGACACAGCAGTTGGGAAAGTGTTTTAAATTCAGATTCAGAGTAATCCAAGCACACAGGAGTAGTGGGAAGTAAAAAAATCTTGGGGCTTAATTAAAGTTATTGAATACTGTGGTTTGACTGCAGGAGCCTTGATGCTTAGTGGAAAAAATAACCTTTAAATAAACAAATGAAAAACAATACTAACACACACACACCACTTTACCTCTTTCCCAGAAAAGAAAAAACTAACAAAAAATACCCCAAGCAACAAGAAAAAATCCTCCTCTCCTGACTTGCAGGAGGTTTTTTTGGTTCTGCATAGCACAACTAAAAATTCACTGAAGAGCCCTTTTTGGCAAGTGATTTTATAAAATCTGTGCAATGTAAAGGCTATACTATAAGGCTTCTGAATGTATTTCCAGAGAAATGCAAGTTTTATTTAGATATGATTTCATAACAATCATAAGAAAAACATGAATAGCAAAACTAAACCCAAAATACTTCAAATTGTGATTCTTACGCAGGTGTGGTAATATTAAGGTACAACATATTGGATACATCAATGAAGTATTAAATAATTATAAATACTCAAACATACAACCTGCAATATAGAAAAATGCAAGTATATCACTGAAGCATCTGTATTTAGAAAAGTACAATAAAAAATAGCAGGTTACAACATTTGAAATATTCCCTATAGATTCTTTCAAGGCCTGCTGGAGAAATGTTGAAAGCCAGAATTGATACAGAACAAATGTATTTACAGGAACTGGAATAGTGTCTTCTGTCAGTGCCCAGCTTGTGATCCTGTGTAATTTTGCAGCATTTTACTGATTGGGTAAAGATCAGCATTTTGTGGATAGAGATTCTATTGAGCAATTTATTTTGCAGGAAGAAGAACTGGATTTGTTGGTGGTGCTTTTCTTCATGAGTCACATCATGGGTTACTCGTTAAGCACTGTCTCACTTTCCCTCCATCAGCCAGTGCAGCCAGACCAGAACCCTGTGCTAGGGACATAATAGCAGGGTGGCTGCTTCCAGAACTGCAGTGTTAAGGGCTCTTTAAAATTACTA
This sequence comes from Certhia americana, assembly GCA_018697195.1. NCBI lineage: Eukaryota > Metazoa > Chordata > Aves > Passeriformes > Certhiidae > Certhia > Certhia americana. The sequence continues at coordinate 64,987,214 of CM031879.1, read as the reverse complement.
CTTTTGCAAGGTTTTTAGTTATTCATTATGTATAGTCCCTAAGCTTTTCCTCCCACTCTGACTCACCCAGTTGTATCTGCCAGATACATAAAGAACCTGATGAGTGGCAGAAAGGAGCTCACCCTGCTCATACAGGCTTGAGTTACAAGCCTTGGACTCCAGAGGAGGAAATACCTTCCACCATGAAAGCAGTTTTTAAAGGGAATCGTTATGAGAGACCAATTTCTTCAAATCATTGTAGCTTTGTTTCAGTCTTGGGTCGTTCTTAAAGTTGTGTATTTTCTTTCAGAAAACTGAGAAGTGGGAGAGTGAGAAGTCTGAGGAAGACATGGAAGAGTATATCTGGGAAAACAGTCGCTCTCAGAAAAATGCCTTGGACACACTGCTTCGAATAAAAGCCTCAGAGAATGTCAGTGATGTCACTAAGGAGGAGCTGCTGGCATCTGAAGTGGTTAAGAATTACAGAAACTCGGTCATTGCGCTTAAAAACGAAGGTGAAACAGAAAGTAACATGTCTCAGTACAAGGAATGTGTGAAGAAACTACTGAATATACAAGCATGAGAGCAGAGCCTGCAGGTACACCTGATCATTGCAGAGATGTTCAACCACTGTGGTAGCATTTCTTAAAGATGTGGATGTATAGTTGTTCAGAACCTGAACCAGAAAATGAAGTTTGATGAGTTAAATCCTGTCCATGAATCTTGTCCTTCGAATAAAGTATGTTTGGATTCATACTGGTAACTGGAATGTTTCATTCTGTGTTTTGTTAGCATGGGAGCTCCTGGTTCAGTCCTCTGCTTAATCACATTCTGATTTCTCACATTTCTTTGGGCTTTTAACCTAGAGCAACAATGTCAAAACTATTGAAATTAGTTAGGCTTCCAGCTCCATTAATTAAAAGTCTGAAAATTAAGAGCCCTAAATGCTTTTCAAATGCCATTCAGATTTTTTCCCTATGTGTAAAATGAGGATAATGTTGCCTAAGGAGTCTGACTTGGAGAGGTTAAAGCACTCTGTACAGTTGAGTTGTTACTGTGAGGGCAAACAAATATCCTGTGTAAAAGCACCTGTCTCTCAAATAGTGGAGGAACATAAGGTGGAAAATGGGAAGGCAGTGGGAAGGTGAACCAGGAGTTGTTGAGAAAATCACAGAAGAGTACCTGGGACAGGAAGAATGCTGAGAGTTGGTGAGGTGGGTCTGTAGCTAAAGAGGAATGGACTGAGCTTTGTTATGCTCAGACCTGCTGACTTCTCTCTTGAATGTACCCAGGCTTTTCAAGGAAAGAGAAAGGTTTGTAGCATCCTATGTAGCACAGAGAAAGAATTGTATGGATGCTTATCTTTTATTTGATAATTTGTAGTTGAAAGAAATTGATTTAAAACACTGGAATCACAGCTTTATTGCCTTCTCACAATTAAGAAAAAAGCCCCTACCAAACCTTGAAAGGACATAAATAAGTCTTGCTTTTATTGTACCTTTCTGGCTCAGTAAGATGGCAACTTACAAACCCATTTTCTAGAAAGGGCAGAGGGAGTTAAGGATTCTGCATACCTATAAAAGAGCTGACCACGTGACCCTGCCAGCAGCTCCTTGAGAAGAAGCAGCGTAAGAAGAAGGATATTGAAAGCTGAGGGGAATTGATTCCTGCAGCCTTCTGTGTGCTGGACTCGCTCCCTGCTAGGATTTCTCACTGTGTGCTCTGTGTGTACATACAGCCAAGGAGTGGATCTGTTCCCACTGCCAAAACGCTGTCAGGTTAGGACGGATTCTTCTTAGGTCAAGATTGTTTTCATATGGTCAGGGACCGAGTTTAATGCAGCATTTTAATTCCTATGAGAAATTGCCAGAGCTGTAGCTAAGACTGAAAATGTTTGTCCTGTAATCCCAATTTTACACTGACTGATTTGGTTCTTTAGCAGTCCTTCCTTTTGGACGTGTAATTAATGTAAAGTTTTGGCAGAAGCTTAATATGGGAAAGTCCCAGCTGTTATCAGGTTGCTCCTTCATCCAGGGACAATGAGGGTAATGTTTAAAATTCCCATTTGAAATGGGAACATCTGTGTAATTCCAAATCTTCTCTGGACAACCGTGGAACCCAAAAGACTGAGGAAGTAAGTGCAGTTTGGCTGGAAAGAATGGCATGGCTGGCGCCTGGAGCAGTGCCTGGCTCTGTTCCAGAGGCAGTTTGCTTCTTGTACATGCACAGGAGAAATCTGTTTCCTTAATTAGCTTTGTCAGTGCCTGCACAAGGGCTGCCCTAGGAGCTGGCCTGGGGAGCCAGTGGTGTGTACAAGGCTGGAGCAAAGCCCTGTAATGTCTTAAGAAGCCCCAAGGTGAGTTTGCTTTTCTCCACAGAGCTGTTCTTCTGTACTCAGGACATGTGAGCACCTGAGAAAATCCTTTGCAGCTGAGGACATCCCACTTTTCCTTTGCTTTTCACAGAATGCACCTAAGCAGAACTCTGAAACAACAGTTTGACCTTACCAATAATAATATATTGTAGAAAGAACAACACAGCAAGAGAATCGGATTTTTTCATTAGCTTCACTGCTAATTGATAGAAAAACTAAAATGCACAGGCTTCCCCAGCTCTCTCAGAAGTGTTCAAGCCTAATTTACATACATCCTATAAATGTTTCAGGATTTAAGGTGACCCTTTCCTGAGCACCAAGTGTTATTCCTAAAAAAAGATGATGCCTACTGGCCAAGAGCAATGTTGGGATAAAACTCAAATTTACACTTGTGATTTTTTCTGATGGTTTCTATGTTACAGCACAGAACTTGTGTAATGCAGTGGGCAGGACAAAAGGCAGCTTGGATGCTATTTTGAGCTCCTGGATGTTTTTCTACTTCTCCCTCTAAACTGTTTGTGTTTGAAGGTGACAGTATTTCTCTGTGACTGTGCAGAATACCTGGAACACTGGGATCTTAGTCCCTGTGGGAGTCTTCCCAACCTCATGGATATAAAATGCAGCACATAATTTTATGAAGTAAACTACACATCTCTATTTTACTGTATAATGCTTTTGCATTGTCCATCTCTCTGGAAGCTGAAATTTAAAAACTAAAGAGTTGGAGATTAAGAGACTTAGAGGTTAAAGCAGCTCTGCAGCACAATAAATACATCTTTAGCACTGGTCACTTATTAATGTGTCATGTACCTTACAATGTAAATGACTGAGGTGCATCCCTCTGTGCACACCTGTGGGAACTTTCCTTTTATCCCCCATATAAACATTCCAAAGAGTGGACTTTTTCCCCTCTGTTTTCAGGCATAGTGTTGCTACAAGCACAAGGAAGGGATAAAGGAACAGTTGCCTCAAAGGGGATGTGCTGTCTGGACAAATCATCTTGCTACCTGTTTCTTGCTTTCCCTCATACCTAAAATTTATTTATTTGTTTGTTTGTTTGTTTGTTTTCTTGTGACTCTCTTAGTCTGTAATAAAAGAGCTCTGCTACTGTGCTTCATGTAACCCTTTTTCTGCCAATTTTTTTCCTCTGTCTGTTAACAAACCAAGAAATCTCTTCAGAACATAATCTTGCTTTAATCATTCCCTGCTGTCCCTGATCCAGATTTGCTTGTGGGACAGATAGAAATTTTCACTTTGTCTCCTGTATCTTTTTCTGGGGAGAACTGAGGTCCCAGTTGCATGATATGGTTCTTCTCCAGAACATAATATTGAGGGTAGGACTCAACAGAGAATCAGGGTGCTCTGAAGTGCATTCTACAGTCATTAATCTGGAGATGAAAAATACAGGGAACCAGGAATGGCTGTGGCTGGCTGCAGGCAAGGAGTTACTTTTCTGAGATTGAAGGGAGGTGAAAATCCTCTTTTTTTGGAAGCGAGTGTTTAACTACCTATGACTTACTCTATTTTAAAAAAAAATCTTACAGCTGTATCCACCCCATAAGATGAGTTTTCTTCTTTGTTCCCTTGACTCAAGCTGCTCTGGAGGGTAACTGATAGCACAGAGGAGTTAAAAAAGCTGGAGACACTACTGATTTTGCTGTCAGCAGATGCTCTATGGGCATCTCAGGGCACAGCTCAGCCTGAACTGGAAGAATGGACACTTAAAGACTTTGGGACATGAAATTACTGCAAGTCTCAGGTAAGGAAGGGATTGCAATATGATAGAACCTGTCGATTTTCAGCTGAATTCTGTAATATTTATCTGAGAACAGTAATACTTAATGGTATAGAGGAGAAAGGTGATGGTCCACATCCACAGTTTGTTTCCACGCTGATACTGTAAGAGACTTACAGACTCTTATTCCTTAGACAGACTTTTGTGGCTGCAATAGATCATAAATATATACATCATGGATTTAAGCATCTTCCCCTGTCCTTGATGTGTGATTAAATCATGAATTAAATAAATAAAAAAAAAAAATGCATTCTTTGCAGCATTATAAATTGATGAGTGAGGTGCATTGTTTTACCATAGCGCTGCCTCAAACTGCAAATCTTACTTTGTGAAATAGGGAAAAGGAGGCCTTAAGCCTCCTTTTTATTCAAAAATAAAAAATAAACTGGTATTCCAATCATGATCCCAAGTATTAATAAATTCTAACATGAACTGTGTATGCCTCTGTAATTGAAGATAACAATACTCAGCAATGCTTGAAAAAACCCTAGGCTAAGAGAACTGAAACACAGTATCCAGCTGAAACTATGGGGAAATGTTCAGGTCAAGAGAAGATAATTTTTCTAATCTAAATTATATGAAGCTACCTGCATGTGAATTTTGTATCCTAAAAACCACATGCAATTATGTAACAATAATAATTTTAGTATATACACAGATTTTCTGGAGAAATTATATTTGGAATGTAGTGCTGCAAGGTCTTGAAGGTTGAATTGCCTTCTTGGCAGCACTTGAGACTATAAAGTGAACACAAGCAGAATTTTAATGGCTGTATTCAGCCTGAAGAAAGGCATGAAGTACAGACCTAGTTTTTTACCAAGTGTTTCTCTTTGAGTTTAGGTTTGCCATTTCTTTGGCAGAAAACATGAACTTTTTTACACTTTCAAACAAAAAGAACATTTAATAAGTCACTTGTGTATCCCTGCATTGCATGGGATGTTTATTCATGTGGTAGCAAATAGACAAGCACAAAGAAAACTACAGCAGGATTTCTCATCCAGCTAAATACTTCCCTGCCACACAGACATGCCAACACTGCAGCTGCACTGAACCTGGGGGGAAAGTGTTACAGTGTTTGTCAGGCATTAATCTGCATCAGATTATGAACCAAAATGCCTCAAACAATGGGAGCTGTGAGTGGGTGCTTCCTACCTAAAGAGACAGAGTTGTGCTTCATCTGCAAAGAGTTAAATCAACCAAAATATTCTGAACTAAGTTACCAGTGGTTCTGTGAGAGAAGTGAGCTGGTGTATGGGGTGCATTTTTAAAATCCTGTTTGTTCCAGGGCCAGGGTGGTGTTTCACAGATTACCTCTGACAGAAGCATATTTGATGAGCTGTCTGGACATGGCTGTTCTTGTCCTTACGGGTTTGTAGTGACCCCTCCTGTAGCTGCAGCGCCCGGCTGTGAGGGCAACAGTGCAACAGCACAGGCAGAGCAGAGACGAGCAAAGGATCACAGGAATCAGCCAGACCCCCAAAGCTGCAGCTTCCCAGGCAGCTGCCTCGTTATCCGATGTGGAATTCCTCCCACTGTAGCCTTTGGTCTCGTTGAGGTGTTGCTTGCTGCTGTTTGGGCAAGGAGGGGTGGGCACGTGGGATAACACCTCAGCAGGCTTGGGGTTCAAAGCTGAGTGTGCAGGCTTGTCTGAGGTGGTGATTGACCCTCTGCTTGTCCTCTTGGCAAGAGCAATGTCTGCTGGGGAAGCTTCTGCCCTGGAATAGGCAGTGCCTTCAGTTTTCTGCACTGTCAGGCTCCAGCTGGGGGGGTGAGTGTTTGCTGGTAAGCCATGGCTTGTGGCAGCAGCTGGAGCTCGGAGCAGAGGAGAACCTGATGTGGTGGCATTGTGATGTTGGCATCTTCCCCACTCAGGGGGCTTTGTGCTGTGCTGCATCTCAGATTTACTCGCTGAGGAGTGAGCATTTGGCTCCTGGGATTTCAGTTTCTCAAAAATGAGAAGATCTGGGTCAATCCCTATTAAATTAGAATAATGTTATTTTACTGATGAAATCTTGTCTGAACACCCACAAAAAATATCCACAGAGACAGAGGCAGGGCAAGGAGCCCAAATAATGCCCTTTTGGATTGGAGGTGTCACTGCCTTGGGTTGTGGGAGAACTTATGGGATGCAAGGGATGTGCATTTTGGGATTGTACACAACTTACTATGGGACACCAAAGATGAAGACAGGGTGGGATCTAGGCTACTGAGGGTAGGGAAATCCAGGAAAGCTCTCTGTGTGTGACAGTCTGCACCAGCAAGTGGAGGGAAGCTGCACTCTGGGGGCTCAAACATCCCAGTATTTGGAACCCCAGTGTTGAGACCGGGGTCCAGACTGGGCACCCTGAGAGCATCTCAGCCCACCTGCTGGGGGACTTTGCATTGTATATATGGGTGTGTGTATATACATGTGGAAGAGTGGTTAGAGAACAAGGGACATGTGAATCTACATCAGTTTGCAGGTGCAGAGTTAGCAAAGTTTAAGACTCAGCTTAGCTGACAAAGACACTGTGCCCTTGTAGGAGAGCGTTATATCAACAACAGAGTTTTGTAGCTGATAAAGAGGGAACAGAATGCTAACATTGAACCACAAGAATGAAAAACTACGAGGAGTTAACATTTCTGTGAGTAGCCAATAATTAGCTTGCTTTTGCACTACGTATGAGCTTCATTATTAATTGTATAAAAGACGTGACTAACGAAATAAAGTTGAGACTTACTGATCTCTCATATTGAGAGTGGTCTGTTCTCCTGCTGACCCCAACATATACATATTTATGCATATGTTATTTTCACTAACACAAAAAGCAGGATGAGTGCTCCCTGCGTTGGTGTGTTTGCTTTATCCGTTTGGCCTGTGTGCTGATGGTGCATGTGCCTAATGAAAATAAATGTTCAGCCTTGTTACTGGTTGAGTCTGGGGACATGTAGCAGTGGCAGCCTCCTCTCAGTCTCTCAGATCTGGGAGAGTATTTTGGCCAAGCACAGAACTGATGAGGTACTCAAGAGCATGAATCTTGAGAGCAGGGTATATTATCAAGCTCCTTTCTCACTGAGTGGGAAAAAGAGGGGAAGTATTTTCGGAAGTAGGTATATTAATGAAAAAGGAAAATAAGTCTTCATCTTTTTTAGGCTTCTGTGTCACTTCAGGAGATCATTTAGCATAGCACCTGACCTGGTATCATTTTGACATTTCCTAAAGCTGCTCTCTTTTCAGCCTTTATAAATGAAATGCTTAATTACCTGTTGTGATGTTGTACAAAATGACATCAACTCCAGCCTTTAGAATGCAGCTTTCCAAAGCTGGGCAAGACATGTGCAGGCAGTTCCTGTTCTCATGAACAGCTCCATGGTAGAACACGGCTAGATTGCAGGAGACTGGAAACCCATAAAGAACAAAGTTGAGCTTCTCAGAAGAATGACCATAGCATTTTGCATGCTATAATGTTATTTACCATCAGAAGTTCATTATATTTTCCCAAATCCTGTGGGAAGAGAGACCAGATCCTGTGGTTCTCTCATTATCATATAAACTCATTGAGCATAAATCAAAAGAGAATTTATATTCTTATTTTACTTCTGGACTAGAATAGGCATATGAATTCTACTTCTGCATCTCATTCAATAACAACTGATTTAAAGCCCTTTGAAATGCCCTCTTATGTCTCCATTTTAGTTAAGTTAGTAACAATTTTTTTTTTACTATATACGATTATAAAAAGGAGATTTCAAGTTGCATTTATTTTCTCTGTAAGTATTTAGTCCCGTATGGGGGGATATGAGAAGAAGTTTTTCGTCAAGATAGGAACAACCTTGCTGAAATGTAGGTAATTTTTCTCACCTCACATTATTTAAGACAGAATTTGACTCTTCCCAGGATTGCTGCTGGAAGTTAGTTATGTCACTGTCAGGATGTGAAGGTCATATTTTGGCTCATAATTCAAAATATCATCAAAATTTATACTGAACTTTTTTAGTAACTAGTACCTCACTTTCATCCTCCAAAACCATACCCAAACCCCTTTCCAGTCTGGAGAGTTCTGAAAATTTAGGTACCACAGACAAAATTCATGTATCCTTCTAAAATACAGTCCTGTAGAGTATCACTGCAGTCTGCTACAGAGAAAGTACAAGGCTTAGGACAAACAATGATTTTGTTTATTTTCACTCTGAGCCTGACTTTACCAGGCTAGAGAAAAAAATTATTAATTAGTTTATTAGTTTTTCAAGCCAGATGAATAACTGCTATTATTTATTGCTATAGCTTTAGTGTTACCTGGTTTGCATGGTATAAACACAGAATAAGAGAGTGCCTTCTCCAAGGAAATGAATATTCTTGTATTTCAGAGAAGGGCAAACTGTGTGATCCCTCCACTCTCCCTGTTACCATGTCCTAGTCTGATGCCATACTCCATGAAGAGAATGCTGTAGGAATCACTGTCACTGGTTGTTCTCTACAGTAGATGGGGATGAACACTGAAGTGTTACTCTCTTAATGTTGGTATTGCCTACAAGCTTTGTAACAGAGATACAAAATTTCAGAGCAGACCCTAAGATTTTAATGTGTTCCTAGTGTAGTCTTCTAAAAAAATACAGATTATCAATTTCCTTTTTATGGGGCAACTGTTACAATGTGCCTCTGCTTTCCTGCTTGAAGAAAATTTATAGCTCCCCTTTCCACCCCCTCTATTTCTTCTTCCAGTGAAGGACTATTTATATAAACATTACCCAGAATGGGGGGTTTAATGTGTGCCACAACAGGCACTCACCATTCCTCAGAAGGCAGCAGCTTCTGCTGCATTGCTGGGGGGAGATTTCTGCATAACCCTTCAGCAGCTGGGCTCCCCTCCTCTGGGATTCCCGCAGGTCCACCAGGAGGCCTGGAAAGCGCCGGATCCAGCAGTTCTTGTAGAAGGCAGTGGGCGAGCAGAGGCACTGGGACTCCCCAGCCAGACCCAGGAGCAGCAGCACTGGTGCTACTGTCACCAGCAGAGCCATAGCCCCGTGCCAGGCCCTCAGGGAGCACCCCCCTGCTCCAGGGGTGCACCAGCACTGCAGAGACCATCCCTGGAGGGCTGAGGATGCTGCCAGGTCTGCCAGCAGCATGAGCCAGGGGAGGGTCTCCTCCAGGCAATGCCCATGGTGCTGTTTGGGCAGCTGCTGAAAGAAAGCAGAAATTAAATGAGCTACAGAAGATTGTAAGAGTTATTATTGCTGTTTTACAACTTAATTGTTTGGAGATGGGTTTTAAAACACAAAAGGGACAGTGAGAACTGTTTTTGTGGTCCCCTCTTTGTGTCTCTCATCTTCAGACCAAACCACACAGGCAGCCTTGAGATTTGGTGAATAACAGGAAGCTCAGCACATTGTTTCCACCTCACTTTGTTCAGGAACGCTGTTACACTCAGCACAGAGAAACAGCTCTGCCTAGGATCTGAACACTTGGAGTTACTTGGTGACTGCAGAAATTTGCCTTCTTCACTAATGAATGAACCTCCAGGCAGAGGTGGAGGTGGAGACCTGTTCCACTTCCTACACTTCGTTCCTCTTTTGATTACAAGAATAATGCAATTTTATTTGCAAAGATCTAGAACCAGATGAACTCTCTGTGATTGGAGAGGGCTGGAACCTCCCATGCAAGCTATGAGCACGTTCTCCCCCTAAGTAAGTTTAGGAACATACAGAGGTCCTTTTCTGCTAGGAAAAGTCCTGCCAGAAAGAAAACACAGCTGACATACAGGGAGATGATTTTTCAAGCACCTGTTCTGAAACCTGAAACTCCCACATTTTGTTTCTTAATAGGACCAAGTCTGATCACTGCTTCCCATGTTACACTTTTCATATACAAAGGCTTTAAAATATTACAATACACAAGTTGATTTAAACCCAGTGGACTGTATAGTGAGGTTGGGAGAGTTTTATTTAGTCTGCAATAAAAACTGGATGTTCAGTATATAAGAATATTTTACACTGTGTTTTTACCCTTCCAGATTAGAATCAAGGAATTTCTTCCTTTCCACATGAAGTATAGATCAGTTACATGGAATGGGGAGAGCCTCTAACTCATTTTAATTCTTCAGTCATTACAGACGATGTTTGTTTTTGCAGAACTAGGCCCCCAGTTTGAAAATGAACTGACAGGTGTAATATTTTGTTCCTTACACAGTTTACTGGAAGCTAAAAAAGCCCAGAGCAGGTTAACCCCTGTTGATCCAACAGCAAGGCCAAGGCATTATTTTATTCATTGGAACTATAATTAGATGGGTTCCAAATAAATGTCTGTTGTGGGGAATACGAGAATTAAGCTGTTAGAAAGAGGATAAGTGGGTAATTCTTCAAGCCTCTATCCTGAAAAGCAGCTCTTGGCACTTGTGTTGTTTTATTGAGTTTTGGTAGTTTGATATTTTTATCTCTGCGATAATCAGCACTTAAAACCTTAAATACATTTAAAAATACCTGATAGCTTGCACTCAGTGGACTGCACAGGGAAGCTTTTAGATACTTATCTACCATTGCCACAAGAGCTATTGACAGTGTGTTTTTTAAACTATTTGTTTCATCTTTCCAAATATCCCAAGGTATCACTTGGTTTGGAACACACTCAAAATTTTGAAAGATACGCCTGTATTTTGGCATACATCCTGTATTTAATACGAATTTCAGATCTGTTTTGTTCTGTAAGATTTGCATGCAAAAATGTTGATTTCTGATTGCTTTCCTCACTCCTACTCTTCCCCTATGTCCAAGAAGAAGAACCTGGAAGACTCTGAATAACTTGGGGAAGCACTTAACAAGGAGATTAAAAGTGTTCTTTCCTCCTCCTCTTTTCCTGAATAAATTTTAAGGGCAGAAATAGCTGCAGGGAATCTTTCTTTTTAATGAAAGATAAAGTGATTGAAACAAGCAAAGTAAATGTCTGCTTTAGACAATTTCCTTTAAAACCAGAAAACTTCTATTCAATTTCACCATCTTCTGCCAGATTCCCCTTAATTGCACTTTGACTTTTCAATGGGAAATGTGAATTAGTGCTGAAATTTTAATTCACAGGTATTTTGCAAGAAGGAAACCCCCAAGTCTTACCTGCAAGCCAGCGGCTGATTTTCCATGTGCTCTGCAAAGAGGGACCAAGAGGCTGTCACTGATACAGGGGAGTCTGCGGCCAGTACCAGACCAGCACTTCATGTTATTTAGGGACTCCTTTCATCCGACTCCTCACATTTCCTCCTGGAAAACACAAAGGCAGCGGGGCCTGTTTCCTGTGAGAATATGAATGTTTTTGCAGGCTTTTCAATAAAAGAGATATAAATGGACCTGCCATGCTGGAACAAAATGATCTTTTTCATGATCCGTCTTATAATCAGAAACAGTCCCTGAAGTTTCCCCACCTGGGCTAGAAGTGAGAATGGCACAATCCAGGAGCTTCCCAGCACAAAGGATTCATCATCAGGCATTAACTCTTTTTTTGCCAAACAAAAAAAGAAACAAAAGCAGACACTTTTACCGTATGAAGACATGTCTTTATTTTTGGAACCATATTTAGCTTTTATGGAATATATGGTTCTATCACTGAGAATATGTAAAGACCAGAAAGTATCTATTTAGTTGTAGAATTGTGGAATGGGTTGGGTTGGAAAGGACATCGGAGCTCACCCATTTCCATCCTCCTGCCATGGGCAGGGATGCCTTCCATTAGCCCAGGTTGCTGAGAGCCCCATCCAACCTGGCTTTGGACACTTCCAGGGATGGGGCAGCCACAGCTCCTCTGGGAAACCTGTGCCAGGGCCTCACCACCCTCACAGGGAACAATTTCTTCCCAATATCCAATCTAATCTTGCCCTCTGTCAGTGTGAAGCCATTCCCCCTTGTCCTGCTCCAAATGCCCTGTCAATAGACTCTCTCCATCTTTCCTTGCAGGCTCCTTTGGAAGGCCACAAAGGGCTACACTGAGTCCTTCTCTTCTCCAGGTATTGTGTGACAGAGCAATGGAAGGTGACAAGCTGAGAAGTGAGACCCAAGCAGTTTCCCAGGTGAGGTATGAACCTGCCCAAGTCCTCCTGTGAATGTCAGTAATGAATTTAATGAAATGTGTGGCATAATCCCATGTGACATCAGCATGAAGTTCCCTGCCTGCGTTGTGCTCCACAAAAGTAAACTGAATTTCAGGCCTGTGTTAAAATCATCTTTATTTTATCTTTCTGAGATATGCACATGTATTTTCCTTTTATTATAGTAGTGGTAAGCTCAAAGTTTTAAGTAACCCGAGTATATTGATAATTTCAGAATATGTCACTGTAACCCCAACACTCTGTTAAGGTATAAAAGTTATAAAAGACTAATGTAACGAATCATGAAATAATGAAATGTAAATATGTGGAAAAAAATCAAACCAAGTCTTTGACGTTACTCAAATAATGTGCTTGCTTTCTTTCTCCTTTAAAATTTTCCTTGAAATCAAAACACTCTTGCAAAATATCTGAAGTCTAACAAAACAGCATTTTCTGAGAGAACTGTTTTGTCAAAAACAGCTATTAGTGGTCAGGTTTTGGTTTGGAGTAATGTATCCCATTTTTAATGAATCTGACCTTCTCTGAGGTTAGGGACAATTGGATCCAAAGATTCTGGTTTCAGTTCTATCACAGCAATATGGTAAAAAGAGGTGAAATATTACAGTTTCTCTTCCTGGGGCTTTATGCAAACCATTTTTTAAACCCTTGTTTCCAAGGCTTGCCAGGCCCTGAGATTCTCTCAGAGCTTGGCTTCAGACTAATTCTGGCCAAACCTCTGCACCAAGGCTGGGATCTGTGTGTTCAAGCAAAGAGTAACACAAATCTTAGCCAGATTAGATTTGTACAAATATATATCTAGTGGCATTGCAGATTAACTTGAGCCAAGTTTTATGACAAAAGGCACAATGTTTAGCAAACACTAATGAACAGATGCTGATTTATGGCAGAACTTGAACTAGGCAAAGGGGATGGAATTTCAATCTTGTGGTGAATTTTTCAGAGCTGGATACTGAGTGGAAGTCTTCCATGTGGATTACCATTCATTTTACCTAGTTATTATGTACTAAAATTCAGCTCTGCCTGTCTGCACCGGGATTAAAAAATATCTGCCGTTTTAAAAGCCCCCAGTTAAGTCTCCTCCAGGCACAGCTGCACAAGAAATTCCTGGCTGTGGATGCACAATGCATTTGTGCAGAGCAAACATCCCTGACAGGGGGTACAGCAGCAGGCAGAGCACTCCAGCAGCCTGACCCCCATTCAGGTTTTGTCAGGGAACATTTATTTCACCTGAGGGAGTTTCAAGGAAATTCCTTACTGGGTCTGTGGTGTAAAAAATGGACCAGGTTGAAGGCCATTGCAAGGATTTACACTCTTCCACCTCCACTTTGCTGTCTGGTGCTTGGACTTCTTCATGATCCACAGAGAATGCCCACCACACACAGACTCTTGGGACAGCCTTTTTGCTGCCCAGAGAGAGCTCAGGAGCACACACTTTAGTATTAATCACTCAGATGGGACTAATAAGTACTTGATAATAATCTGCTTTCAAAAAACATGCCACTCTAAGTATCTTTTCAGTAGTGCTGCAACTTACCTTTATTGGAAGGAATAAATAAACAGCACATTAAAAGTAGAAAAAAATAAACAGAAAATATTATGGAATAACATCTCTGCAAGTACTGTTAGAAATAAGAGTGCTTTCTTTCTTTTTTTTTTTTTTGGAAGAGCATTGCTAATGGCACTGGGTAAGAAGTGCTTTGTTTGGCTGGGAATCTGAAAAGAGAAATTACCTTTTTTTTAGCAGGTCATCCTTCACAAATGCTAGAGTTCAGCTGAAGGAAAATTATGCTCTGGTCAGTTCCTCTCAGAAATGCCAAGGTCCTTTAGAACACAGCAATTTTTTATGCTGAAATACTGCAGAATAATTTCTATGTTCCATAGATGCTTACTTTGTATCCTGTGACGGGGAAAATACTGAACAATGGCAGCAGCTGGCAAATCCTTTCCAAAAGACCAATTCCTGTCTTGAGTAATTCCACTATTACTCAATGCACTGTTCCCTGGCAGTGCTGTACAATTCCCTGGCATCTCAGAGGACAGAATGGAGCACTTCATATTTTATATTAGATAGCATGGATACTTTAAATATCCTCAGATTCAGTTCCAGTTCACACTTTAGACTAATAAGGCTGAAAGGAATTCAATTTTTTCGCTGTTTTTTTCACTCAGTGTGGTCCTTTCCTCAGAGCATTCAGGTCAGTGTTACTCTCTGGTTTTCAAATATTATCCAGTGTCTCTCTGGCTTCACTTTTCTGGTCTTTGTAGCAGTGAGTCCTCCTGAGTCTCTGTGATTCCTTGCTTTTGCTATGCTGGGAAAGTCAGAGGGCTACAGAAACGCATGCCCAGGCAGAGAAAGGCTCAGATTCTTTGTGTCATGGCTGAATGGTCAGTTACAATGGAGTTGCTGTATGAAAAAAGCTTCTTCCATTTCCACATCTTTTTAAAAGAAAAGAATGATCTCTCTTCAACCTTGGAAGTAATTCAGACATTAACTACAAGGAATAGTTCCCCCGACACAGGGAAAAAATATGTAGCACAAATGGCCAATGCAACCCTGGAGCAAGAGAGCCTTTACTGGCACTCTCTGATGTCTGCACAGTCCCTTTGTTGGCACTTGAGAACCCTTTTTCTTGGTATCAATTTGTCTCTCAGGTACTGTAAAGAGAGGCCTGAACTGTCTAAAACAGCTTGAAGACTTTGCCCCAGGAGTCAAAGTCTAGAAGACAGGTATTGAAATGCTAAGCAGAGTTACCTTCATCTTCCTCTCTGAGTGTCTTGTTCTTCAGGACATGTTCTTCTATCATAAATTCATTTAACATCTACCATGATTTTCATGTTTGATGCTTCAGCATGTTCTTGAACAGTGATGGATAGTCCTTCATATTTGTTTCAAAGATCATGCAAATCACTTATGGCTCTGAACTGTGCATTTTGGCTTTGTAGCTCTAGAAACAGAGTTCCAACTCTGGAAAATGCATTTCTTATTCACTTAAGGTACAACCAAGATGACCGCTGGTGAAACAGCAAAGCCTTTTTTTGATTCCAGTATATTAACATGTATTATTGATCTTAGAATAAACCAGTATAGTGGTAGAGTGGAAGACAACAAAATTATCTCCACAAAAGCGAAAGAAAACAGGAGCCCTTGCCTTGGTGCATTTGCAGTGTAAGCACTCTATAAGCACATCACAGAGGCTGACTGATGACTGTAGGGAAAAACAAGGGACCTGCCCTGTCAGCACACTCTGGATTAGCCCAACTGCCCAGCCCTGAGCCTGGAAAAAGCACGGAGAGGACAGTCAGCCCAGTAAAAACAACTGGGTAGGGAAACAGGCTTTTTAAGGAAAGTGGCCACTCAGTACTGCTAACCCCTTGGGCATGTGAGAGTTCCTGGGGAAAACTGTGGGAGTCAGTGCCCTCGAAAGTTTGCTGGCAGGAATAAAACACTAGTACATGCCAGAACTGATCCAGCTCATTAACAAATCTCATGGACTGTGAGGAAGAAGGACTGGAAATCCCAGGCAGAGTGGCAGGCATAGGCTCATCTGGCAACATAAGGCCAGAGAAGAAACATTCCATCCACCCAGGCGGGGGTGTCAACACTTCGAGGCTGAACTTACCATAACTGACTACATGGAAAAAAGCATTCACCAATTAGGAGCTAAGTTACAAATCCATGGAACATAAGAGCATCCAAAGTAGATGTCTAAAGATGGCAATCCTGCTGTACTCCAACAGGACAGCTTGCTGGGCATGCCAAACACCAGACCTCTGTTTTCCTCGGGAGTAATAATGATTGCAATTGCTTGAAATGTCTGCCCGTGGGAATTAAAGAACAAGAAGGAATTAAGGGTTGGACTCCTTCTGAGGTGGTGAGACACTTGCGTGTGACAATCTTTTGAAGGCTGAACCTGAAGCAGAGGAAAAAACAACAGAGTGCTCATACTTAAACTTCAACTAGGTGTAAGAAACTCAAAAAAGCAAAACGTTGTGGTGCTTCATTAAGAACAGATGACAGGAAATTGGAATTTGAATAATAATGAAATAATGAGGAATACTGAAAGAGGAACACAAACCAAGCAAACAGTGAAACGCATTAGTAGGAAAGAGAAGGTGAGAGGTGATTGTGACCCAGCTGCTGAAGAGACCTCTTTGGATCTGGTTGAGATCCTCTAAAAAACAATTTCAGAACATGAAATGGGCCCCTCTAAAGCAAGACGATGAAGATATGAAGATGTCTTGAAGTGAAGTGGAAAACAAACATGCACAGAAATCTACCTCACCTCAAAAAATGCTTTTATAAAAGCCAGCAGAAAAGAACACCTGTAACTGAGATTGACATTTGTGTCATCTCTATGGGCTAAAATCAAGAAGTTGAAGATCAACAAAACAGTGATAAAGGATCATTTCATAGAGGAAATGCTAAAAAGTAAACAACCCTGTCTTTCTTAAGAGAGAGGAGAAAAAAACACACAAAACAGACTAATACCCCTGAAATGTTTTAATAGTGGGGGGAAAAGATCCCTTATGAGCAGTGAAAATAGGGAGTTGTCTGAAAAGTAAGCGAGCTGCACAAACTAGACATGAGTCACACTACTATTAAAGGGAAAGATTTTCTATGGTCTGCAATATCTGAAGGAAATGTCTTTATGAAAATAAAAAATACATTTATAGTTTATAGATACTTTATATTATAGTTATTTTATATTATAGTTGATAGATACTTTATACTAAGTATCAGCATATAAGAATACAGGCATGGCAGACTTCTCATCTGTTTCGGCAGATGGTAGGGTTTTTTAAAATAAAAACTGTCATTGTGTTTGAAGAATATAACAAGGCAAACAGCAAATCTGTCATTTTACCCTTGCTCAAGATGCTCAGTTGTTACTTTTCTCTTTCCTTGTTCACGTCAAACAAACTCAGGACCCTGGTACGTAGCTCACTCATGAGATGTCCTGTTCCAGGAACTTAGTTTAAATAGAAAAGATGGAGCAGCAGAACAGGTTATGCAGTGTCTTCGCAGGGCAAACCAGGGGCTGGGACACGCAGGGAACCAGGAGGGTCAGAGCTTTGTCACGTATGGCGCTTGCCATTCCCGTGCAGGGCGAACCCTGCGGGGATTCAGCTCGGGAAGGGAGGGATGCGGCGGTGCAGGAATGCGATGGCACCAGGCTGCCTGTGCGCCGATCCAGGCACACCCACGCTGCTTTCCCTGCGCCTGTGGCCCGGGAGCGCTGCTCCTCGCCAGGGATGCAGCGGTACATTTATGGCAAGAGGTTAGAGCTGCGGCTGTAGCTGCGATCCCGGCCCAAATCAGGAGAGGGGAGCACCAGGGGGGATCGCTGCGCCTCTGGGCTGTCCCCTGGAGCCCAGCATTAGCCTTTCCACCGTGTCCCTGACACCCACCCTGACTGGGCCCGGGGGATGCCCTGACGGCCCCCCCGGCGGGCAGCACCGGAGCGCTCAACATTGCCTTTTTCGGGCTTTTTTTTTCTCTTCCCCCCTGTGTACGATTTTGTTTTGGTTTTTTTTTTTTTTTTTTTTTTTTTTTTTCGTTTCGCTTCCCCTTGTCAGTCCTTGCAGGGCCGGAGCGACGGCAGCGCCTCCCGGCCTCCCGGGGCCGCTCCGCCCATCCCGGCCCGGCCCGGCCCGGCCCGGCCCATCCCGGCCGGCGGAGGAGGAGCCGGAGCGGCGGCTCCGGCCGGGCTGAGGCGCGGCCAGGCCCGCGGTGAGCGATGTCCCTGGCGGAGCGGCGGCGGCGGCGGCAGGAGGAGGAGGAAGAGGAGCGGGAAGGGGAAACAGGGGATGGGGCCGGTGGCGGGGAGGAGGTGGTGCAGATCCGGCTGGGGGACAAGTGCTACCCGGTGTGCAAGAGGAAGCTGATCGAACAGAGCGACTATTTCCGAGCGCTCTACCGCTCGGGAATGCGGGAGGCAGGGCAGGGCCAGGAGGAGCAGCTGCTGCGCGGGGGGCTGAGCGCCCTGGGGCTGGAGCTGGTGCTGGACTTCATCAACACGTCCTGCCTGGCCAGGCTGGAGCAGGAGGAGGGCGGCGAGGAGGAGCCGCCGCTGCTGGAGGAGCTGGTGGAGGCCGCGTCCTACCTGCAGGTCACGCCCCTGCTGCGGCTGCTGCTGTCGCAGGTGCGGCTGGGCAACTGCTTCGAGCTGCACCGCCTGGCGCAGGTGTACGGCCTGCAGGACCTGCACGACGCCTGCCTGGACTTCATGGCCGCACATTACCACCAGGTGCTGCGCAGGCCCGACGCCCGCCCGCACCTCCTGCTGCCCCCGGCGCTGCAGCAGCAGCTGCGGGAGCGGCGCATGAGGGGCACGGCCACCCTGGTGCTGCTCGGGGATTTGATGGGCGCTTGTCCGCCGGGGCTGCCCGCCGGCTGCCACCCGGCCGGGGAGGCGCCCTGGGCCATGCTCCGCTACGACGAGGAGGCGCAGCGGTGGCTGCCGCTGGCCAACAACCTGCCCGCCGACCTGGTGAGCGTCCGCGGCTACGGCTCGGCCACGCTGGACAATTACCTGTTCATCGTCGGCGGCTACCGCATCACCAGCCAGGAGATCTCGGCCGCGCACTGCTACAACCCGTGCCTGAACGAGTGGAGCCAGCTGGCCTCGATGAACCAGAAGAGGTAACCCCTGCTCGCTGGGGCACACGGGTGGTGGCCCTTGTCTGGTGTTGAGGTAGAGCCTGCTGATCCTCGGCCTTAGGGATGCGATACGGAGCTGTCCGTGCTGTGAACCATCAAACAGACCCCATGAGAAAATGCCTTTTCTGCTTTCTTTGTGGCCCCGGTTAAGTACCTGCCAAGTTTTCCTGCTCTTAGTTAGGATGTACAGGCTGTGCCAGAGCTGGAGATGGCCGAAACAATTTAGCTGCAGCAGTTGTCCAGTAGTTTGTACTTTTGTGAACATCTGAATATTTTGTAGGCATGCACTTTAGTGAAATACCAGAAAAACGTCAGGACGATGGTGTGAAATTTCTCACTTGCTGGGAGTATTTGGATCTGGGAATCACTCATTGTTTTGACAGTTTTTCTTTTTTACCTTTGTCCTTTTGAACCGTTTATTACACATTGATGTTTCAGTTTGCATTGAGAAACACTTGTGTAATTTATACTTGAAAGAGTAATTGAGACCTAGCCTCGAGGAGGGCTCAAGAAGAGAGGCCTTCTCCCTGGCCAAGGTTGTGGCTCCTCTACCTTAACCACGCTTTGGAGTTATAAAAACAAAGGCTTTCATGTCACTGAAACAAGCTGGCTTTGTTTCCAATGTGAACTTCCTCTTTGTTTCCATTCTAGTAAAAGTGTTTTAAATTTTTTATCTTTTCTCTCCAGAAAAGAAAAAGTAAGGACACCAAAAATCGCTGTAGAATGGAAATCCTTTTCTCTATCCAGTGAATTGAAAGGGCATGCCCTGAGACCCAAGCTGTTGGCATAAATGCTTTGTCTCTGGGTAGTTAAACTGAAGTCTTTGTTCCTGGCTCTGTTTAGCTTTTGCCACCTAAACCCCCTCAAAACAGAGATTCGACCTAAAATTAAGTCTTTCCCATTTCACCTTTTTTTTTTCCCCCACTTCTTGCATTGTGAGAATGTTACTAAAATAATCACCTCCCTAGTCAGTCATCACAACTGATCAGAAACCATTTTTCTCACTGTTTCTGAGTGCTCGGAACGGTGCCAGGAAAAGTTTCATCCGTAAAATGAATATTTGGATTTTAAGCACTACAAATACCTTTTCTTACAGACTTGTTTCGTAGAGGCTGAGCCTGTAGCAGAGTTCCCTGAGGTGCCTGGGGAGCTGAGATGTTTTAGCTGGTTTCATTCGACAGCAGGACCTCTGTGAACGGGGTTGGGAGCACTTGGCCTCTGTTGAAAAGTAGGATGAGGTCATCTCCAGAGTGTGTCTCTTAACGGAAATTAGCCTCATTTCAGAAGTCTCACGTTGATCAAGTCACTAGGTTCTGTTTGTGTGATGTCTATAGCAAGAGGGCTGTTACTATGTGTGTTGACTCTGCAACATGGGTTTCTAAAAAATACCTTTTCAAGGCCTTTTTTGCACCTTACAGTTTGTGTATTCAAACTCTAGATCAGCCATTTTTCCTCCACACTTCCCTTTTTTTTTTTTTTTTTTAGTAGGGTGTATAAGCTGTATAAGCATTATATCTGAAATAGACAAATAGACACGTGGATATTTTCTTTTATTACTGTTTTCATTGGCGTTGCCACACCAACTTAGTCTTCAAACCCATCACAGCAAGGTGTTCCGTAGAATAGAATTGGCCATTTACTGCAGAAAGGCAGCAGGCAAATAGATATTTTTGGGATAATCTCTAGTCTTACATTCCGTGGTAGTTATTGCAGGCTAAAAAGCACCCAGAATTATACCTGCAAAGCAGCAGTGAGGATGTTGCTCCCTGAGTGACTGGGGGAGGTCTTGTTCATGGAAACTCAGCTGACCCCTTCACAAAGCACATTTCTGATTTTATCAGCTTCATGGAGTCTCAGCTCTGCAGTTAATTATTACTTTTTCTGTCTGACATAACATGTCAGCTCCCTGGTTGGTGTTTTGTGGCAGGGAAGGGTGGCCTGTGCCCTAGGAGCCAAGAGCAGGGCCATTTTTAACATGAGGGGTTTGCATGCTCCATGTCCAGTGCTGATGCCTGTCTGCCACACATCTGCAATTAGAGCTGCAGTTTGCTTGGCATTGTATTTTTAGTTTGTTATGCTGTAGTAAAATAAGGAGGGCGATTGCCCAGCCTTCTGCTTAGGAATTACAGCCATGTGACTGTCTGGCAAATGAATTTATGTCAGCTGATATAATTACATCCCACGGATGAAATTCGACATACCTTCAGGGAGGGCTCTAGTTTCCATTGAAGTTGGTTTGAGTTCAGACAGCAGAGGATCTGGATTTGTCCTGCATGAGGGACTGCATGTGTTGGCCTCGAGGGAAGGCTCAGGAATTCTGGATATCATTTTGCTGCTTTACTGTTCATCTAAGAGTTTTCTGCCCTAAACAAGTATTTTAAGTTCTATGGTATTTTTGTCATGAATTATTTCCATTGTCTTAATGGAAAATCCCAGGATGCTGGGATTCTTTCCACATGTTTAGAGGAAACACTCCTAACTTACTTCTAGGTAGAAGACAAAAGCCACCTGAATTTTTAGTGGCCTTTCTGGTTTGGGTCTTCACTTTAGCTTTCTTTTTAGGTCTACAGGTCTTATTACTTTAGTTTCAAACTTTTTCATAGTAGGCAACTCCTGTATAATGTTCTTGTGATGCCCCCAGGTGCTTCAGAGAGTGTTATTCCAAATTTATGGGTACCCAAGGGAGCTAAAATAGTGTGCTCAGGCTCACAAAGAAAGCCTGTGTCTGAGCATGGACTTTCTCATTGTCTGAGTGCTAAATCCAGTGCTGATCACAAATAGTCCACAAGAGATCATGTTTTCTGGACCTTTTCATTCTAGAAGTGTTTCTGTACTTGGAATTCTCAAGAGAGAGAATGCCTTGAACTTTTTAATAGAAGCAGCTCCATGTAAGTGTTGCCCAAGATCACTTTGGGATCAAGAAAGTAACAAGCTTCATAGTGGACTGTTGCAGTAATGTCCTTGAATTCCTTTCCAAACTTTTTTTTTTTTTTTTCTGAAGTGAACACTGTCTGTTGAAATTTGCTAATTAAAAATAATATACTCATAGATTTCTACTGCATGTGCCAGTTAGAGCTGTATATTCCATTTCTGTTTTCCTTCAGAACCTTCCCACTCGTGGCAGGTAAATCTTCCAGGCCTGGAAGACCTATGTGAGCCCCAGGCTGGAATTATGCACGTGGAACATGATTTTTGTGAGCAATCTGTGCCTGAACTGCTGCCACGCTGAGGACTCTTACAAGAATGTGTGAGGTGATGCATCTGGGAAGTGCTACTTGTTTAGGAGACCTTCTCCTTTCTCATTTTGTACTTTTCTTTTTATTTAATTCACTCAAAACTCTTCTGTGCTGGAAGAAAATGGACTTCAGAAATGTTTAAGTTACAACCATCCATACCTTACTTACCACAAATGTACAATACACATCCAAAGCCAAATGTTGGCTGCAGTGTACCCAACAGACTCACATGAGAAATAGAAAAAAAAGGAAAAAAGAAGTAACCCATTGAAAATTTAGATGTAAAACACTTTAGAATTGCTCTTTAACTGTGCTTTCAAGATTCCTTGTCACTGTTTGAAGTGCTTTATCTCTAGAATAAGGCATCTGATTTTTGAGAAATTTTAAGCTTAAACTGATCATTTGGCAGGAAGAAGCAATGTTGGTTAACCCAAGGCTTGTGTTCTGGAGCAGGACCAAGGCTACCTTGCAAATAAATACATCTTTAACTTGCTCTTGAAATCCTCCAGATTTCAACCTATACTGGAATCCTGCTCCCATGTTTAGCCACCCCTCTGATCAGAAAATCCTCCCCAGTGTCTGGGCTAACTCTTTTTTTTGTTGTACGCTAAGTGAGATTGTCAGTGAACAAAAACCATGTGTGCTGCTCCTTTATAGCCACTGCCACCATGGCCTCCTGCAGATACACCTAGCACAATCCAGAGCCACGGGGGGCTTTTGGGAAGCTGTGGAATGTTGTCCTGTGTGCAGAAGGCCTCTCTGCCCTCCAGCTCCTTTGCACTTTTGTGTTATATTTCCCTTCCTTTGTGCACGCGGCGCTTTACGCAAAGCGAAGAACGGATTTTGAGTGGTGGTGAAACCCCACGGCTCCCACTCCCTGCTGTTCCTGGGGTCCTGTTCAGAGTGAACATCCCTCAGCTTGTCCCAGCAGGGAGGGACCCACTGGGCCTGGTTTTTGGAAAGCGTGTCTTGATCCCTCAGGTTCAGGCAAGTCGCAGGTGCGAGTGGAGTTCCGTCGTGGTGGAATCTGACGGATTCGGCCCTGCTGTTTCCAGGCTGTAGGCCATGGAACAGTTGTTGGTTGTGGAGAGCTGGCTCCCTGCTCAGTGTTTGCTTTCCTTGTTTCCAGCTGCTCCAACACATTAAAAGAGAGTAAAAATGCACTAAATATTTCCTAATGTGCACTCTCCATAAAGACACCTGCTGTTACTGGCATGGAAAGGTGAAGGGCAGAAGTTTTTCATAATATATTGAGCCATTGTCCAAACTTTCATATAAAGTTTGCTGATGATACTTGCAGCTACTTTTGAGTAAAATGAACCTTATTGTTAATGAATTCCATAAATCTGAGATGCCTCCACTGAATGTATCCATTTTAACTAGTGTTTGGAAGTGGTTAATGACTGACAGAAAGGTCTGTGGCCTCCTTTTAGAATATTTAAAGCTGAAAGTTGTGCTGTTCATGTTTCAATAGATAATTTTCCCGGTGGTTTTGCCCCTTTGTTAATTTGTGGAATTTTTTTTTTCTGTCCTGACTTTTTCAAAAGTATTTACATTATGATTTTCAAAGCAATATTTACAACAATATTGCTTTGAAAATCATAATGTTTTGGAAGTAGTTATCCTCATTTCATACCTGCTTTTGATTGCCATGTTATTCTGGATTCTCTAAAATGGAAAGCATAATTGCTGTTGAGGGAATATGAACAGACTGACCTAATCGTAAATGTCAGGGGAAAAAAAAAAAAAAAAAAAAAAAAAAAGAATAAAAAGCAATTAATTCCTTCAAAGGAGCATTTTAGTTTCCAAAGCTGTATTAGGATGACATGAACAAAGTGATTCCATCTGGAAACAAATCCTTTTTCCAAATACGTTAAATAAAAAGAAGTTGCAGGGTAGTCTGCAGCTAGGCAGGGTTCATTTTGTCCAGACAAAACCCTGCAAAAGTACTTAGCAGTAAGTTTTGAATGTTGGATTCCTGCAGAGTGCAGCTCCCTTTGCTGCCCAGCAGGCCAGTGCTGGTCTGAAACATCATTTCAGTTTTACAGAAATAACACAGTTCCCTGTTTGGCTTTGTTCTGAGCTGGTGCACTCCAGGGACTGCCACACATCCAGTTAATTGGGATACTCATGGTAAAATCTCAATTGGCACAGCAGAAGAGAAGGAACAACTTTTTTAGGCAGTGAGACTGTTCCTAGGGAGAGGAAAAGCTCATCCTTGGTTAGACCAGCTTCCCCAGCTGGAAGGAAGAGCTGCATACAAGAGTTCTGAATTCACATCCTCCAGTTTCTCCCTCCAGACCTGCGCCTTTAATTCCTAATAAGTTTCCCAATTAGATCATTTGTTGCTGTCTGCATTACCTTCAGGCTGTGAGATAGGAGACTTCTCGTGCTTCAGGAGTTAGGAAGTTGTCCCTTGCCATGTGTGAATTTTGAGAGCGTAGTGGAACAGACTAAGAAATAGATGACCAGTTTGGAGGGCATTGCTCATGGGGTGCAATGTAATTTTTGCTCAGCTATGGGTAGAACATAATTTACAGATAGATCTTGCTTCAGAGGGTGTATTTAGTAATTTAATGCCAAATAGGGTACAGAAGATTCTTTCTTCTTTCTTTTGCAGAACAGGACTCAATGTGTTCCACTTTAAATCACTTTTTTATTAGGGTTATTAAAGAGATTCCCATAAGACAGCCTAAAACAAGTATGTATTCGTAGGCATCCATCAAGTATGGTTTGAAATTGCTGCAATTTTTACTGAAGTTATATCCTTCACTGAGTGTCCATGTAATGCATTTTTTTCTACCAATAGCAGATTGCTAAAAGGCTGATAAAAACAAGCCAACTACTGAACACACTGGTTAACTGAACATCTAGAGCTGAACTGGCACAAACTGAAACGCAAAATAAAATCTTCCTCAGGCTCAGCAGCATCATCAATAACATTCAAACTGTCCCTGGTTTCTGTCCTGAGTAACTGTAGTGTAGTTACAGCATTTTGGCCTTGCACAGAAGAGCTCAGGTTCTGCAGGTACCTCAAGTGGTGGTGCGAGCTGTGAGTGGTGATGAGTGCATCAGAGCCTGGGTAGGAAGAATTTTCCCCTCTGCTTCTCTTAGTGGATGCACCTCATTTCAGTGCTGCAATCTGTTCTTTCAGATCCAACTTCAAGCTCCTGGCTGTCAGCGGAAAGCTCTATGCCATTGGTGGTCAGTCCCTTTCCAACGTGGAGTGCTACAACCCGGAGAATGACTGGTGGAATTTTGTGGCGTCCATGCCAAACCCTCTTGCAGAATTCTCAGCTTGTGAATGCAAGGGCAAGATCTATGTTATTGGAGGATACACTGCAAGAGGTAACAAGTTTGCTGTTACTTGCTGGATTTTACCTGATTGTTTCAAAGGCCCAGATAATTTCCTCCTGTTTTACAGGAAAGCTTTTGAACTCATATAGAAGGCTGCTTAATGCTTATTAAAACACATAGAAATAAATTGCTGGTAGAAAATAATTGGCAAACTGAACAAAGCAATAGCTCTGTCAGAGAAGGATCAGGTAATTGTATTTTTTTCAGAGCCTCTGTGGACCTGGGGCTCTGTTACTTGGAGAGAACAAGTTGATGGGTACTTTAGCACCCAGCTTAGCCACTACCCCTTTTCTTTTGATCACACAGTACAGAGAGGTCTTGACAGATACACTTTGTTTACATTTTGTATACCTGGTTTAGACTGTCAGAAGAAAAAATTCATAGAAAATACCTGCCTGCCTTAGTATTTCTCATGTATTAATAGATGTCATGGTCTTTTCACTACAGCATTTCAGTGTTTCACAGGCAAATTTAAGCTGTACCTTAATAGCTTAATAGAATAATCAAAAGATGAAGCAAGAACCAACAATTTTAGCTTTTTTGATTTCTATACCAAATTTTCTGAAGACACTGTACAGAGGGAAGGATTTGAAGTTTCATTCTCCTCTGACAATTACTTTTCTTTTATCCAGTGGGCACACAAATTCAGTTTAAAAAGAATGCCCATTTGTTCATTCTGTAAGTACAGAGGTGCCACAGAGAAGGACATTTTCTCAGAGCTTTAGATCCAATGTTTTTAAACATATCAAATGTTCAGTATTTACCAGGATTTTGTAAGTTTGAATTTGGCCTTTGCCCACTTCAGTTGACCACAGCAGTTTTAAGGGTTTTCTTTCCAAACAGAAAATGAAATAAGAAAAAAATCAGCTTTTACAGACAGTACTGCAAGCAAAGTTAAACTGATGTTAGAACAAACTTCTAGTGTCTGAGCAGATTTGAGCTCTGAATCACTTTAAAGTGTATAAAAGACACACTGCCACCCCTTAAGCTCCTTCTGGTAATTAAAACCCTCAGACTCATTTTGTCCAGACCATTCTGATGCAGAACCTGGTGGGTTCTGTGAGGAGAATGTGCCTGTGTCTTTATGGAGAGCTGTGCTGTGCTGTGCAGTCTCAGTCTGGTCATCCCCACTACAGGAACCTGCTGGGGCCACTGTGCTCCCTCTTGTCCAGCACTGGGACTTGGAGGTGTCTGGCAGGAAACACTTGTTGTGCTGAGAAGTCAATTTCAAAGAGAAACATCCTGTGTGACAAGAGAACGAGGAGAAGGGGTTGAAACAGGTTAATGGGAAGTCTTGTCTCTAGAGACCAGAGTTAGAGGTTTGGCATTTTTGTCTAGAGAAAGAAGAGGTAAGGTGAAAAACCTCTGAGTTGGTTAGTGCTACACAGTTACAAGAGGACCAGCTCTTCTCCTACACCCTCTGGACTCTGCAAGTTCTTTTTCTGATGCTTATGCTGTGCTTTCCTCAGGCTGCCTGCTTCTGGTGTCATGAGGAGGAAGATCAGCACATTGCTGGTGCAGATCCCATTCCTTTAAAACTCCTGAACAAGGCATGTGCAGTCAGTATTGCTGCCCTGTGTCAGGCTCCTGACTCAGTACTTTCTGCCTGTGGGTTCAGCTGAAGGAGGGTTCTGAGTTACCTCTGGCTTCTTCCATACTCCAGGGGATTGCTGCTACCCTCCAAACTTCTGTCATTTCCCAGGTCTTTTCTTAAAAGCCTTTTTCAATGGAAATAGGGCAGTAAAACAATAGGAAATTTTGAGCAGTGGATAACTAGCACACTTAGGCTTCAGTTTAAATCCAGGATCATTCAGGACAACAAACGTCTGGGCTTGTTATAAATAATTTCCTGAACAAGGGTCTAGAATCAGTTTTTCTGTGACGTCTTGGCTAGGACAGGTAGCAGACTTAGAAATCAAGAGTTGCCACAGTTACACTGGTGATTTTCCTTCCGAATTATGCTGATGTGAGAAAAACATTGACCTAAAGATCTGAGAAACACTAAGACTTATTTGCTGGTTTGCTACATTTTTTTTTTTCCTGCAGCAATTAATGGTTTTTAAGTTTTTATTTTGGTTTTAGGAATTTTTGGTATTTCTGTATATACCTCAGTTTTGGTAGATTTTGTGGGCTATTTTTAAAATTCGTGTAGAGCTTTCTCCTGAGACTGCACTTTGCAAAAGGTGGCAGGATCTGGAATTTCCCACTGTAAATTATAATGACACTTCTTGAATAAAGTTTTTCTCTTGAGTTTGCAGCTCTTACTTGTGAACCTAGATCCTAATAGAAGTTCCATGTCAGGCACTGTAGTGTTCATGTTTTGCATTGTGGGTTTTGTTTTGGGAGTTTTTTTTGTTGTTTCACTGGATATAAAAGACCCAGGCTGTGGACTGAGCATGTGAGGGCCACGTTGCAATGGACTTCTATTTCATACACCTCCTCCCAAATAGCACTTTTTCCAGGGAAAGTTTACTGCTATAGATAGTCACAAAAACTTAATTGCGACTTCTCCTCCCCTTAATGAGTCACAGAATGATAGGTTGTTTGTAGACAAAGGTCATCTATATGTAGAGCTGCAGTTTCACAGAGCGCTGCCATGGACATAATCAGAGTGCAAATGCTGGATGGAGCAGCACCTCCCTGATCAGGCCACTGATGCGCTTCATTCATGACAAACCAGTTATATGTCTGGCTATTTATACCTGTGCCCTTACAGAATTTGTATGTCCCTGTCTGCTCTTCCCCCTGGGAGCTCATCTGGAAGTCATCATGCAGAACAGGCGGGTAACATGCAGCAGATTTAATAAAAGACCTGTCTGGAGTCTGCAAACCTGTTCCTGCTTGTCACTTGAGGATGGATTTGAGCTCAGGTCTCCAGAGACTGGAATTGAATTTACTGAGTTGTGTGCATTCTGTGATAATTTAGTGAAGCCTTAGGCACAGCCAGGGTCTTCACTGCACCATAAATCAGGGTGGCATTGTAACAATTTTGTGAAATAACGCTATTGCAAACACACGCACCCACTGAGTTTTGAGTTACGGAGATGATTTCAGCTTCTTTCCTGAGCCTCTGCCTCATGGCAGAGCACAGAGTTCCTGGTTCTCAGATGCTTTTGACAATTTGTGTTTCTCTGTTTGTAAGGTGCCCGTAGGTCATCCAGGCCACTTGTTGAAATGTAACCAGCTTTACAAACTTTATTCCATTAAACTTCGGTTTATGGAATTAAATGCGAAGTAACGAAGTTAAGCTTGGATGATATATCATCACTTGATGGCCATTAATGAAGTGCACTGTCTTCGTGATAGTTTGATTCATCTGGAAAGGGGAATATTGCTCCGTTTCCTTTTTTGTAAAAAAATACTTCTGTATCAATCAGAGACAGAATTAAAAGCATAAATGAAAAGGTAGGGATTATTCTGCTAAAATCTGTGGGCCCAGACAATTTATCTCATGTAATGTGCCAGAAGTAGCATAATTTCTTTCCCCTGTACCAAGGAAGAGAACATTCAAAGTTTCTAGTCAAGGGCAAAGAGCTGCAGTTGTCAGTGATCACCACTTCTCTTCTGGCTTCCCCTGCAAGTGTGTGAACAACCTGCAGTAAAGGCTGGGATGCTTCACAGGAGAGAAAAGCGCTCCCCCCACAAGTGCCAGAATTATTTGTTTGTGAATTTGCCTCCTCTTTGTTTCAGGCAGGAACATGAGCATCCTGCAGTACTGCCCCACTTCTGATTCCTGGACCAACTTGGAGCTGTGCGACGTGCACGTCCGCAAGCAGCAGATGCTGTCTGTGGAGGAGACCATCTACCTGGTGGGGGGCTGCATCCTCGACCTCGGACCAAACCAGAGATCCAGCCCCAGCGAGGATGTGCTGACAGTGCAGTCCTACAACACTGCCACCAAGGAGTGGCTCTACCTCAATGAGAACTCGTCCAAATCCGGCCTTAACTTGACTTGCACTCTCCACAACGATGGAGTCTATATCTTGAGTAGGAATATTACTCTGTCTTCCAGCTTGGAGCAGCGTCTCTTCCTGAAGTATAACATCTTCACGGACAATTGGGAGTCACTGGGGCGCTTCCCAGCCTTTGGACAAAACATTCTGATCTGTTCTATGTATTTGCCTGATGGGCAAGAAGTGTAACAGCACAAGGCTTTTCTTTTCGGTTCATTAATCATTCTTTGATGAAATATTGCTCCCTCTGAAGAATTCCATTTCCAGAAAGTATTTCTGGTTGCATAATGCAGGCATAAAATTGATTCTGTTCTCTAAAAGGGTTTCAGAATCCGGAATGAAGAGAAATGCTTCCAGGAACAGTTTTAAGATGCCGATTTAAAAATTTTACTGGTTTGGATTAAAATTTCACCAGGTATTGTTTGTAATTTAAATGTAAAATTATTGTGTTGGCAACTGATACAGCAGTTCCAAAGGCAAAACGGATCAGTCTGGTTTTATTCTTCGCCTTAATAGACAGTGTAGAACAAAACATACATATTTTAAAAGTGAAAATAATTCAATAAAGTAAATAATTAATGTAATCGAAACCACAACAGGATTTATTTCTTTCAAAATATAGTTTTTAATCAAGCAATTTTCTGTCAAATGCACACTGTTTCAGATTGTGTGTACTATCCCATTTTTATCTCCTCCATGGCAGCAACTGAGATTCTCAAAGATTCCAGCAATTGGGATCCCATCAAGAAGAACTTCCTCTGAATTATTTGTAGTACCATGCTTTCCCAGGGACTGGCAGGAATTACCTAGAGGCTACAGTTGCTGATGGGAAAGTAAATGCTCCATTAATGGAAGTTGGCAGCATTTCTTGCTGCTATTGAGATAGAACTAAAAAGGCTCTTTATTCAAAGGGTGGAGTTTCCTAATTGTCATAAAGGTTTAAGTTTTAGTTACCTTGTTGTAAGTTAAGTTGTTAAGTTCTGCAGTACTTAAAACTGCATTTTAAAGATCAAATTGTAGTTGGCAACAAGCTGTGAGTGGTGAAAATGTCCCTGAGCACATGCAGAGGTGATCCCGCTCCAGGCACATCCTGATTGGCAACACTCCTTGGGACATGCATGGAAGGCTTGGCTCTTGTAAATTCCTCCCTGAAGATGTCCCCCAGAGCAGGGACATGTGAGTGTTGGCCTCGGGATTGCCACCTGACGTCATTCCTCTGTGTAAAGGGCACTGTAAGGTGGTCACTGTGAGCACTCCTTTGTGGGGATTCTGGAGTGGGAGCTTCTCCTAGTTCCTGCCTCTTGCCTGAGAGAATTGCAGCCACAATTGTAGCTGACAAGTGCAAAAGCATCTTCTTGAGGTGCCTGCCTTCTTGAGATCTGGAATGTGTGTCCTCACAAGGAGGAGAGGAAAAGCACTTGGTCACCGTGGCTAAACACATTGCAGGGATGCTGGTTCTGCTCCAGCTGTTTATCCACTTAATAAGATGAGATTTAAAGCACCTGAACACATTCCTAATGTGTGGAGAAGTCTTTTCTGTTTCTTCTTTAGAATCCAGAAATTTGAATCTTCTTGTAAAGACGGGTTGAACAGAGGAGTTGGAGGAGGCAGCAATGGCTCCCTCAAGGGCCTTGTAACTCCTTGATTTTCCATGGTTTTGAATGAAATCTTAGTTCTTGCTAACGGGTTATCAGTCTTAAAGTGCCTTGCCAAGCCCTGCTCACACATTCATCTTGGTGCTTCCAATCACCCGTAGCAACCCAAGCAGAAAATCACGGGAAACTTCTCCAGAATGAGGGCATTTGTGTTTGAACATTTTTAGGATGAAAGTAACCGCAACACAAGTCTAAGATTTACCTTTTTGGATGGAACTTTTGCAGCCTGGTGGAGAATGTCATGCCTCAGCCCAGTCTCTGCTGCCTGCCACTCAGCTCTGTATGACTTCAATTAGCTAAATCTATGTTGAAGTGTTTTTATTTCCTTTGGAGACATTGTGCAGCTGCTGTGTTTTGACAGCAGGATCAGGCCACACAATTGCGCTTCTGCAGTGGAGCACTAAGGTGTCTTTCATAAGCTGCTTCTTCCAGAAATGTTTCAGAATAAATGCAGGCAGGGTGCCATTGCCTGGTGATAAATTATCTTGGTCACATTATGCTGCTGCTTTCCTAAATATCTTTTCAGTTCCAGGTTCAGTACCCTACAGTCAACTGTGACCAATACTGGTGGAGGGAATCACATCCAAGTTGCAGCGTTCTCTTTCCTAGCAAATTAACCAAGAAACCCCATCACTCCTGGGTTTGCAGTGGGGTGTATCAAATCAAGTCCTTTCAAACCCATTAATTTCTTAGTGCAGTCATAAGTCCAAAAACTGTGACATCATCTTCTTGGTCTGATTACTCTTTTTCAGAAGAGGCCTTTCCACTCTTTGTTTATCTTGGTTTCAGTTTCCAGCAATCAAGTGACCACCTTGAAAACCTGCTCAAATTGAAGACAAAGATGTGTCTGAGTGTAAATAGAGTTATGCCCTTTTGTCAGACCATGGTACAAATGCCTCGTACACTGACATCTAACCATAGTGCTGTCACAAATCAAAACTGGTGTTTAATTTAGTGGTAGCGTTAATTGTTGTGATAATCTGTATGTACTGCATTACTACAGGCTGAAATAAAAATAAATGCTTTTTTTTAAACAAAATCCTTTACACAAAAGTATGCAATGTGTGTGGCCCCATACCTCAGGAGAGAAATCAAACACTGTAATGACTGTCTCATCCCCTTTTCATTTTCTTTCTATCAGTTTTATACTTTGTATTCACTTTTTATATTTTGGGGCAAAGAAAATTGTCTGAGAGCCATTAACAGAATAATTAAAACACTGCTTTTTAGCCAATGGAATGTTCAGTGGTTCGGTGTGCTCTCCTTTCTCTGGTGGTGGGAGGAAAAGGCCCTTAATTTTAGAAGCAGCCAGAGTCTTTGCAGTCTGATCAACTGGGAATTCAACAGAATTCCTCTGTTGTCCTCCTGTTGCTCCTAACCTATCATGTGGGTTTGGAGAGATCCTTCCAGCTCCTGACATCTGCCTCTCCAGAAGTGACACGTGAGTAGGAATGTTCATCTTGTAGGAACACAAGCTTTGTCTGGTCTGTGGTGATTGAAAGAGTTCCTGAGCATGTGAAGTACTCAGTGCTGTAACTGCTTCCTTGGCTATTCAGACTGCTTCAGCAAGTGCTAATTCAACCTCTGCTAATTACCTGTATTTTGAACTAATGGCTATTTCCAGCCTAATTCCTTCCTTCCTTCCTTCCTTCCTTCCTTCCTTCCTTCCTTCCTTCCTTCCTTCCTTCCTTCCTTCCTTCCTTCCTTCCTTCCTTCCTTCCTTCCTTCCTTCCTTCCTTCCTTCCTTCCTTCCTTCCTTCCTTCCTTCCTTCCTTCATT
>CM031879.1:64905385-64954259 GCA_018697195.1 Certhia americana | reverse complement strand
TCCTGCCTTCCTTCCTTCCTTTTCCTTCCTCTCCTTCCTTCCTTCCTCTTCCTTCCTTCCTTCCCTTTCCTATCCTTCCTTGCCTTCCTTCCTTGTGGCCTTCCTTCCTTCCTTCCTTCCTTCCTTCCTTCCTTCCTTCCTTCCTTCCTTCTTTTTCTGTTTGGTCACCCAACAGTCTGTAGTTCATCTAAGTTTCCTGGTCTTGGTGTTCCCAAGTCTGTATCTCAACTCCAGACCGCTGCTTTCCTGCTGTGTTTGGGTTATCCAGGGCTTTGTATATGCACTATTTTTCTTCTCTGCCTCAAAGACTGCTTCCCCTTGATACTGACCAGCAAAAGCTGACTATGGTAGAGGATGATCCCGAGTTGAAAGAAAGAACAACAGCCCCCAAAGTCCTGAGGGAGAAGTAAATGGAAAACTCTGAGAACTCAGTCCCTCCTCGTAAAATGCAGAAGCATTTAAGAAGGTTGCGCACATCAAGGCTGAGAGGGACCATAAAAGTTTCTTCCTTTCCTGGAATGGTTTGTGGTTTTCAATGTGAAATAAGAGTTGTGTGGGGCTTAAGCTTAATCTCTCTGGCTGCTTTCCATGGGTTTCCCTTTCTGCCTTGTCGGCTGACCTCTCTTGAGCTCAATATCTGTGTTTTACATTCTTTGAGGATTTTGCCTTTCTACGTCATTGTCCAGCCCATTTTGCTGAAATCGTATGGCAGCAGTTCATTGTGTTGCTCTCCTTTTCACAATCATCTGTCTGTCTGTCACAAAGCAGTTTGTAATTCAGGTGTAACCTTTCCATTTAGTCAGTTTTGGGCTCTGGGAAGAGAAACCTACAGAGCTGCAAATGTTCAGTTTCCTTTCATCCTCATTTCAGTGATAAATGATGCTGCAGGCACTCAGTTTGTGGCACTTGGTCTGTGTCTGTGACAGGACAGAACAGAGGGTACGGAGTTTTAATGGCAACATTCAGCACATAACATGCTCAAAGCCCCCCCCCCCCCCCCATGCAGAAATTTCTCCTCCCTGCCATCCCTGTGAGGTAAGATACTCTGTAAATGGTGTTAAACCTGAGAAGACCTTGGAACAGCTGTTGGCACAACCAATGAATTTATAGGTGTTCATCGAGAGCTCTCAGAGGGCAGAAGCTGTCAGAGTATGCGGTTATATTGATTTTGCACTTAGAACAGTGACCAAAGGGTGGCTCCCCAGCCCCACAGTAAGGCTTAGGAACCAGAGCTGATGCTCTCAGAAAATCTAAACCCCCTTACTGCCATTCTCTGTGATTTCTATCTAACCAGCTTTGAACCTAGTTTAGTGCAGCGTCTGGGTTGTTTTTTTTTATTTGTTTTCTGAGAAGGAGAGTGGAGTTTGGAAAAGGAATTTGGATTTTGTGAACTGATAGGGATCATGCATTCACAGATTTAAAATCACACTCCCAATTATACATGCTGTATGGATTCTTTTCTAAAAGCAGTGGCATTGCCAGCAAACACATGCTGTTATGTTCTGTGAATATCAGTATTTTCTAAAGTTAGATTCAGTTTCTTCATTGCAATTAGAAGAGTAAACCAGGAATCATTGCGATTCCTGTACTTTTCTAGCGGAAGGCTGATTGTACAGGGTCTGTTTTTAGAGTACCCAGTTATACGATGTCAATATCATAATAATCATATGTTATATGGTTGTCATCTTCAACCTATATATGCTTCAGGAGGAGAGAAAGATATGCAGTACCAGAGCAAAGATGTTTCCTCTTTGTTGGTACTTAGAACATTATTTAAGATTGAACAGTGAGCACAAACTCTGTGAACCATCCTTCTCTCTCTCCATTTTTCAGTTGAAATTTATTATTTGCTCAGGTGATTTTGCACTCCCTCTCTGATATTTTCCACGTGTATTAAAGGGTGTGTCTTGTGATAAGAACACATCTCATAAATAATTCTCAGCATCTTCAAAATTATTTACTCTATAACTTTCTGGTTTATTAGGCATGCTTTGAAAAATGATTTTGTAGAATTTTAAGTTCTTTTCTGTACTTAACATTGTTAACATCCCTTAACACTACCAGGGATTTCAACAGTGTAAGGGCAGGGAAATATCTGTAGCTCTTCAAGAACATGACTTCAGCTGTGCAAGGTCTGAAATTTAAAATGTCATTACTTCCTTTCCTTTGAAACTTAGTCTAATTTAGGGTTAACTAATTTAATTGTATTAATTTACTAATTTCAAGTTTTGCACTGTTCACTGAAGTTAAAACACTTGCAGTTGAGCAGTGGTTTGGGAGGTGATGTTACAAGGGCTCTGTGTTCATCTTTGGATGTTGTTATTACAATTTAGTTTCTCTGCTGGGGCCATTATAGTTGTCTGGTATCCCACTTTTTATTAGTTTTCCCTCTTACAGGTACAGCCTTTATTTATTACAAAGACCAGAGCTGAGTCATTTGAGAATGTGTATTTTGAAGCTGTAAATTATTGATTGATGATAACTGCAGTGAAGCCCATAAAAACACGATTTTGTGTGGTAGGGGTGGAGATAAAGCTAGGAAAGAGATGCTTAGGGACAACCACTCTCTAACCTCCAGGCATAAGCAATTTTCAATTGCAGAATCAGGCAGAAATGGTTTTGAAATAACATCTCCTTTTCCCCTCTTCCCAACTCAAACCCTTTCTCTCACCGTACTTTGTGGTGTGGCAGGTGTGTACCTGGAAGAGAAAGTTGGTAGTGAGGTAGGAATGTGCTGCTTGTGCAGGTGATCCCTTATCAGAACTGCTGCTTGGCAGGCCAAGAAACCTTCCTGCAGCTTTCCTGGAGGACACTGATGGCTCTTTAATGCCATGTTATCTGCTAACCTGTGTGTGGTGATAGGTGAGGCAGGGAGAGGAGACAGAAGCACTGTTGTGTACCTGATAAAAAAATGCACAATAGCCTTGTAGAAAAACTTCTCTTTTTTTCAGTAGAGCCTGATCCAAAGCCTTTTTGATGTTAATTAAAAGAACCAGCTTGGATTTAGGCACATGTTTGAGTGAATTAGATAACTCTGAAAGAATCCAAAGGGATGTTAACTGTGCAACTGGCAGATGAAAGAAGAGGCACAGGCTTGGGGAACCTTGGTACAGTGTGATCTCTGATATGCCCCATCTGTTTTTTAATTTCTCTGTGAAGCTGTCCATTGTGTTAACACAAGTTTGTCAAATATACTGGCTCTGAAAAAATCAGGAGATTGATGTTGTCCTAGGACTATCTGGGGAGAAGGTGAACATCTCTACAATTATGCTGGGGGGGGGAGTTTCTGAGAAGTATTACCCTCATAATTCTGATTCTGACCAGCAAAACACTTCTTTGTGTTTCCTTGTACCAAGAAATGCGGTGTGTGAGGTGAGGTGAGGTTGAAATGTTTTACTTTGTGTCCTGGTGCTGTGAGATTTTCATTTGTTTGTTTGTTTGTTTTCTTGCACAATAACATCTCAAAAAAAAAAAAAAAAATCTTGTATCTAGGCATTGGATCCTTCTCTCACAGGCTTTGATAATGCCATAGCCAACAAAATGACCTGAGTATGGTCATGTGGGACTGACAGGCATCATCCCTGTTTTGTTGTCAATATATACAAGCACAGAATATTTATTTGTATAAGGATTAGAACTTTGGCTGATACTCCATGCAAGGTGAAACAGCTCCAGGAGCTTTCTGAGAGCAAAACACCTCCGGGTGGTTTCCCTCTATAGGAAAGATAAGGGTGTGTCCCACATGGAGATTTGAAATCCTTGAGGAAGAGGACAGACTTAAAACTAAATCTCCTGTGCCTTGGCAAATCTCCCAGTAAACACAGTTCTTTCTTCAGTTTGTATGGGTAACTAGTTTTTGTTATTTGCTTAAGCAAAAAAAAAAAAAAAAAAAAAAAAAAATCCATACCATAAAACCCCAAAACGAGAACCAAAAGAAACAAAAAAACCCCACACAAAACCAAACAAACCAGAAAAAGACAATTTTGAGTCTCTATGTGGGATCGTCTGTTTTTCAGAAAATAAAATATATACCCCAAGATGTCTACACATCAAGCATCTGTACAAAGCACCAAAATCAGGATGTTCAAGGTTGCTTTTCCTATATATTAATTCCCTTGCTTTATCTTTAAATCAGCTGTTTCAGCTACTGGAGTATCGAAATGAACTTTGTTCCTGCTGCATCCTCTGAGTATTTGTAAAGCAGCTCATGAAACAGGAGTGTCTGTCTGTCTGACCATCAGCCTGGAATAATTGTACCTGTCTGAGGGGAACTGGGCAGGGCTCTTCTGGCAGGGTGGTTTCACTTGGTCACAGTGGGCTGAGCCAGCTGCTCAAAACTGGCTGTCAAGGCTGACCGTCACTTTGAGGAGTGAGAATTGATCAGTGTGGCCATAATGCCCAGAGAACATCTCCTTTCCGAGCTGCATAATTTATTAGTAACTCTGAAATTGTTTCCTTCTGAATTTTTGTTGATCCATCCACCCTCCAACACCCTCAAATCAGAGAGATTTTCTGCTGCCAGCTGCGTTGCATAAAAAGTTCCACTCTCTCTATGGCCCCTGAAGTCCAAAGTAAACACACAGGAACATAAACCCCTTCTGGGCCCAGCACTCAGCAGCCTCCTCACCCCTCCAGCAAGCAATAAAAGTCAGAAAGGAAAAAAACAACAGCAAATACTTCCATCCCACTTGGTATCAGAGACCCCTAAGTCACTGGCAGCAAGAAAAATCACTGCTTTTCTGCCAGGCTTTCTTTGCCAAAGGCAAACTTTACTTGGGAGTAGTCGTCCTTGGCTCCAGGCCCTTCAGTCAGTCGCCATAAATAGCTGGAAATTCAACCTGTCAAGCTGTTCCCTGCCAGTCTAACACCTCCTTCCTTCAGGTGCCACAGGGTGGGACATATTAGGAACTCAGCAGCCCATTAATTCTTTCCTGGTTTCTGTGGGAGGTCTTCACAGAAGTTCAAGATTTTCTTCAGAGGCAGAAAATTTGGGATTTGAATTCCACTCTCTGGAGCATATATATTAGTGCTAAAATCTGCCAGTCTTTTTGTCAGGATTCAAATGCACTTGTGCTTTAAAAGTGAATGAAGGTGATGGTCAGGAAAATGTTGTGCTGCAATGAAAAAGTGAATTGAGGTGCAGAGTACCCTGTAATTTTAGTGTTCACAGATAAGTGAACAGTGATGGCAACATAGGAAAAAGTGGCAAATATTTTTTTGTCATGGACTGTAATGCCTTAAACATGGGAGCATTAAATTTCAGGCTCTCCAGAATGGACTCTAATTCAAAAGTTCAGTGCTCAAGTGCCTTTTGAAGTGTTTGTAATTAGGCATCTAGAAGGTCTAGTCAATAACTCTGAGCTGTTTCTGTAAATTTTACTAAGCAGCTTTCTGTGTCTTCCTCTTTTGAAAGCTTTGCAACTTTGAAAGCACTCTTTGCTCAATGGAAAAAATTAAATTGGGTTGGCTTCCCTCGAGCCTTGTTATCTGGATAGAAATAGTGCCTCACTTCCAGTGTGGAAGTGCAGTTCTTCCAGTTCAAATCTCCACAGGTTTTGTGCAATGCATTGCAGATAAGAAATTGCAAATACATTTTATTTGTCCTGTCCATTGAAAGCTGTTGAGCAGTGATCAGCAAACAGGAATTGTGTGACGCAGGAGAACTACACAGTGGGGGTTTATTTAAGCAAGAAGTGTAGCAACAGAGGAAGTGCATGTTCAAAGGAAGAGAGGCAGAGAAACAAAAGTACTTGGAAATAAAGGGTCTATATCTGGACAACAAAGTGAAAACCTGGATTTGGTGCACATCACTTTCGTGCAGGTCCACCATCTGCCCACTTCTGTACTTCTTTAAGCCAGAGTTTGCTTTATCCAGTGCTGAGAGACATCTTCTCATTTTGTGCCCTTTCATTTCCTCTCCCATCTCCTGTGTTTCCTGTGACTGGGCAATCCCTGGCATGTTGTGGATGATTTTGGGAAGAGGGAGCAGCCCTCTGCACATCTCTCTGTCCCTTGTCCTCTGACAGCAGTAACTGTTAAGGAATCTTTAGGACCCAAAGTTCTTTAGTGCACCTTTTACATTATTCATTTAAAACTGCTTTTCTGTTGGAAGTACTGATCTATCAATTTGTGGCTCAAATCTGCAGTCTTGATGTCATGTTGTGATACTAATGGAATCTCTCAAGGACCAACAACTCTGAAAATGATTTAGTTGATTGTTTCCTACAAAGACCTGGCAGGGATTCCTACAAAGACCTGGGAGAATATTGCATAATATTTTTTTTTGTGATTTCAGAAAAAGCGCTTCCTAGGCTTTGCCGTCACAGATCTCTGTGGTTTGCATGAAATCTCTGTGAAAAAGTAAGAGCAGAAATCTTAGGCTGAGTCTTACTGATTTGCACCAGAGAGTGGATTTTTACAGCAGTAAGAGGTGGGTAGGTAGGGGAGGGAAAGATGCGTAGCCTTTCCTAGACCCCTGGAGTGTTTCACAGTGAAATTGTTCCAGGTGGCTGTCAGTTTAATCTGGTCTGGGTCAGGTGGGCTGCGTTGCATTCAGAGGGTTTTGGTATGAAAAAATGTTCCTCAGCAGGCTCAGATCAGGATGAATCTGCCTTGCTGGAACTTCACAGCCCAGTGAAATTAGGAGTGAGAACTCTTTTCTGTGTGTGAACTGGCTCTGCTTGCCCACAGCACCAGGGTACCTTTTGTGCCAGTCTGTGACACCTTCAGCTGCTCCTCTGGTGAGAACCTGCAGGGGCCTTGTGGTTTCACTGCTTTTGGTCTAGGTATTTGTATAAAAGAGTCTGTGCACATATTCCTTCAGGTCCCTGCTCCAAAAATCTTCCTGTCACTGTAACTTTTGCGAAGCTTTTCCTTCAACTTTAAGGGAAGTATTATCTAAAAGAAATTAATTTCCATATGGTCCCTCTTACTCGAGGTGATTCTGAGTGCCCAATTAAAAATTTAACACTTCCAGCACATAAAAAACCACGGAGTTAGAATAATCCTATCATTTGAAACATAAAAACTTATACATTCTCAAGTTTTATATGGATCTACACCCTAGGTAAGACAGATTTAATGACTTCTTAATGATCTACGTGCTCTGTCCTAAACTTACAATTCCAAATATGATTTTAACACAAACTCCCATTTGTCACATGCTATAAAAGTGTCACACTTTGCATTGTTCAAGAACATTTCCAAAAGTAAACTCATACACCTAGGGTAAACCTGATGCACTTATTCCACTGCTATAGTTCACTGCTTTTGTGAAGTATACCATGCATTCTATAAATATTTAGCATATAATATAGTTTCTTTAGTAAATATTTAAGTAGCTATCTAACCTATTCCAGCACAGATGCAGACTTCCCCACGATGGGGGGAAAAAAATGTTGCTAGGGATTGCTGTACTAAATGCTGTACCAAGTGCACAGCCTGCTTTTGCAACAGCAGTGCATCTGTTATCTAGAATAAATATATGGTTTTGACTCTGAAAGGATTATTTGTGTGAAGTAAAAAGCTTCCATGAGTGGAGGCTTGTTATAATTGTATCTTTTTTCAGCCCTTGATCATGATGGAAATCTTTTCTTAGGCTTTTCAGTGCCAGTGATGATTCCCTGTTTGAGGGAGAGAGCTGACTAGAACACACCAGTGGGTTTGGAAGGAAATCCATGCTCCCAGATTACTGGCATTTTTGACATTTGTTGTAGTGTGTCCTGGGTTTAACTGTGTGTCTCTTTTCCCTGCCCTATGCCTCCATTTCACCTTATGTGTGTAAATCTAGAACTCTTACTTTCCTCAACTCAGGATTCATGTGTTACATGAGACATGTTTATTGCTGCACTGTGCAGCCTTCAAAGGAAATTCAGAGAAGGTCAGCTCTTGTTAGCTGTGGAAGACAGGAGGTCGACTTTGCTTTCCCCTCTAGTCAAAATATTCCAGAGCCTTGAGATCCCTTACAAAAATATGATGGGTTTGCCTGCAGGTTTATCATGATGTCATTCTGGGCTTGCAATAACAGCGCTCCAGTAAGACACAATAATAACACACACATGGTCACACTGTTTAACTTTCAGTTTATTCTGCTTTTTGCCTCCAGCACTACTTCTGTCTGATGCTGTGTGATTTGAAAGCATTCCCAACAGGCCAGGAGTAAAGCCACGGGCTCTGGCATCTCTGACGTGCTCTGTTCCCTTGCTGGCAGAGCCTCTTTAATGTGAAGCTAATCACTTTCTTTTGAACTGTTTATGGCAACAAATTGGATGTGAAATAATAAACATTGGCAGCTCTTTTCAATATTAAAGGTATTCCAGAGCTGGCATGAGGTCCTATCAGTTTCTTGAAGACAGACTTTTCTGTGTAACCTTTTAAAGCATTTTGTGTGTCAGTAAGCACATTGAGAAATTCTCCTGGCATCTTCCAGGACTCCCAAGCTCTTTTATGCATTAAAGGCCATGAGAAGCTTTGCTTTATTTTTTTTCAAATCTAAAAAAATTAAAACCAAAACCCAAAACAAAACAAAACAGGAAACAAAACACCACTTTGTAGTAATTATTTGATGTTTAGTTAACTGGGGCAACACAGGAAAAGCATCTTCATTTTCTTGCTTCAAATTTGGAAGTGATTATTTCTCTCCATTTCCTTCCCTGATGGTTACAGAAATTTGCTCATCTACCCCCACACAAGCCCACTCTGATACAGTACGAAGAGCAATATCAATGCCTAATGAATATATATAAAAGAAAGTTTGTGTTATTTTTTTAAAGTAAAAATCTGGACTTTTAAACAGCTCAAAGTTCTTGCCTACCCTAGAAAGTTCTGTGGTCCTTAAGCAGCTGGAGAATGTGGTTGATTCCAGGTTATTTCTTCCTTTTGCCTTCTAACTCACATTTTCACAGTTTCCTCTTGAAAAGGATAAGTAAATTAGCTGTAGTGAAGCTGTGATGTTGTTTGGCACAATTTTACTTTAGGTGTGCAAGCAAACATTTTAAAGCAGGTAAATACTTTCTCACATGGGGTATGAGTTGGCTAAAAGTTATGTTAAATATTATCTTGGATATGTACCCCAAATTCTGATCTTCCCGTTACTGCTTGGGAATTTTTTTTTTCCCCTCACTATCATTTTTAACACATTTCAAGTCATTCCCAAATCCGGGTAATACAAGAGCATTTCTGATAACTGCACAAACAGTTCATCCTGCAATGACTGGTTTAGGATTTTAACCTTGAGGTATGGAGTGCTTGAGTGAAATTCTGTTCAGATATGGGTGTAAGGATAGGCTTCATTTTCATGTGAGCATAGGCTCCTCTCCGTTGTGCTGCTTCTGTGTCACTGGGACTAGTGGCACACACACAAAGAGAGTGATGAGCAGATGAAAATGATGAAGAACAGTGAATACAAAAGTGAGAGGTGTCCCCAGCCAGCCAGTGCTGACTGGCAGGGTGTTCTGTTCCAGCTGTGCCCTGGATTTGCAGTGATTAGCTGCTGACCAAGCCACAGCAGCCCTGAGACGTGACTCACGCCGTGAGGGGCTTTGATGGGAGCCCTGGAGCTTTCACATGGACTCTGGCTGTCCCACAGAGCAAGAGGGATGATGCATACCAAGGGTAGCAACGTGGAGAGGCAGAAGGATCAGTTCCTGGATCTCTGAGGATTTGCAATGATAACTGGGGTTGTGAGAACTGAGGTGGCTTGTGCTACATGATCCTGCCACAGAGAGGGAGAGCAGGAGGATGCAAAAGGAGCTTCATGGGCTGAGCTTACTCTTTCTGTGTTGTGGGAAGCAGTAGCTGTAAACAAGATTTTGCCCTAACAATTGCATGGCTGCTTCTGAGTTATCCCTGGGCACAGCCTGTGGTCTAACAGGGGTCAAGATGCTGGTGGCAATCCTGGGCTGTGGCACTCAGTTATGTCCAAAAATCTCTTATGTAGCCAGGCTATAAATGCAGCCAGAGAATCTAAACAGTGACTGCCAAGAACAAGCATCATGTGAAGGGGCTGCTGATTGGAAAGGTGACTGGTTTTGTCTGAGGTTGTAGCTCTCTGAGATGAAGTCTGGCAGCAAAACTGGCTCGAAGTTTTTCCCTTGTCTCTTTTTCCACTAAATCAATGTTCTGTTCCCATTCTGTGGAGTCCTGACCCCCTCAGTTGTGTGTCACTCATGTAGCCATGCCTGCCAGCTGGAGTGCAGGCTTTCAAAATGCTCTGCAGGTACAAAACCCCCGAATAATGAAGTAAGATAGGTGGGATTTGCTCATGGCTCCCCAGTCAATACCTAACAGGAGACTGAAACAAAAGTGGAGAGGAACTTTTTGTAAGGACATGTAGTGATGGGACAAAGAATAATTCCTTTAAACTGAAAGAGATTTAGAAGTTTAGATTAGATGTTGGGAGGAAATTCTTTATTGTGAGGGTGCTGAGGCCCTGGCACAGGCTGCCCAGAGAAGCGGTGGCTGCCACATCCCTGGAGGTGTTCCAGGCCAGGTTGGATGGGGTTTGGAGCAACCTGGGCTAATGGAAGGTGTCCCTGCCCATGGCAGGGGGTGGGAACTGGATGATCTGTAATTGTCCCTTCCAACCCCAGCCACTCTGTGAGTCTGTGCTACCCACGCACTTGGAGGTCTTTGCCCTACCTTGCATCTGCTCCTGCCCCACATCTCAGGATCCCTCCAGTCTCCTGGCAAACCTTCTGCTGGCAAACCCCTCCTGTTTCTCACCCCACTCAGCAGAGGCAGGATGTGTTGCTGCTGTCTGGTACTGAGGGTTGGCATCCAGACTCCCAAACTGCAGTGTGGGCTCCAGTCCCAGCAGAGCCAGTGGTAGGGCTGAGCAGGGATGGCTTGGGAGTCGTGTGGTGAGGGTACCACGGACCTACCCAGGTAAAACTTCAGTGTTCCCACAGTGAGTGTCCAGCTTTATCCCACTGGCTTGAGTGGGGCAGCTCCTGGGGCTGCAGAGTGGGCTGCACTGGGGCAGGTGAGAGTCCTGCTCCGTGTGCCACC
Source organism: Certhia americana (assembly GCA_018697195.1). Classification (NCBI taxonomy): domain Eukaryota; kingdom Metazoa; phylum Chordata; class Aves; order Passeriformes; family Certhiidae; genus Certhia; species Certhia americana. The sequence goes on along the minus strand of CM031879.1, from coordinate 64,943,252 downwards.
CACTGCTCGATTCAATTGCCTGTTTCACAGCGTCCTGTTTTTCTCACTCCAGCTTTCCACCTCCAGTTTTATGCTTTCTCTGAAGGCAGTACCGCAGTCTGCCCCACACATGTCCACGTTTATTCCTGGTTGCAGTTGGTCTCACCAAGTAGGAAAGTATGAATTTGCAACCTTGTGGTTATTTTTATATAAGAATGTCTTAATACATGGTGGATGTTTGAGTCTAGCTTTCGATGTTTTTCAAACGGTGTCTGTATTTTGATTTTTAATTTGCCTCTGAGCAAGACTGTCTACAAGCACTGGCCAAATCTGCCTATCTTGGACCTGGAAGGGGTCCCTGGAGAAAGTATTTCAAGTCATTTATTCAGCACTGGCTGCTTTTACATTTGGCTTGAAGTCTGACAACTTTCCACCAGACCTGCAGCATAGTAAAGCACATCCTCTCTGTGACAGCAGGAGAGCCAAGGAACTAGCAGGTTGCAGGAGTGAATGCTATAAAACAGATGCTATTAGTGGGCTTCACCAAGGGTGGGAAGCTGAGTACAGTAGCCCTATTACAGCCTCCAAGGTGGGCCACGAGATTGCTGTCTTATGAGCAAGCTGTGCCTGCAGTATTTGGCTCGGCATCGCATCCTGAAAATTCCAGTGCTGAGAAGCACTTTTTGCACTGTGAGTAAACTGTAAGCTAGATTTGAAAGGAAAGTTTTTGATTAAAATCAGCATTTCAGAGCCTTCAGCTGGCAGCTGGTGTGGTGTTAAGGATGGACATTGTTGGAGACTCCTGTGGTAAAGAGGCCTCACGACTGAGTGTTTAAAACCAGGTTCCATCCAGTTGTGATGGTGGTTTTGAACAGTCAGAGGAAAAAAAATATTGCTGTATATTTACACATAGGGACAGATTCTGCTCCCCTTAAAACCCGTGGCAGAGTTCCCGTTGATTTCCATGGGTGCCTGCCTCAAAATGTTTGAACAGTAAATATATTCTTCTGGGTGGGAAACCAGCATAGAAATCCCTCTCACAGCCTGCTCCCAGCACTGCAAATGTCAGGGTTTTTCGGCGCTAGGCTCAGAAATGCTACTTCTAATTTTAAAATCCTTTTAAACTTTTAACAACCAGATGTGGCCATACTTCACAGCTATCAATCAGAATCAACAGCCAGCATTATGTTAGTCTGTATTTCTTCTATTCCCCATGTATGTAGAATTATTTCATTGATATAAATCTCAAATATATCAGAGTAATTGAGAAATTTAGCATCAGGTACGAGCATTTGCTCTCTGAGTGTTTTTAATAATAAATGTTTCTAATAATAAAGCTTGAATTCTGTTGACACTAGATGAGCCGATCTGCTATGGTATGGATTTTTCAGTGCTATTGCTCATGCTATCTCTGCATTTCCCAAAGAGTGTGCACGGCTGTGGGCATGTATGTTTTGCCTTCCTCTCCATCTCTATCTTTATTGAAAGTTTTAGAAGTTCAAAGTCACCAGAGATTCTTAGGGATACAGCATACAAAATTTATAAAAAGCTACTTACATAAAAAATCCCTGTCTTCTTCCCATAAATCTGAGACAAAATTCTTTCTTCAACATCTCTGAAAGCTCCTTTAATGCAGAGCATTCCCTCAGAAACAGCTGGCTTTGTTACAAACCTGTAAGCTGTATATAGATTTCTGTTTCCAATAGTTTTCAGAGTCAACTCAAATTATGCGGAGCCAAAACTTCTGGCAAATTGCTGTCAACCTGTATCAGCATTTGCATCAATGACACTTGGTATCAGTAGATGGAGGATCTACATCCAGGTTTTGGAAATCGTGGTTCAGTGGGCTGTTCACTGTCCTGACCACTGAAGGCTGCTCCTCTCCAAGGGCACAACTAACTGTATGATGGAGAACTTGCATATCCTAAAATTTTGTGTCTAAATGAGCTGTAGGTTCCATCAGTATTCTGAAACAAGCAGAAAGAGGCCACAGCAACTGTCCAGAAAGGAAGGAGGAATAGATGAGTGACAATCCTTGAATACCGCAGGAATCAGAAAAAAAAAAAAAAAGGAGGAAACGAGAGAGAGAGAAAAATAAAGAAGACATTAAAGAAGATTAAAAAAAGCAGAAAAATAAAAGGAAAATATAAAAAGCAAGTAACCAGTTCAGCTGATATATGTATGCTTTGAACACCACTCAGGTATCCTAAGCCACACATAGCTGATGGTAAATGGTACCACGCTGGAATGGTTAACCTTGGAAATAGTTTTGAAAATGCTCCTCACTCCTTTTTCTTTTGTGCTAGTGGAATATAAAAAAAGGTTTAATGCCTGTGCAGGCATTCTTAAGTAGCCTATGACTATTACTTAGAGAGTAAAAAAAACCCCTCATCATCAGTTTCACTGCAATTCTTTTTTCTTTACAGTGAAATGATGATGTAAACAAAGAACTCACCTCCTTTGCAGTGCATAAGCAACAACTTGCTAAACATGCACTTGGTGTCAGATGGGTTTTTTTCACAATCCCACTCTGAGAGCAGCATCCTCAAATGTTTCTCAATCATTTGCAGAGTCACACTTCAATTTTGTTCCATCAGTGACTGCGTGCAGTCAGTAAAAATAACAAGATAACCTAGGAGGAAGAAAAGCTCACATTTATTTTGTTACTTCGGCACAAATTACTCACTAGTCAGAATTTTTGAATCTTTTCACCTTTCTGAGGTAAATAAATGGAGTGCCATGCGTCTTAATATGTATGGGGCTTTCATATAAGATGTTAAAAACTTCATTGTGTAGATAATAGATCCATTGATGAGGGACCAGGCTGGGAATTGGCTGAGCTGGGTTCTCTCTGTGAGTGGCTGTGTGGGGTTAAGGAAATCACTGAGCTCCAAGCCCCCATTTGTGACAGCCCCTCTCCCAGTAAACACTTGAGGATGGAGAGGTGAAATCACCAGGGAGGCAGGGTGCCCATGGCTGGGAGACCTCCTGTATCCCTGTACGTGGAAAGACAGGACTTTGACGGGTTATTTGTTGCTTCTTTTTACCTTCAACCCCACCCTTTCCTCTGCTGTGCAGTGTCTGGGGGTGTTGAACATTCTCTCTTTTTCAGTGATGTCTTATCAGTGCGCTGGGCCAGTGTCCTGGTGTCCTTTTTACTCTGGGTGGTGGCAGCTTGGTGTGAAAACCCCTGAGGTGGCAATCAGAATACCAGTGTGGAGCAGTCTGTCCCTCCTGTTTTACTCCTGGTTGGCAATTTGATAACTTAAGGAAAAAAAAAAAAAAAAAAAAAAGCTACTCGTGTAGTTTTGTGTTAAGCTACAGGAGTATCTGCTTGGAATGTTTTACCTGTAACTTCTTTTTCTCAAGTCCTGATTTAAAAAATTAAAAAAAAAAAAATTGAAAAAAAAAGTGAAAAGTGCCGTTTTGCAATGTTTCTATCAGTGCAATACATTTCAGCCTTCCTACATTTCAATATTTTTTAGTCAAAAATGATTGTGAAATTCAGCAGAATTTCATGAATGGTTTCAGCTTCCCAGGACCACATAGTTCTGTGGATAAGCTACTTTGCCAAACAGGCAAATAAATCGATTACTCGGTCCTATTTATAAACAAAAAAAAACTTTAAGAATTCATAGTTGTTTCACAAAGTTGATTTTGCAGACCTGTCTCTTACGGAATAAATCGGATTAATTTTCCGACTTGCAGTGTGTCTGTCCAAAATAACAACCCCGGGAATAGGGGCTGTTTCCCATGGCTCGGTATTTGTTTTCAGCTGTGGTAGTAACACGTTGTGCGCTTTGTTGTCTGTGTTGACAGGGATGTTTTTCCACGCTTCTGGATGGTCCTTCCTGAGTGAGAGGGCTTCAGGCTTTGTGCAGCGTAGGTGGAGGCGTTTCTTCCTTGCGTGTCTTTCTCAGACATTTAACTTCTCTGGCTGCACCCAGAAAATGGCCACAGTGCTGCAAGGTCACCAGGGAACACTAAAAAAAAAAAACCTCTCCTAGGGAAAGGCAATTGGATTAATACTATGGATTAGAATATATTTGTGCTTGACTGATTTTCCAATATCTTCATTAACACTGCTGTTGATAGCATGGCTTTTAATAGCTTTTATAACCACAAATGCAGCAAGGAATGAAGCAAATAGGTCATTAATCCCTTAAAAGTACAATTTAATGCAATGCTTCATGACAGGAAGTTAACAGGATAATAAAACCTTTACTGTTTTAAGCCACACTTAATATTTTTATGGCACAGTTGGCTTGACAAAATACTCTTTGTGAGTCATCACTTCAAAGCAAGGTCCTGGGGACCAATTAAAGTTGTGTCTGCAACCCCCCATGCATAACTGTATGTAAGCGTGAGGTATTCCAAAATATCTCTTTCAAGTAATAGGAGTTGTACCAAGAAGAAGTAAAAGGGACCTTTTGCTTCAAACCTTTTAATTTAATATGCCCATGTGTGGAAACACCCCTGGGGAATGAGAAATCGATTTTCATTCTTTACACAGATCCTACAGTAATTCGCACTGTCAAAATAGTCCGTGGAATTTGTCTCCCAAAAATTATATCCTTGACAGACAAACAATAACAAGATAGATTGTCCTTTATTTTAAGTTGTTTTTGAAAGAGACCAAAATGCCCCTAGCATGGTTGATTAAAAAGAAAAAAAACATAAAAGTATTTGCCTTGAATACAGTTTGGAATTCCTGGGCCAGTGGAAGTGAGTGGATTAAAGACAAAGAGAAGATCCTAGAATTTTCTGTTCTAGGTCAGCCCATGCCAATGTCTTCTGTTTGACCAGGCAAGGTGTCTAATCTCCCACTGGTTGATTTCCACTTGGAATGAACTGGAAATAAGTGTTGTTCTGGTGTTGCTGATAATGTCCCACGTCTGTGGATGTTTTCCCATCTGAATGGCAAAGTGAGCATTTTTGTGTGAATTGTACAGATTTCTGGAAGCTCTTTCTAAGGAACATGATGGCTTTCATACTGAAGAAAGTGACATCCACTTTCTTTTGTTGCTGTTTTCAAAGATCATCTGGATAGAGTCTCTTTAATTACTCTGCAAGTAACAAGGCTATGATGATAATTTGTTGATGGAGGAATGGGAAAGTAGATCTATTATTTTCATGTAAGTAGAGAATAAATATTAGATGAGCTGTGTTTTCTGACAGAGACCATGTGTTCTGTTTGTAAAAAAAATTACCCCCTGCTATAGTTGGATTTAATGTCTTCATTGTGCTTATTCTGCAAGTGATAATTCGTGCTTCAACAAGCTTACAATAAAATATTGATTGTTATTATAACAAATATTGCTGGCAGACAAAAATGGAGGGGTCACCAGGCAGAAAGTGATGTAATGAATCAGAAGTGAGAACTAGATCTCTGTTTCCTGGGTTGTAGCTTGCAGCTGTGTTTGCAGGACTGTAATATCTCAAGTCCTGTGGTTTCTTTTAAGAAAATGCTGCACTACCAAAAAAAAAAAAAAAACCAACCCAAAAACCCACCAAGCAACAAAATACTGAATTTTTTTAAGATACATCCGCTTCTTCCCATCAGTTAATAATTTTTCAAGCACTGACATCTCTTCCTTTTTTCTTTCAGAATTTCCTTGGATTTTGATTGTGCAGTTTGTTTGGTGGCTGCATTGGTGAATCAGGACTGACTTACTGCTGTAACAGACCATTGCATTTTTATGTGTTAGGATCCTGACAAGTTCAGAAGAAATGTCCTGAGGAGAAGGAATAGAGGTGCAAAGAAAAGGTACTGGTGTAAGCAGTATAAATTTGGGATGTAAATGCACATGACAGAGTTCACATGAGAATATTTAGATTTCTGTTTTCTATCTGGGAAGCATTTTTGCAAGAGTGTTTCTGTGAACAACCAATGGCTTTTTTCATCACCTTCTCCTCCTCACATTTCCTAATTATCTGTCACTTCCATCTCTTATCCTGCACCTCCATTTAGTGCCCTAGGAACATCCTGGGAGCTTGAGAGTAGACAGCTTTGGTAAATATTTAGCAATGGCTCATGCAGATTTCTGAATCCAGGGAGGTTCAACCCATGGGAAAGTTTCAAGTCCCATCTTAGGACTAAGTTCCAAGTATTGTTAAATGGCTGAGGTTAGAAATAGTGGGAAAAGAGTAAATAGAAGCAGAGCTGCAAGTCAAACCTTTACACCCTTTCTTTTCCCTCTCTCCACAGCCTCCTGCACTGCTGCTGAATGAGCCAGCCTGTTCCTCCCCCTGCAGCCCCCGCTGTGAGCGGGCAAGTGGATCTATAAAAACTAATAGAAATGAGAGAGAGGGGGAAAAAAAAAAAACCAAAAAACCCCAAACCAAAACAACAACAACAAAAAACCCCAAACCAACCAACTCTTGATCTTCAGGCTTTGACTGGGAGCCAAGTGTTTGAGACAGCAGCCCTTTCATGGCGGGGGAGCCCGTGTGGGACCTGCTCGGCACGCGGTACGGCCACAGAGCGCCCGGCACATGTCAGCACAACTGATAACACCCTGGTGCCTCCCAGCCCCACACCCAGCAGGGCCCTGGCAGCCTCTCAGCACTAATTAACACGCTGCCTCGCTGCCTCTGGGAGGGTAAAGCCGCAGCTTTATTTACTGCATAATTAACGGGTAAACATGGCTTAATCATAACTTAAACATTCGGCATTTATGGGAAAAAATTTCAAAATCCTTTTAGGGGCTCTCTTGACCTCAAGCCTCCAGGCAGACCTCTGTTAATGTGGAATTAACCGCCTGCTCCACCGAGGGACATCGGGGCTCTCTGTGACACCACAGCCTTCCATCCCTGAACCAATTAAAACTAACATCAACTTAATAGACATTCTTGTGTGTGGGTCCCATCCCAGTGTCAGGGTTCCTCTGGGCTAAATCAGCCTCTGATGGCATCTGAGCACTGGCTTCGATGAGAATCCCCAAGTATCAGGGTATCTCTCTGTTGTTCTTGGATCTCAGTAACTCTGTGGTGGCTCACAGCTTTGGTTGCAGTACAGCAGCTTGATCTTGGTCCTGCAGACACCTAGAAATGTGCCTAACTTCACATCTTGTACACTTTAACAAACTAAACCACTCACACAGTTCAGCATTCACACTGCTGTGTTCTTATCATGTTTGGAGCTTTAGATGGCAGCTGGCTTGCTCAGTTTTACTTTTAAAGGACTGTAGGGAACTCACCAATGCAAGCTGACTTCAGCAGGTTTCTTTGTGCTTAAGAGAACTGGTGGTTCCATCCTCAGCATACAGCCTGTCTCACTTCCTAACAGATGTAATCCTTTCAGATGGACTGGATGCTATTCCAGGGGTGGGGACTCTCTGTGGAACCACCACAGTACAAGGGGATTGTCTTGTAGGATAGAATTGTAGAACCATGGAATCATTTAGGCTGGAAAAGACCTTCAGCACCATCCACCCATACACCATGTTCAGTGCTAAACCATGTCCCCAGGTGCCACATTTGGTGTTTTGAAGTCTTCCAGGGAGGGTGATTCCACCACTTCACTTGCAGCCTGTTGACAATGTTTGACTACCTGTTGAGTGAACAAACATTTCCCAAGATTCAAACTTAACCTCCCCTGGCACAAATTGAGGCCGTTTCCTCTCATCCTGTCCCTGTTCCCTTGGGAGCAGAGCCTGACCCCCCTGGCTGTCTCCTCCTGTCAGGGAGTTGTGCAGAGCCAGAAGGTCCCCCACTGAGCCTCCTTTTCTCCAGGCTGAGCCCCACTAGGTGCTTCTCATCAGATTTGTGCTCCAGACCCTTCCCCAGCTGCATTCCATTCTCTGGACACATTCCAGCCCCTCAATGTCCATCTTGTAGTGATGGACCCAGAGATGGACACAGGACCTGAGGTGTAACCCCAGCAACAGGCCCTCCAGCTACATCTGCTCCAGGATGGATCATCCCCACCTTAGAGTGAGGCACCCACTCCTTATCTCCAGAATAAAGGGATTTGCACATCACCAGCTGTGCAGGCATTTTGATAACACCCCAGCACAGCCAACTCTCTGGGATGTGTGTCCCTAGAAAGGATGGCAAGGGGAAAATGCATTCCCCTGCCACAAGCAGAGTGACTTCTCCTAGCTAAGTGTTACCTGCTGAAGTGAATTGATTTCTAGTACTGTGCAGATTAACACGAGGCAGTTGTCCACTCTGAAAAAAAGTGTCCCTCTTCCAGCTGAGCTCCTGGTCCTCCAGTGCCTTCATTACTGCCAGCACACTGCTCTTGCCAAGGCACTGAGTGCTGAGCTGGAAGTTTCACCTCTCCCACCTCTGGTTCAGGCTGCAAGGTGGGGAATCTTTGGCAGGAAAGGAGGTGGAGTAAAGAAAGCTGATATCAACTGAAGTGGATCAATAAAGGATTTTAAACACTCATTTAGATATGTTGCTGTATTTTACAACCTCTAAATTGTAATACAGAATAAAACTGATCAAGAGGGGAAAAAACTGTTCATAATTTGTTGGGAGAAGATGTCATTTTATAAAAATCTTGGTGCTGTTGCTAATATCCAACTTTTTCATGGTCTTATGTGTTTCTCCTGGATACCAAAAATGCCACATCTTCTGCCAAGCAAGACTTCTGTGAGGACATGAGAAAAGAAAGATGAATGAATAGGAGCTGGTGCTTCCAGTGCAGACTGAGGGGGAGACAGCCGAGTACAGTGATTATGAGCTGTCAGGAGGCTGAGCAGCTGAGATGGGCAGAGTTGAGCCCTGTACTTCTTCCCCTGCATTCCTTCCCCTCCCTGATCCCATGAGTGTCTCCCAAACCTTTAAGAGGCGTTTCCTCTTCCAATTCAGCTCATGCTAGAAGCTGGTAGAGAGTGGGAGGAACTGTGGAATAAAGGAAGCTTTGTGGATCTGGAACTGGCCAGGACATTGGCAAAATTCCTATGCCCTCCTACTCACTGCTCCTGCAGCTGCCTGTGGCATTTGCCACCTGTCAGGGTGTGCTGTGACTTTGGGGTAACCATTGTTCTCTGCTCTGCTCCAGGTCTGCTTTCCAATTGTCCTGGGAGGCTGCCTTGCAGGGGTGAGAATGAATGAATAAATAAATGAATGAAGGAATGAATGAATGAATGAAGAATTAGGAGTCTAATCTTCAATCTCAGCCCTGCCACTGACTCACCTGAAGTCAGAGGGAAACCAGTTCCTCTGACTTCCATGCTCCTCAGCTTGCCTGCCTGGACAATGGTGCTTATCAAGAAAACACGAGTGACATGAAATACTCCTTGTGCTTGGAGAAAGCTTTTCAAGTTTCCTGGATTTGCTGTTCCATTGGAAGTGTCAAGTAGTACTAATATAGGAGGGTATGGTGGTTTTCTGCTTCCTCTGGCTGTGTTATTCCCATCTTGGCTTCGTGAGTCATGTGCTCATCCTCCTGTGTGTCTGTGCCAGCGCTGAGTGCTGTGTGTGCCAAGGCAGGCTATAGTGTCTGTACTCACTATGTACAGCCTACATACCACCCTTGTGAGTAAGGATGGCAAAGGAAGAGGGGAAGGGGGGGAGTATCTGTGTGTCTGTGGATAAGATCATATATTTGTACAAAGTGTGTGTCTGTGGGCTTCAGAGACTGAAGGGAGTCTGTGGTTCAGACAGTCTGCCTGTTTTTTTTCTCTCTCTCTTTTTTTTTTTTTCTCTCTCTGAAGGCAGCAAAATATGTTGATATGGATTTTACTTTTTTTTAGGAGCTTTTTGTGTTTTGAGTTAGCACATTTCCCTCACATCAGACCTTGCCAAAACATCATTTGCTTACTAGTTCTGTGAAAGCAGGTTACCCGAAGGCAGCACTATTCCCTGTTGTTTGCTTCCAAACTGCTCAGAGACAAACTGTAATAAGACTTCTGGTTAAAAACAACAGAATATCAGTGTGAGCAGGAAAGTGGAGAAAAAAAAAGCCTGTGCTTCATGTGTGCTTAAATATTTAGCTGAACTAGTGCCAAGGCTGTGAGTTTGGAGAGCAGAAATACTGCCACTGATGTGCTCTGTGGAGCTGTGACCCAGTAACTTCAGCTGTGAATTATGTCCAGGGTGGGTTTTTTTTGTTCAGTGTTCTCACTGGTGAAATGAGGCTTTAATCAGATGAGAGAAAAAGAAGACCTTCACACAAACTAACCTACAAGGGAGTATGGGATTTTCATTCATGAAAATAATGTTTGTGATTTTTTTTCCCCCTGAAATGAAAGGCCTGCAGTGAGAAAGTGCAATACAAAGGAAGCGAACTCTTCCTGACTGCTGGAGTTTGCAAGTAATGACCTCTTTTTTTTTTTCTTTCTCATTCTTTTGTCTTTTATTGTTGTTACCAACTAGCAAGATTCCTCAGTGGAAATAAGCTATTTTGTCTATGGCTAGATCGTTCATCAGAGGGATTGAAGTACATTTTTCATAAGCATGCTGAACATACCCAGCCATTAATAACATTTTTAGTGGTGAATAAAACAAAGGATACTACAGATTGCCAGCAGGGAAATTGATTTATCTTGCTTTGGTTGGTTGTCTGTGTTAAGAAATATCACACATATTCCAAGTGTTTTGCATAGTTAGTGTCCTGTGTTTTTTACCATATCAAAATCGCTGCTAAACTCTGTTTTGGCATCTTTTCCTTGACCTCATGCCAGCAAGGAAGCACTACTGTCCATGAGGCATGTTTAACCAATGAACATATATACTTTTTATATGTCTAGATGTGTACATACCTATAAGTATACCTACAGTTATGCCTGTGTTTAGTTTTTTGGGGGGGTTTTGATGCCTGTATTTTGATAACTGGACAAAACCATTGATTTCCTTCCCCCCAAAGGACCACACTGCAATGTGCACACACCGATTTTGTGTGCAATCCTCAAGGATGAGTAACTGACACAGGGGAAGACTCCTGAGCATGGCCCTTCGAAGACCTTGTACTAATGGAATTTATCTTTTCCCCTCAGAATCACTGGCAATTAAAACTGGCTTTATGGGCCTACAGCTGCCACAAGTGGAATTCAGCCTCCCTGTGTCCACAAGGCTGGTTGGCACAACCTCAGGTAGAATTTACTCAAAGTGGTCAAATCCAGTTTGCAGCCCATGATGCATCCATCCAGGGTAAGAGGGTCACTCCAACTATTTATAAATCTCCCCACTACTTCTTGAAGGACAGAAACTACTTGCATAACATCCTGAAATTGAAATTTAAAAGATTTTAAAGGCTCAATTTGTCAATGTCTGGATTTGGCTTGAGGTTTTTGTGTTTGTTTGTTTGTTGTTGGGTTTTCCCCTAAACTTCTTGTGGATAAACACAAGCAAAATGTGGAAATTCCTTACTGTGGCTGATTTTGAGTTCATTGAACAGAAAATATCTGATCAGAACATACATGGAAATATTTTTGTGTAACTTTTTTTGTTTTCAGTGCTAGCATAAATAAACTGTTTAACTGATTTTGTATAAACTTTCCAAAAAAAATCTCAAGCACGGAAAATTTCAGCCCAAAACGGAGTTTATTTGAGAAAATTACAAGCAACAGAAAAAGAGGGTTAGAATGGAAATCTGAACTCCTCATTAACTAGAGTTAAGCGCCAACTTAAATGCCAGGGGTTTTTTTTCTGTTAATATTTGGTTTAAGGTTACATACAGGTTTGGAAGAGCTTAGCTCTTTTTAACCCCTCTCGTATTGCTGTCACTGACTTGGTTTTGTTCCAAATTGGTGGCTTGGGTTCAGGACTCTGTCGCTGCAGGACTCCACCACAGCAACAGACACAGGGTTGAACTTTTTCTTCACAAAGCCTTGAATTCCACTCAATCCCCTCTCCCCAACCTTGGCTAGCCCTAAATATTCCACGGCACAGGGCAGTGGGGAGCGCTAGGCTGAGGATGTCAGGTTGTGGTTTCCACCACAGGTGTGGGGCAGGGGCTGTGGCTCACACAGCAAGAAGAGGTGCCCAGCACCCAGTGGGACACCAGGCAGCTGAAACACCCCTGTGCTGTGTTCCAGGGCCTCAGCTGGGGCAGAAACTCTGCCCACCTCCATCCCAAAATCCATGGCTAGCAAGGCTTGGAGCACGTCATGCTTTTCCTCTGGAAGTCTCAGCGCCTTGAGGAGGCTGAGGAGATGGATGTTGTTTGACTGGCTGTGCTCTTGGTCTCTCTAAATATGGAGATTACTGTGATCTAAGGATAGGACCTGCATCTAACTCCTTAGCAAGCAGCTAACTCCATTCCTGGCTCTGCAGCAAATTCCCTATGTAACCTCTGGCAAACTTTCTCTTCCTTTGCGCCTTCCTTTGGAAAATTCCTCTGAATTCAGGGGGGCATTTTGTTGAGGGAAGGCAGGATGAGGAGTTGCTTTACCAGATTTGGAGTCTCTTTTGCTTTTTGAAGTTTAGCCAGTTCAGTTCTGAGACCAACAGTGAATGTCTCCACTGCGCTTCTTGGAGAGAAAAGGAGAGAATTGTCTCCTTTTCCAGCAATGTAAATTTTGTTTACATTTTGTGCTTCCTACTTTTAAAAACCTCCCTGGTCTTTCTTTGTTGCCTTTTTTTTTTTTTTTTTTAATCAAAAGATCTGTATTTGATATACAGAAGCAGGGATCCAACTAGGTATGAAAAGCAATTATAGGAACTCTTGATTTAAAAATTGCCTATTGCAAACATTCGGGAAGACTGTGTGGCCAGTGCTATTGCACTGGGGGTGGGAATGACAAGGCCTCTTAAGTTATAAAAATTACTAAGTTTTCTATAACTGTGAGGAAAAGCCACTGGCAGTCCAAGCACCTGGAAGGGCAGGTCTACAACAGCTCCAAAACAGAGAACCCTGACACTTGAAAGAAGACACCTGAAAGAAAACTTCTGTCATAAAGTGTCAAAAGTGTTTCTTTCTGTCAAAGCACTGGCAGTCTGCAAACCGTGCAGGCAAAACCAGCTGGCAAGGAGCCCAACACTGAGGCCATGGTCAGGCAGCCTGATGCCCACAGTGCCAGCCCCCCCCAGTTTTACCTATCAGTTCTTTTCCAGAATCTCCGTTATTAGTGTTCTTCAGCCCTCTAAGACATCCTCAGAGCCTTCAGAGGTGCTTGCCTTTCGCCACTGAGTAAGCACAGGGACTGATGTGTTCAGTTTTGGGCTCCTCTCTGTCCGAAAGACATTGAGATGCTGGAGCATATCCAGGGAGGGGAACAGAGCTGGGGAAGGAGCACAGATCTTATGGCCTGAGGGAGCTAGGGTTTTTCAGCCTGGAGAAAAGGAGGCTCAGGAGGGACCTTCTGGCTCTCTAAAACTCCCTGACAGGAGGGGAAAACCAGGGAGCTTGGGCTCTGCTCCCAGGGAACAAGGGATGGGACAAGAGGAAATGTACTCAAGTTGCCTTAGGGGATGTTTAGGTTGGATATTAGGAGAAATTCCTTCGCAAAAAATGTTGTCAAGTGTTGGAACAGGCTGCCCAAGGAAAAGGTTGGGTCACCGTCCCTGGAGGGACTTAAATGATGTATAGGTGTGGCAGCTGGGGACATGGTTTAGTGGTGACAAAGTGGGGTTAGGTTAATGGCCAGACTTTATGGTCTTAGGGGTCTTCTCTAATGTAAATAGTTCTGTGTTTCTGTGACCTCCTGAATGTGGTTCTCAGGGTCTAGCGTTGTTCCCACAAGGAAATCTTACACTGTGATCGCTGAAAATTGATGTGGACTTTGCTCTGTCCATAGCAAGTTATTTATTAGTTAAAATTTACAAAGCCTTAAGCTATTGATTGGCATTTCTAATAAATTCAGATTCTTTAGCCATTCTACACTGGTTGAACATAATTCCAGATTTCTAAAAATGCCCTGAAACTCTCAGCCATTCCTTCACAAATTTCTCCTGAAGGAGACTAACTATGCAGGAAACTTGACAGTGCAATAAATTGCATTTTGCCATTTCCATTTTTCAGTATCATGGACAAAAACACAGCCTAATGGGCAAAACATTTATTTTGGTAATCTCTTCTTTTAATTGCTTAGTGCTCTTTCCTTCTGCTTCTTTTTTCTAGAGCTCATGGTTTTTCAGATGGCAGGATGTGTGTCGACCTGAGCTGAATATATGTTTAAGCTTAAATTTGGGAGCAAGCACTAAATTATAGAACAACAATGCCTGCATGAAAGCATAATTACATCAACCCAGTAGGTTCTTATGATGAGGGAGACCAGGCTCTGCTCTCAAACAATCAGGGTGCAGCAACTTCTGAAGTGGCAATACTGGCATGAACACTGAGTTTATACAGAATCAACAATGCGACCTGCAGCCTTTCTTGGGGAGCAAATTGTGCAAAACCCCCACAATTAAAATACATTTTTGGATGTATTTTCTTGCAAGTAATAGCAGCGTCTTGAGCATGCTCAGGGCTGTCATGGCGTGTTGTGATGGTCAGGGTAACCCGTGCTAGGAAATGAAGTGGCAACTCAGTGCTGCAAGGCTTGTGCTTGGTGGATCTGGAATAAAAAGAGCTACAAGCTCAGGCACTTACATGGACAGCAGAAGTTCCCTTCTGGATGCAGACACAAACCTTGTCCCTTAATTTTCCCCTGCAGGAAGCCCCCAGGTTAATATTTGTTAGGAGAAAGCTGTTTGCAAGCGGGAGGAATTGTGTGGGGGGCTCTCCCAGAAATCCTCACAAATTCCAGCCAGCACAATTCTGCTCTGTGACTGGCACTGTTCAATGTCTGGGTTTGAGACATTTCCATACTGTGTCCAGGAAACTCCCAACTGAATCCAAGTCTTGACCTTCATGGAAGGGCCCCTTGCAAAGGTAATCATCCACTTTGAGGCCCACCTGGACACAGCTTCTTTGGTGCCCATCACTCTGACATGTTTACCCTGCTGCAGATATTTCCTCCTGGGGATGACAATTCCTTCTCACAATCCCTTTTTGCCCTCTGGGAGATACAAATTATGTCAGTCAGCTGGGAGCTTCATCCTCCCATCAGTTTGTTAGCAATCCTGGCACTACTTTATTCCTGAGGGAACAGTGAGTCCTTGTGTCATGGGAACTGAAAGGGAGAAAGGAAGGAGGTGGCCTTGCAGGAGCTCAAAAATGAGATGGGACCTGGCAATGAAACTCTGGGTGGTTTCATGTTTGTAAGCTGGAGCTGGGCTCAAGGTCCCTGCTGTAGATCAAGGAGCTGGGAATGTCTCATTTCCTCTTATTTTTCCATATTTCCTACCCCTCTACCCCATAGCTCTCCTGTTCTGAGAGGCTGAGAACTTGTTTCTGCTTTTGCAAATAGTGCTGGTCTCCACAACAAGCTCTCTTGAGTTTTGGGTTGGGAGGGTGGGGAGCTGTGGTGGAAGTGCTTTGACCTTCCCAAGGTTTTGGCAGCACCCTTTTTGCTCCTTCCTTGGTTGCCCTTTCCCAAATGAATGGACATGCCCCAAAGCACAATTACAGATGGGATTCAGAGAAGGAACTCAGACAGAAAACAGAAAGTAAACAAGCCCTTAGGCCTATTTAGTGAGATCTTCCATTTCTCAAAGGGAATTAGTTTTTTCAAGCATTTAGATTATTAAAAAATTAGTGATTTAAAATCTTGGTTGGTGTCTGCCTGCTCATTCAAGTGCTTAGTTCAAAATGTAGTTGTCAGACCTCTCTTTCCATACAGATTTTGGGGCAGTTCTTCCTCTGTTGGAACAGTCACTATCCATCATTTTGCTGTTACCTGTAAGCGATGAATACGTGTGCTTCTCATAATTCCAGATAACTTTTCACAACCATGAGGAAAGATGAAGAAAAATATTTATATATGGTCAAAACATGGTTGCAGTATTGCTGTGAATGTGGGTGACCAAATGCCTGAAACCAAGATGTAAGATGCCCTGTGAGGCTCTGAGGCTGATACTTCATCAGTGCAGGATGGGGGCCAAGTAAGATGACAAGTGAAATGTTGTGGTTCTGGGAATTTCTAGAAGGCTTATGGTTCACATGTGTATTTCATGTGAAATCATGTCATGTGCCTGTCCTGGCTGATCTTGTATACAGCTGTTGAACAAAAGTATGTGGAAGAAAGCTTGCATGCAAATCTTTTCTGTGGGTGCCAAACAGAGGTGTTGATTCAGTCCAAGAGATGCTAATTACTGGGGCTGGGCAAAGAAGAATTTTCAGCAAAGGACTTTTGCTCTGAGGAATGGCAGGTTTTCCCACTTAGAAAAATTAATTTCTAATATGCCTTTTGTTTCTAGAGTAAGAGGGCAATTTGTAATGTGGGGCATTGCTAGCTAGTACAGAAAGCTAGGTGCTAACACAGCAAACAGCAAAGGAAGGCCAAAAGGCTTCTAAGGTGCACTGGAGTTTTGCTTGCAAATATCACTTTAGTAGGGTAGAAAGAAGTAATTGCAGAATTGTCACCAGATTAGAAACAATTCAGCCTTTAATTCACAGAATCACAAAATCACTGAGGTTGTAAAACACTTCCCGGACCATCAGGTCCGATCTGTGCCCAATCCCCACCTTGTCACCCAGCCCAGAGCCACATCCAGTCTTTCTGTGGACATCTCCGGGGATGGAGATTCTAAACCTCCCTTCCAACCCCTGACCACCCTTTCCAGGAAGAAATTTCTTCTGTTGTCCAACCTAAACCTCTCCTGGCATAGCTTGAGGCTGTTTCTCTTGTCCTGTCCCTTGTTGCTTGGGAGCAGAGCCTGTCTCCCACCTGGCTGCACCCCCCATCAGGTAGATGTGTATAAATGTCCTTTTAATTGTTGAAATGTACTTTATTACCTGAAATCTAGCACACCACTCATGATAATTGACATTCTACTCCCTACCTGTAAACTCATTCTTTTCTCCCTCATTAACATTTCTCAGAAGTGAGCCACTGAAAACTGCAAAGACACCTTCATACATTACAATTTATTGCTTACTTTGCCTATAAGGAGTCTCTGATCCTTGATGTGATATAGATTATATATAGAATTGTAAATGTAGTATTCAAGTGACTGCCAGAATTCCTGTGTCTGCACAGCTTCAAACCATCAGTGTGGCCTGAACCCTTGAACTCTAAACAGTGAAAGCATGAACCCTCTCAGGTGGAAATAAAGAGCTGGACATGTAATGAAGTAGCTCATTTAAGCTTTTGTGCTGATTGTTAAAAAATTACCTGAAATAATGGGAGTAAAACACTCTCAAAATGAGGACCATACTTCTTTGAGTTTCTGCAAAAGGCAACAAGTACATGGAGATGGGAACTGTTGCTTATCAATGACCAGTTGCTTTTAGAAGAGCAGGTTTCACAATCATATGTGTTTACACTGGCTTCACATGGTCACAAAAGAGTTGAGAAGCTGCTTTATGGGAAGTCTGAGGAGGGAATCCAGGAATAATAGAAAGGGAAGAACACACCAGTACATTGGGTAGTTTGGTGACATTCCTTAACCAACATGATCCATGTTGAGCTGTTATCTTAGTTAGAAACCATAAGGACTCTTCCTTGAAAAGTTGGAAGAACCAAGTTCTTCCTTGGTTCCTTGTATTAAATTATCCTATGACTTCTCAGCTGCAAGGCTTTCCTGTTTCCTGAGGTCAACAAACACCATTCCCAAGTGGCTCAGCTGCATGGATCGGGGAGATGGATTAAGATGATGTTTCTCTCAGCCACCAGATATGACAACCTGTTTTTATATAGAGTCAGTTTTAAGAAGTCTTACTTAGGAAAGCAGAAGGAAGAACTGAAGAAGAGTTTCGTCCGTGACACTTCCTTTCTTATCCCCCTAAATTTGTACTTTATAAATCCCTGAAATCCTTGCTTGGAGTGACCCTGAATGGGTTCTCAACCCTTGATGAATTGCTTTCAGGTTTTATTTCTGAGGAGTTTGCACAGTTAGAGAAAAAAAAAAAGATATTCCTGGGGGATTCCCTAGGAAGATCTGTCTGTCTTGTTACGGGATATGTTTCTTGTACTGTCACAAGATGAAATGAGGGGCTCCCCTGACAAATATAAAAGTTATATGACAACCCATCTATTTTTAGATGATTTAAATCAGTCAAGAGGGAAAAACATTTGTTTCCAAGACTGTAATTTTCCAGATGACACCATTTTATTGCACGGTGCCATACCATGAGAAAGAGCATTCTTGTGGCTTTTGAACTGGAAATCCTGTAGGAATGCTATTTCTGGCATTTATTTGCTGTGAAGCCAGGCACACATGGAGAGCAGACAGACTGACCAGATACAGTTTGTGGTATTAAGGCATTCAGAAAAGTCCCTGCTGCACAGCCCTTTTCCAGTATCCAAAGTGTTGAGTGAAGTTGAAAAATGATCAATGAAGATAAAATCTGAACGCCATGATCTATCAGACAGTCAGACTTTCGTGCTATTAATGTGTTCCTTCCTCTTGCAAAAACACTATTTTGAGAATTCAGCTTTTCGGTCTTCATACACTGATGCTTCTAAAATAATTTGTGGTAATGAGCAAGGTTTTTGTTGCAAAGTGGAAATGAGGGTTGAATGCACGCGTTGAGGAAAAACCAAACGCCGTCACTACATTTTAACTGGGAAGATTTTTTTTTTTTTTAAATTTACCCAAGTACCACGTGTGAACATGCAAAACAGATGTTGATTGAGGAAGGGAACAAGAGCTTAAGCCCATTCTTTGGTCACCTTCTGAAGCTGGCAGGGATAGTGAATTCAGTGTGACTACCCATGCAAGGAAAGTTTTTGCATGGGTAAGTGCTTATGCTTGAGACTTTGTACCATCAGATACTTCCTGTAGTCAGTTAAACAGAGTGGGCTGGATTTTTTCTTTTTCATTAAAAAGAATAAAAAATAAAAAAGAAGCAATAGGCTCTGATTTTTTTTTTTTAATATAGTTGTGTCTCTCCCCAGCCTCTCTCATAGGAACTGCCCTAAAATGATAGTCTGCCTGAACGGAGCAAAAACCCTAATAAATATGGTGCATTCCTCTTTAAAAAGTATATTTATTTAGTAAGTTTAGAAACCACTCTGAGGTTAGGTTACAGCTATTGGGATTAGAGGGCGTCTCGTGGGCAGTTCAGACATCAAGCTATAGGTCCATGGAGCGAAGCTGAGCTGTTTCTAGCCTGATGTCTGAATTATGAATTAGGTTCATTCTAATTCCAATGGGGTAAACCTCAGAGCAGTTTATATACTTACGGCTAAGTGCTCCTAAAATACAGGCTATTTATTTAAAACATACATGTAAAATGTAATATCTAAAAAAGATGTCTGGCCTAGTGATGCTGGAGCACAGCAACCCAGCCAAATAAATTCTGAATTTTGACTTTGGAGCCCTCAGAAAGGGATGGCGCAGCTGGCTTTACACCACCTTCTGATATACCCAGCAAGGTCAGATCCCTGCTTGGCTCAGGATGAACTGGAACAGCCACAAGACTAAATGAATTTTCCTTAGCCCAAGGCATTTGCCTCTTTCTCAGCCTTGCCTGTCATGCCAAAGCTGGGACAGCCTTGGGTCACGATGCCCTCCCTTGACCACTCAGGAAAGTTCTGTAGGCCAGGAACACCCTGCAGTGTTGGGTCCTCTCTCTTGATCACTGGAGTTGTGCAAAGAAGCCTAAAATCTGCTTTTTAGTCTGGTTGGATATTTGGGAAGTAAGATGGAGCTGCAGGGTTGGACAGAAAGCCCAGGATTTATTAATAGCATTAACAGCATCAGCAACTGCTTCCATGTGGAGCCACCCTGGTCTCTGAGCTCATTCCAGCAGCAGTGCCAGCTGTGAACCTCTCACCTTAACCACCACGGGGCCTCTGACCCTGCTGCTGGCCATCAGTGGCTGTGCCAAGCTGGCTTTTCCACAGGGACTGCTCTCCTTGTGGGGCAGAACACGCAGTGAGGGTCCTGCAGGAGCATAAGCCGTCCCTCCCTCTACTCCTTTTTCTCAGGTTACCCAAGAACCTAAAGGAGAGACAGCATCTGATGTTATTTTCCTGGGATGGGAGTGGAGCAGGAACTACCTGCTATTTTAGGACATGTGAACTGGCTCCATCACTAGGCACAAAAAAGAAAAAAAAAGAAAAAAAAAAGTCAGTTTACACTCTGGTTCTCTCTTCCCTCGTCACCACGCTCCTTTAATTTCCATTCCAGGAAATAAATGGGACAAAATACCTCTCAAGTAATGACATCTGCCTTGGCATTGAGAAAGATGTAGGGAAGTCTTCTGGAAACAACCATTCCCTGGTTTGGTCAGAAGGTGAAGATCAGAAGCAGCAAATGTGTCGTGGACACAGAGGGCAGATTTCTTTAGACACTGGAGGATTGTCATAGGGCTGAAGGAGTGCATAATTAATTTATGTGGGGATACTGTAGCCAAAGATCACTTCATACAAATTCCTAGGAGCTGGCAAAACTAAATGTCACAAGCAGGCTGGTGGGAGTTAAAAACTGAACACGGACAAAACCCGCTGTTATTGTCTTCTGCTTTCAAAAGGACTAAATCTCAACATTTTGTGTGGCAGCAGCAGAGTGCTTACTCACAGTTCTGGGATGCCTGAGGCTGACCATGCAGCACTAAATATGAGTGAGCATAATGAGAATATTGAACTAATCCCTCTCCCCCAGCTGCTCAAATCCGTTCAGGGACGCTTGAGAGGCAATACTTCATCTAGCATTGCTGAATTTTGGGTTGGGCCCCGCTTAGCACAGAAACAAGGAGTTGAGTGCTTTCAGTGGACTGTTGGGATGGCAGCAAATTTCCCTTGTCATAAGGTGAGTAGGGAAGGTTTTTGGAGAGTGAGGTAAAAGCTGAAAAAAGTTAAAAGAGTGAGATAAAAACCTGGATCTCTCTGTTTCACTCTGCTCGCACAGACTGCTCATGTGTCCTCAGAGCTCTCTGGATGAGCATTCCAGAGAGGGACAGCAGGTCCTTGAGGTGCAATGGCCCTACAGAGCAGACACGATGGCTGGGGAAGGGCTCAGATTCCCTGAGATGGGTTAGAACCAGCTGCATGCCTGGAATGGGTTTTTTTGGGTTTTTTTTTTTTTTTTTTTTTTTTTTTTTTTTTTTTTGTTGATGACCAATACATATGGCCAGAGGAAAAATTCTCCAGGAAGGTGTCATAGGAGAATATGCATCAGTCAGAAAAAGGGCAGAATTACAGGGAAAAAAAGAAATCCTGTTGTAACAGATGAAGTACCTATCAAGTGACAACAGCAGTTTATTTTCCTTGAGCAAAAGTAATGGATATACTTAGACATAATCCTACCCTCAAGTGTTTTAATTCTGATGGAACTTCTTATTAAGGAGAGACATCAAAATGGAAAAGTGCACACCCTAATGGAAACAATGTCATAAAGCTGACAGCATTTCTACAAGGTAGGTTGACACCTAAATTAGCTAAGAAGGCTTGAAACATGATGGGAAAAAAAAATAAAGTGGAAAGGAAAGGGGAAAAAAAAGTTTGGTATGACTCACTATTTTTGTTATTTGTTGAGTGTTTTCAAGTCTGTGTTTTAACAGCTAATTAAGACACAAAGGGTAAGAGAATTAAGTTTGTTTTGTTCCACCTCCCCTGTCTGTTGACTGGCTGATCAAGAAATCTCCAGGCCCAGGTGGGAGTTCATAACCACTTATGATTTCTCTTTGCTCTTGTATTTTACTTGAAAATGTACTTTGTTAAACTTGCAACCCATCACGTACCCTTGAAAACAAAAAGACAAATGCAATGGGTTCAAGGTTCCCTGTCTCTTGACCTCTTGATGTTGCTGTTGCAGATTTTTCTTGTCTGCACAGAATACACCAATACACTTATTTGTTCCATGCAATGACCAAAGTCACACTGTAGGCTGATCTATACACAATGCTGATATGACCAGACTTGCTTATGTAATGCCATAATTTCATTTGTAAGGAGGCAATTGTTTTCCTCCACAAATATTTGTGGGTTATTGAAATCACCCAGCAGACTAATGAGCCCCACAGTGTGTGTCTATGTGATTCCCAGTAAATTTTCTCAACTTAAGCAAAACCAAAATTGTGTAACTCCAGGAACACCTGAGGGGGGAAAATAAAAAAAACAAAGCATGATTTAATAAGGCACAGCTCCTTTTTTGTTGCCTTCTTCCTCCTGCTGGAGAAAGCCTTACAATTGTACTAGCCTACAGAATACAGAATAGTAGAAAATATAGAATATATAGAAAATATTGAGTTGTAGTATCACAGAATGTTTTGGGTTGGAAAAGACCTTAAAGATCACTTAATTCCACCCCTTATCCATGGACAGGGACACCTTCTACTAGAACAGGTTACTCCAAGACCCCTGGACACTCCTAGCCTTGGATGCTTCTAGGCATGTGGCAAATAACATTGCAATACTTCATGCAGAATATGGCATGCTGGGCTGAAAGCTGCCTATGTGCAAAGTGAATTTCTGGTTCATGATAAGTCAGTCTATGCTGTATTTCAAGTCTATGGATTTAGTAAAACAAGAGGCTTCAAGATGGGAGATGGTTCTGGAGAGCTCAGCTTAGGTTCCTGGAATGTAATTTTCCTTCTCTGCTCATCCGAGAGTTTCTTTGCCTGGTGCAGGGAGAATGATTTGATTTCCTGTCTTCAAGGAAGGGGGAGGAAGAAATATAGAACAACTAGTGAAGAACATTCATTTACACATGCACACAATATCACCAAAAAAAGGCATAAGCGTGAGCCTGTTGGTTGGAAGGAAGTGCTTTCAGATTCTCTCAGGACATTCAGACTTTCAGTCTCCTCCACTCAAAAACTCAACTTGACAGGTAGACCAAGCTGGTATAGTTTTGGGATGATGAATCTAGGATTGAAACCACCTCTCTAAGAAATAGTAGAAAGCCTCTCTGGTATCTCTGTCAGCATGTCTGATGTTTTGAGACAGTCCGGAAGACATTTCATAAAACAACCTTCCATGGCTCATTGCTTTAGGTTGATTACTCATATTTTCCCTTTGTAATAATGTTTTCCTAAATGCATTTCATTCAACACAGTGTTTCTCTGGCAACAAATGGCAGCTCATTGTTGAATAGCAAGCATTGCTTTGATGATTTGAGTACTTCAGTGCCCGTTTGCATAGCAGAATCCTCTGCAGATCTAGCACAGCCAGCTCCTTGTGTCAAAATTTTCAGGAGGCTGAGCTTTAAAAGTGCGCAGCTTTCAACAGCAGAAAGATGAGTGCTTCGACCCACAGAAGTGTTTGAGGTTCAAGAGAGGTTCTTGTGTCGTGGTGAGGCCAATGAAAACTAAAAGGCCTTGTAAAATATCTTCACACACATGTACAAGACACCTTGGGACAGCTGAGAGCTGTCTGCTTAGGGCACTTGTGTGGGTTGGCAGAGAATGCCTTAGCAGAGGTTTAAATCCTGTTTTTGTATCCCAGCTGACAGCCCCAATCAGTAGGCTATCATCCACACTGAGGTTATTTGGTCAGCCTCTCCTCTCCCATAGCATTGTGGTCCATGGGTTTCCTCCTTCCCAGGCAGCCTAATCTCTGATACTTGCTAAGAGGATTCCCATGACAATTATTTCTGCACAAAGAAAAAAGGTCTACCAAGATTTAAAACACAGTAATTTTCATCTGTTTCATGGTTCCCTCCAGATGCTGAATATTCCTGCCTTTTTAAATATATGCATTTGGCTAGGCCTAACACTCCACTGGATTTCTTTCTGTTGCTCTACTGAGTCTTACCTACAGTTTATTTTGATGAAGGCTGGCAGGGAGTCTATTGGCAGAGCTGTAGCTTAGTCATTCTGTCATTATAAAGCAGTCGCATTTAGCTAAATAAAGTATTTTTTCAAAGAAACAAGTGTTCCAGGTGAGTGTTAAATCACCAAAACCAGACTTCACAGAAAAATTCCATTCAAAATTTAAAAGCAATTTTGAGAATCAAGGATATGCTAAATTCAGATGTCCCCGTTAAGAACCCTGGTTTTATGGAACCGGTAATTTTGAAATTAAATATATGGTCAAAAGGCAAGTTATGGATGTTTGCATTTTTCTGCACACACATGTGAGGTGAACCTCCCAACCTAAGCAAAGAAGCATTATTGTTTTGCCTCTGCGAGAAAAATACATTGATGAGCCTAACTTGATTTTGATAGACAGAATAAACTTCAGGATTTCTGGTGTTAATGTAAGTGAGGATTCCTCCAACAGATCACTGCACTCTCACTAAACTTTGTAATAAAATTTCTGTGGGAAGAAAGACGTGCTGCTTCAGAAAAACTGACCACACATTCCTTCTCGTTTCTGACATCCACCCAGGATACTTGGAGCCCCAACCCTTACCTCCTTTAGGAACATCCTTGCCATTAGGATCTCTGGGCTACCTGGCCAGCTCTTATCCCACCAGGATGAGGGCTGACTGGGGAGTAATTAACTGGACACTTCCATTTATCTCTTCATGCTGGATCAACATGGTAAAATGAAGGATATGTGCTTAAAGCACTTGAAAGGCAGTAAACCTTAAAGTGGCATCTAATCAACCTGTGGAATTTTTTGCTGTGGGACATGGAGACAAACAGTTTGAGAGCCAGGGCAGGATTAAGCACTTGAATAGCAATAATACCTGTAGTTAACTTGTGAGGTTAAAGTATTATGAGGTTTATCAGTTCTTTTGCTTCTGGGCATAAACTGCCGTCTCAGCTTGTGAAAGAACTCGCCTCTGCTCCTGCCTGTTGCTCGGGGCCCTTTGTGGGATGCTTTCCCAGGGTGTGGGGCACCTGAGTAAGTTGGTGCCTGAGGGGAGGACAGCAAGCAGGGATGGTCAATAAAACCTGCAGTGGAGAACTGGGTCTGATCCCCCTGCTTCTGGGGGATTCCACAGCCCATGTGGGAGGAAGGCAGCACAGCCAGTGGGCTGCCTTGTGTTAAATCATGTTTTCAGAAAATTCTCAAGGCTGGGATGTGATTTATCATGCACAGCCACTTTTCCACGCAAGATAGCAGTGCTCCATTATGAATAGATGTCTTCCCAAAAGGAATTAAACCCTCTTGCCATTTGTTATGAGATAACATTTGTCTGCACATTCTCTCTCTGCCTTTTTGGTAAAGAGAAGCTAGAAGAAAATGACTTGAACATTCCTGCCTTTTTAAAACTTTCCGTACTCTCTCTTCACAGGCAGATTATATGTATGCATGTTATGGCTGGAAGCAAAGTCACAGGCATTAACTACAGCAGCAGGTGTTCTGGGGATTTTTCACCTCTAGAATTTTTGCACAACACCATTAAACAATTAGCTGTTTGCCCTCAAGGACTGGGGTTTTTAAAATGGAACACTTTACAGCAAGGGTGTTTCTGACTCAAAATGGCACCACTGAGATGAGGGGTTTTGTTCTCGGACTTGTAGATTAGGATTAAAACTTTCAGGTCCTGGTTGTATCAAAGTGAAACTTTGGGTTTAGACTGCTAAGCTGTGTTTAGGCTTCAGGAGAGCAGAGACCGTACTGTTGGTAAGGGTGTTACACTTGAAAACAAGGTAAAGGGTGGCTCTCTTCACATGCAGTGCCTTCAGTTAGTCTTGCAGGAGCATTTGATGGTCTTATCTCACAGAGATTAAAAAAGGGGAGAACATTCTGGCTTCTTTGAATGATTAATGTAATCACAGTGCTGCTGAGCAGTCTGGCTGAACCCAAACAAAAGAGATTGATGCTTTTCTTCCAGTTGGCTTCAAGGAGCTGGGCAAGGTGTCAGATATGCTAATGTCAAAAAGGGGGATAAAGGAATGAGAAACCTGATCTAAATGCTTCTTTTATTCCTGTACTCCATTCACAGCTTTATTCCTAAAAAGGGCAAGGGCTTCCATCCACGGAGCCCCTGCCCATCAGGTTTTCCATGAGTACCACAGAGCTCAGTTCTGGTCTCCTTGGGTGCCTGAGAGGCATTGCTTGTCTCTTGCTGTCCTGAGTTGCTGATTGGATTCATAGCCTGTGCTCCAGCCTTGTTTGAGATCCTGTCTCTGGTCTGAGCTGCAATGTTGCTAGCCTTGTCTTTGACTCTGTCTCCTGTCTTGACCAGCTGCCTTGATCTCCTGGATGGACCCCAGACAGTGTGGGTAGCCTTGTCTCCAGCTGTCTCCAGCCCTGTCTCCAAGGGCTGCTGTGTTATGCAGTAAACATGGAATAATCCAAGGTGTGTTTGGCATTGTGCAGTAGCTGTGAGGATGTTGCCTGGCAAAGTCAAAGGCAGAGAGGAAGACAGAGAGAGCTGCAGCTGGGGCAATGTGCTGGTTGATACTCTGAGGACTAATTTGCTCCCTGTGAGCCACCCAATGGCATCCAACTGTGCCTGTTCTCTAGTTCAGACACGTAGCTGAACAATGTCCTGTGCCAGAAGGGCAGCTTATAAACCCTCCTCAGACAAAGTAGAACCTCCTCCTTCCTTCCCACAAAACCTCCAGGGGCTTGATATGTGCGGGGTTGGTAGAAAAACTGAGGGAGAAGAGGAGGAAGGGTGAGAAGAGCAACTATCCGTCGCCAGCCACTACCCATGGAGGAAAAGACTGTGATAGTAAATGATGCATTTTATGGCAGAGAGGAAATGCCTTCATCCCATGAGCTGTGGCTGCTTCCGAGCGCTCTGGCCCAGGGGTCTGGCTACCTGAGGAGGAGGGGGTAGTCCCTGGCTGCACTAGCCAGATGAGGAGTCTGCAAGCTGGGAGGTGTTGTCCCTGGTGGATGTAAAACTCTTACAGGTGCTTCCTGCCACGGGCTCCATACCGGGAGGCGAGGGGCTGTGAGCAGATGATGTAGCTGTGTCTGGAAGTTCTCAGGTGGCAGATCACCCCTCAGAGACCACCAGGGATGGTTCCAGAGCTGGGGAAGGGTGGGAACTGTAACAGGCTGTGCTTTTCTGACCTGGAAAAAGGACACAGGCAAGGAACGGCTGGCAGTTTTAGTTTGTGGAATTTCTAGCCATAGTTGTTTCATTTTATCTGAAATGCACTTTGACCCTTGCCTTGAAGTGAACTTTATTGACACTCATCTGCAGCACAGTTAAGGGATGGTCAAAAAGTTCCACAGGAAAGGTCTGTGTCATGATACCTCTTATGCAGTCCAAAGAAAAAGAGGTTTATACCAGGTCTGACAAGGTTTGTAAGCAGAGCTTTAACCCTTTTGCCAGGAGAAGCCTTTTCTCTCAGCTACTAGAGCTTTTTTTTTTCCCCTCTGTTTTCATCTTCGTTCTATTTATAGCCTGCTCTGGTTTAATTTTCCTTGGACATCAGACAAGTGAGCAAGTCTTTTCTCTGCTGATCTTACAGCAGAGTTTGTTTATACATATACAAGATCTCTAATTACAGAGCAGTGTGATTCCCCCCAAAACATCCCCTGGCCTCCACTCCCCAGACACATATAGGACTCCTTTTCTGTAAGGCCAAACACACTTTTAGAGTTTATAGACAAAGCTGTTTTGTGTATATATAGTTTTCTCTCCTGTCTCAACCCTTTCCTCGCAAAAAGAAAAAGAAATTTAAAAAAAAGGAAAAAAGAAGACAGGGCAGCTGGGAAATCTTAGACTAAAGAGCAGATCATGTTTCAAAACATTGTGATCTAAAAATAATAATTCTGTTTTCCCCTTCCCTCTCTTTCATTCCTCCTCGCCCTTCTGTAAAATATGATTAATTTTCTCTAAAGTTCCCACCTCCGGAATTTGTGAACCGTGAAACACTTCAGTGGGACTGATTTTACTTGCAAAACATAGTTCTGGTTCTGTGAATTGGATTTGGGCTGAGAGCAAGCCTGAGATCACTACTGTGATTTGTTCAATGCTATGTAACACTGTCTGTGCGTGCACAAACATCCTCGTGTGGCAACAGGAGAATTCATGGCCATTTATGTGGGGAATCAGCTGCTTTCATGGATTTCACATTAATTAATAAATGTCTGGGCTCTGTGGACTTACTTCTACCTCTCAAAGGACCCTTCCTACTGAAGTTTGTGGATCTACCCTTCTTACATATGAAGATCAGAGGTTTTCAGCTGTGTGAATTGTACTGGGGGGTTTGGGCTGTTGGTTTGGTTTTGGTGTGTGGGTTTGGTTTTTTTTGGTTGTTTTTTTTTTTTTTTTTTCCCTTTCATTGGTGTTTTCAAAAGCAAAGAAGAATTTTGCACCTTTTCGAGCACCACTCCGCTGCAGGTAAAGAATGTAACAGCTTGTGAGAGTGCAGCTAGAGCCAATAATAATTTGACTGACATGTCCTGGCACTGAAATGCCTATTAAACCTCACTCTGTCCTTTCAAGGTGGAGGTTTTAATGCTGGACACTTGTCTGAGTTGAAAATTCCCTCTCTTTATAGACCCAAAGAGCCTACATCCATGAAAGATTCTCAGAAGGATCTAATATTTCTATGGATGATAGAATAAATCCTTCAGTGCCGCAGATTTTCCAAGCCATGGAAGTTTCCAAGCCCAGTGCATGTTTCCATATGTCACACACACTTTTCCACACAGGATCCCAAAGATTTCTTGGAAAACCGCGGAGGCTGATGGACTATGATAACGTGGTAACAGCTTTAGGAAAATATATATTTACTTCTAAGAATTTATAGGAAATACAGCAAATTTCCCATTAGGGGTTAACTGTGGGTTCTAGGAATTACAAGGCTCATTACAGGAACAAATAAATTCAGATATTAGATGGGCATGATTTCAATGATGAATGAGCCACTTCTATTTGGAAAAGCTTGACAAGATAGATACTCTTGTTTTAAGGCAGCTTCTTGATTTTATATAAGATATACACACTTCTAAAGCTAGCTGCAGAGTAAAATCACTGATATTCTTTCCATGGATTTGAGAGAGTTCCAGTAGGTGGGAGGTTAGCTCTCCTACCTACACTGCCAGTAACCAAAAGAGATTTTTTTAAGAGCTGTTTATTACATGGTATAGTAGAACAAAATTTTTCAATGCAACCCCCTGTCTCCTGCAGCTTGAAGTGCTAGCACAGGTTTGTGGTGCCTGCTGGAGGCTGCCTGGGTTCTTAAGGTAGGATTTTAAGTAGAACATCTGTTTGTTGCCTTCTTTACACACAATGCAATAAAAGCTTGCATTAGTATCTAGAATATCCTGCAGGGTGACAGACCATGGTCTTGGTTTGACAGAGCCCTGTGCTGATGTCAGCAGGATCAAGGATGCTCTGCTCCAGAAAGCACTGTACTTGTGTGTAAGCACAGAGATTGTAGAGGTTGATAGCCCAGCTACACCTTCTGCTTTCTTCCTGCTTTGTGGCTGGAGCTTTTTACGTCTAATTGAGTAACATCATCAACTCAGTGCTGATTCATAAGGTTTCTGCAAGTGCTTTCCAATCCAACATCAGCACAGATTAATAAATAAATTAATCCTGGTATTTTCACCAGTGCTGTGTTGTTTTGTTTTGTTGGGTTTTTTTTTTTCCCCAGAATCCATAGGTGAGTAAAAAATTTGGGGTGAGATCTTGCATTCCTGGATCACTCTCTGCCACAAACCCACTAAAACAGGGATGACACAGCACACGGATGAAACAGTAAGGATCTGAGCTGTCAGATCCTTGTAAACAGAAAATTGGCACCTCACAGCTGTGCCACACCTTTTATCCCCCTCTTTGCTGAGAAGTCAAATAAAATTATTTAAGAGGGTCCAGCTGTAGGAACTGAGGCAAGCTGGGCTGTGTCCCTGGATTCCTGTCAGGGACAGGAGTGACAGGATTCTCCTGGGGCTGGCACAAAGGAGGCATAATTACTCCAGCAACACCTGCAGAAGGCCCTCAGGGAAGCTGAGTTCCTGGAATTGGGCAGGACAATGACTGCTACAAGTATCAAATATTTATTTATGTAATCCCTTCGCACTGATGCTCTGTGTGTGGATCCCACTGAAGACTTTGCAACAACAGGGGGTGTTGCTGAGTGTCTGTGACTCTGAATCGTAAATGATCAGGCAGAAAGACAGCACAGACAAATGTCAGAGAACCTGGTTTTCCTACAGTCCCCCAGTTTGCAAAACCCCACATTTATGGAGCAGAGAGGAGCAATTGTTCTCCCACAGCAGCACCAGCAGCAGCAGCTACCTCACTGCTCTGCAATTTGTAGTGCTGCGGAGTATCTCTCTGCAGGAAGAACACTGAAATAGTCTTTGTAATGGCCATGAATTTGATTAATCATTCACATAGTTGTAATTCTAGTTGCATTTTGGCATTTCTATCTGTTTGTGCCACAAGCAAAATCATTCTTTCCTAAAGCAACAATAACTTTTGAAACTCACTGCACCTAAGCAAGCCTTTCTTGAGGAAAATATTATCTTTTCCTTTCCAGTACACAACACAGTTCAACAAATATTTACAAACTAGTTTGTACACTGTAAACTGGAAAGATTTATTTAGGTTATAAATATCTCTTGTTTGGCTTTTGGTTTTTAAAATCCTTCTTTTAATGAGCAAAAAGTGCATATATATAAGAAGAGGAGGGAAATGTAATGTCATGAAAACCAGGCTGAATTAGGAAAAAAGAAGTTTCAGGATATCACATGTAACACAAAGCTCATGATTTCTTTCAAAGAAGTCAGGCCAGATTTCTCCTAAACCAACCTGAGGCTGTTTAGTCCTGGTGGAGGTCTGGGTGGTCTCAGATGTCCCAGTCCAGTCACCCCTTTCTATTTATGATTGCCCTCCTGATACCCCTTTGTCAGCTCCACAGGGCAGGTGAGAATATATCCTGAGGGATGTTTCCAGGAATGGTTCTAGATACCTGTTGGCACAATGTTCTCCTACTGCATGACACCTTTTTTTTCCATTGGTGGTTGATCTGTGGTTGTGTTGGGATCACAGCCAAACACTGAGGTTTGATTGGTGGGAATGGGGGGCAAAACCTGAGCTTCATCACATGTGAAAACTCTTTATCAAGGGAGCCCAGAGAGACTCATCCAGCTCTAGAATGAAATCTACTCTGTAAAGATTGAAAGTAAGGGGGGATGAGCCCCACCTGAGCTCTGTGAACACCGAATCACAAAATTCATCTTCTATGTCTCTCCCCAGTATAGAGCAGATGTGGGCAAAAATAGAGTTGATGGCATTTATTGTGACAGCTGATGCTGGTGATTTGACTTCTTTCATTAAATGGATGACTAATCCACAATTTGTTTTTAGATTGTCTAGATTATTTGTACCGAAAGTCCTTTGGGGATTTTAATTCTGCATTTCATCTGGGACAAGGAAAAGGGCGGGCACGTGGAAAACATGAATGTAGGAACCTGCTGGTCTCCCAGGCTCTGTGAAACATGGATGCCCCAAGAAATCTGGTGATACAGAAACTCCTCTTTGGTTTCAGGGATATGCTTCCTCAAACAGCGGTAGGAATATGCAGGTGTCATGTTTCTGTGCCAGGAGAAGCAGCTACACTCTGCCTTCCTGGGAAGAGAAAGTTCAGGAATGCTTTCACATAGAATTAGGTGGTAGGGGGAGACTTCCTCAAGACATCCCAATTCCAGAGCCAGAAATCTGTACTAAAACTCCAGCAAATGGCAGCCAGCATGCAGACCTGAATCTTTGCTTAAACACCTGTTAGTTACTCACACATGAACTATATCCTGGGTGCTGAGTTCTCCCCACAGTTCTTCCTGTGGTTTCAAAAATTCCACCTTTCCTACAGCAGTGTGTGCTAGAGATTGGAGCACATCTCTCCACTGTCTCTCCAGAGGCCAACCTCTCTTCAGGGAAAAAAAAAAAAAAAAAAAAAAAAAAAAGGAAGAAAAACACTGAACCTTCTTTCTTCCACACTAAAAGACCTTTGTCCCAAACCACACATGTAGATTTTAAACAGAAAATAATATGAAAGCACAGTGCTTCCTTTATAGCAGACCTTATGTGCCTTATGCAGCTTTCTGAGTTCCTGTGTCCATGGATTTATGATGTGCTCTACACTTTCCACATTCTCAGTGTTGTTTTCCCACATTTGAAGGAGAAATGATCAAGAGATTTGTGCTGGAGTGAAATTTATTCTGTCTTAAGCTGTGTAGAGGTTCCAAATTCACCACAGCATGGAAAATAGAAATGCTGTAAGCATCTTGGGCCCTTCCCAGGCATGCAGACACCGTGCCTTCTGTAGAAGTGAACATTACATTCTTGTAATTACCGCTCTTGTCAGAACTGCTTTTGCTTCTAATAGATCAGGTAAATATGAACTGAGAATATGCTATAATGCCCAAGGGATCATTTTTGCATGGGAAAATAGCCCCCAACCCCAGGAAAAGTTGCACAGCTCTGCAGAGGATGAAGCTTGTGTGGCCTTTATGGTTATTGAGAGTGAATTACAGGGGTAAACCTCCAAGGGGATCCTTTGTTTAGGGATAGGAAGCTGTAATTTAATCTTTTAAAAAATGCCCTAAAGCCCATTTATGGCTGTGGTAAACAGCATCACACTGTCCAGTTTCCTCTGTGTGTGCTGGAAACTGAGTGACCATCAAGGCTCAGGTGCTGAAACCACTGTTCTGCTGTGAGGACAAGCTGGTGACACCCCACTTCCATGGCAATTCCTGAAGGGAGCACTGCCAGGCTGGGCTACAGGCTGGCCTCCAGACTGGCCTCCATGCTGCCCAGCAAGGAACCAGCTGGGTGATCTCGAGTATTCCTTGGAAACATTGGTCATTGCAGCCATGGTCCAGTTCCCCATTGAGGAATATTCTAATCCTGCTGAAATTCCTCAGTGGTTTGCCAGCTGCCCTTTCCACGGAACAAAAAAAAGATCAATCACCAAACCAAGTGAGAGTAATGACTGAATTTCTTCTTCCTCCAAGATTAACAAAACAGACACACCAGAATAAAATAAAACTACACTTACAATTACTCTTTCCTGAGATCACCTATTCACCAGCTAACCAACTCCCAAGACACTTACGTAGCTGGGATCAGCCCTTACTCAGGATTCCTGGGCATTACTTACACAGAAAGGAATTGAGACTTGGTGAGGAACCTCTCCTTATATATCTATCTTGGTCCTTGAGCAAGTAGTTCCAACTTGACAAGCCTTTTGCAACTCATAACTTAATTAGGTTGCCAATTTTTAACAGTGCTATTTAAAGATTACTGACCTCCCCTGGCTAATTTTAGAAATATCGATGTCGTTTTGTCATGGCAAGGTAGAACTATTTTCTGATCAGAGAATACACATAACTCCTTAATGACTGTGCTAGTGCTTAACAGACTGCAGATCTATTTTTAGTAATGAAGGAAATCTTGCCTGGAATTGCTGAACATGTACTAATGTTCAAACATTTGTATCTGACCAGTGTAAAAAAAATGCCTATGATTTAAAGAACCATATAGACACATAACCATACTTCGTTCTCCTTTCTGTGTTCACATATTATGCATAATTCATTATTAACTCTCTAATCTGGTCAGAACACGATAGCAATCAATCAAATCTGAGGTGAGAACTGGCATGGGGAATAAACATGCCTTACTTTGGCTTGGAGGAATATTGTGATTTGCAACCTAATATTTTCCCCATTCCATTCCGTTGCTTTTCCTTTTTGTTATTCTATGGGGATTTGTAGACTCCAGTTGCTGGCAGCTGCAGTGAAAAGTGTTCAATTTAATTCAGTTTAGTTGGATTCTAGGCAAGCTCTTGGTTGTACCTCTGTGGCTGCATACTCCATGGCCAAAGATGAAGTTCTCCTCTGCTTATCCATATGCAGCATAGAATAATTGCCTCAGTGGAGTCTCATTATATCAAACATTTTTTTTTAAGGTTGTTTTAATTCTAGAAGATATTAAAGCTAATAATCTGTTGAGACAATGAAGAAGCTCTTGTTCAAAACATTGGTTTACATTGTGAGCTGCTGATGGTGTAACTGATGAACATTTCTCACTGTGTCTCACTGTGTGCTGGAGTTTCACTAAAAATAAGCCTGAAAATCAGGGATGAAAACCACAGTGTTAACCCCAACCCCCCTCACCTGCCACTCAAGCACTGGGGCTTCCATATTTTACCTCAATGGAACAACTCAGTGTACCAAAGGAGAAAGAATCACTCCTGTGAACCTTTGTTACTTTGATTCTTGCTGAGTAATGGGCTGTGCTCAGCTGGTCAGTCAACACAGGCACTGCTCTTTTGCTCTCAGACCAGGCAGTGGTGGATTCCTCTCTCCCCATCTCCTGCTTCCAAGGCCAGCATTAGCTGAAGAGCCAGCACATTCAGCTCCCTCCGGAAGGATGTCAGTGCTTTGCTTGGTTTCAAAGTCTCACCTCATCCTATGGCCAAAGATCTCTCAGCATGGGCAGGCTCCCAAGGGAGTTTTCTCGAGGTCTTCTTGAAGGAAAGATGATGCCAGAGATCTGGCAAGGGGAGAGAGTCATACCTCAGAAACCAGCATGGCTTTACCACACCCACAAAAAAAAATAATCCCAATAACACGGATGGTAAAATTAAGGTTGGAAATGAGAGCAGCGCTGTTACCACAAGCACAGCACAAAAGAGAGACAGAGAAACTGGCATGGGAACAAACTGTGCTGGGATCTGCACAGAGGCAAAGGAGGCCTTGGAACTAGTGAGGAAGGTGAGATCCAGTGGAAAAGCCCAGCTGCACTCTCAGATGTTCTGGAACCTTGCAGTAGATGGCACTGCAGAATTCCCATGGGCCACTGTGTTCTTGGGCTGACTCAGGAATAATGGAAAACTCTTCCTTTTCATCTCCAAGGGATGTGATCAAGGTTATTAGCGCTAAAAATTAACCTAAAAAGAATTGGTAGCAACTAAGATAGAAAATGTGTACTTTTAATTAAACTCCATACAACCATACAAACCCAGAAAACATAAATGGGAAATAGCCTTAAAAGCAGAAAATTAATGAGCAGACTTTTTATTTATCACATGGTCATTAAAGATTCTATGTGAGTCTTAACTTATTTGTATAGGGAACAGAAAACTAATGTTTATATCAAAAGGTAAATAATATATTCAGGAAGCAGCATAAAAAAATCCATCTCAACCTTCCTTTACATTGACTCATGATTTTTGACTGGCAGAGGCAGGCAAAGCTGGGTAAAACCATTCCATGATGGGTCTCCAGCTGGAGAGCCTTGGGCTCATGGAGTTCTGGAGCCTAGGGAAGAATCATTTGAAAGGCAGTAGGGCTTCCCAAAGCCTAGTGTGATAAGTGCAGTTTGTTCAGGTAAGGTGGAGCCGACAGCATTACCTGTGGCTGTACGGGCCCCATCTGCAGAGGACTTTGAATATTGAATTGGATAACCTAATTGACATCTTCCCTGTGGTCTGGCTTAATGCACAGAATTATTTCTGAGTTGTATGGTGTCCACAGTGACTGCAGATAAACAGAATAAGGAGCTTGTGCTACGCTGGCTTTTCAAAAAAACACCCAAAGCCGTTAAAGTGCCTTATAATGCTGTCTCACTGAAATAATTCCCCTGACAGACACTCCTTTCTATGGACAAATGCTGTCTGTGGCTGTACCTGCAAATCAAGGACACGGAATTGCCCTGACATTTTCAAGAACTGGGTTACAATGCAGAATTTTAATTTGCTCAGTTTAACCAGTCTGGTTTAAAAGCTTATGCAAGAGATTTACCTACAATTTTGGTACGAGTATTTCCTGCAGCTTGTTGGTTTGGGTCTTTTGGATTGCCTCTTCTTGTTACCTTGGTTTATGAAAAGAAGCTATCAGCTTGAAAGGAAAAGTAAAAAGAGCAATTTTATTTTGTATCTAGCTGTTTTGAAACCAGGACTTGTCTGTTTGCCAGTGGAGGTTATAATGCATGAGCACTTCTGACAGAAAGGGAGAGTTTGACAAGGAAGACACAAGGCCTCTTTAACCAGTCTGATGACAAATTCATGAGCTATTGTGGTAAGACTTTTCAGAGTGGGAGTTTTCAAAAGTCTCCAGCTCCTGCTATTCTGTTTAGAGCACAGAAGGTAAAGCAGGAACAGCAGGACTTTTGGCTGGATCAGTTTAGCCTTGGGTGCCCCAGCTGAAGAAAACTCAGTGACCCTTTGTAAAACTCATCTTCTGTTTGAACAAGTGCAGTTGGAAAAGGATGAATAGCCTGATCATTGCTTTTTCAGGAAACCATCATCTGTCTGTCTGAAATGCCTCTCCATGCTGTCATAGCTATTAACAGCCTTTCTTACTGTAAACACTATTTTCCTATCTTTATTTCTCGTTTTTATATTTTGTATATATAGAAGTTCTGGTGTATAATTAGCTCGAGTGTATCCTGAGACACTCAACCACTTTTTCATCCTGGTTATGTGACCAAGCAATTGATGGAGCAAAAGAAATGTTTCTTTCTCCCTATCTTTTTTTATTTTTTAATAAAGAATATTCACCACAGGACCAAGGTCAATTCCTTTGGCACATTTGCTTTCTGAATATTTATTTAGTATCAATTTTTAGTACTGAATTCTCTGATTAATCTTCAGTGACTGTAACTCCAAGAAAAAATTACACAGCTTCAAAAAGTGTGTGGGCAAATTCATGGCAGAAAAATCTACTAAGGCTGTTAAATATAAAACCAGAAAGTCCCTAAACTGCAAATTGCTGGAAGTTGGAGGAGTGTTCCAAGGAAGTATCACTGTATCTTTTGCTTGTAATTTTCCCTGGGCATCTGCTTTTTTGGCCAGATTTGGAGACAGGGTCCTGAGCCAGACATCTCTGCTCTGACTCACTGCTGTTACAATTTTACGGAAGTGTCATGAGAGAGTTGTGACAGATGCGGGGATGCAGGTGAAGAAATGTTGTGGGGGTTTTTTTGTATAAATAACACATCTTTTTTTCTCTCTTATTTCCTTCTTTCTTTTTCTCCCCGCCTCCTTCCCTCAAGTAATTAATTTGCTGTGTTTTGCTGTGAAAAGCCGTTTAGCTTCAGTCATTGTTTTGCCAGAGCTGGCCTTTGCAAATCCAACCTAACAGCAAACGTTGTGGGGAAAGAGAAATCTCTCTATCCCTGGAGGAATTAAAGCTCTCAGTGAGAATTCACTGCTCTGATCCTTTGTGTAACCACAGTGTTGTTGCTGAGCTCCTGCTCTCTATTAGCCTCCCGTGCAGTCTAGGGTTTAACTTGGCAGAACTCAAGGTTTTCAGAGAAATTGGTTCAGCTCTTTAACCATCACGTTTACCAGCCCTCATGCAAAATCCCTAAATATCAAAAGTCACGGATACTTTGAAAGCACATGAAAATCCATGACTCACGTGACAGCTGTGACAAAAATGCAGTCCTTCTTATTGCCTTTTTTGTTTATGGCCTTTCAGCCACTTTCCAGTCTAGAAGCTCAAGTCTCCTTTCAAATAAATGAGTAAAGTTTAATAGCAATACCTTGAAATCTTTGCTAAAACTCAGATGCAGTTTTATCTGTGTTCATCTATAGCTCTTTTTAACTACAGGATAATAATAAAAATACATTGTTTGCTTCCAAAGTCTTTATTTTTATATTTATTTCATTTATTTAATTTTTAGTGTCCTTTCCTTTTTGCATGTCTGGTGCAAGAATTTGAACTTCTATATTTTATCACTCTCTCTTTTAAATGAACTAATATGAATATCAGCCACTGCTGAAAGTGCAAAGTCTTCCATCAGTTGTGTCTCTTCAAGCATGTATGATGGTGGACCAAAAGAAAATTGTGAAGGCTGTCAACATAGATGTCAGTTCATGGACAAATTCAACCATCACAGGTTTTGAGACCTCACACAGGGATCACCTCACTCTGTACTAATGCCACCACTGAATGCTGATATCAGCAGCCATTTAAGAACTTAAATGGCTGCCAAGAAGAATTATCTGGTCAAGAATCTGAGCCTGACAAGACCCATTGCAGCTCTTATCTGGGAATGGAGGGAGGGAGGGCATAGAGGGAAGGTTTCCCAGTACATGCTGTTCTGGGAGGTGTGAGCCGTGGCCTTTTTCGCTTCTCTTCTCTTCTCTTCTCTTCTCTTCTCTTCTCTTCTCTTCTCT
>CM031879.1:64880180-64905375 GCA_018697195.1 Certhia americana | reverse complement strand
CTTCTCTTCTCTTCTCTTCTCTTCTCTTCTCTTCTCTTCTCTTCTCTCTCTTCATAAATTAGTTAATTAACTAATAAAGCAGTGCTGACCTCTTAGCATGTTTCTCAGCCACAGGAAAGTGAGCACCGTGAGGAAGAGGAGGCCCATCCAGCCCACCATGCTGGCTCAGGATCCAGCAGGGGAAGAGCAGGACTGCTGCTTTTGTTGGGTCTTTGAGCCAAAACCAAACACATTCTCTCCCAAAGCAAGGAGGACATATGGCTCCTGCTGGCAACTCCTGATCTTTCCACCTGTGTCCTGCCCAGGTTGGTCTGAGCCAGCTTTTGTTTCAAACTGCTCCTGTGGAGGCAGGGACAGGAGAAACAGCAACTGGATGTGCTGGGCATTCCAATGCAGCCCAAGGCACTGTAGAATCCTCCCTAAGCTCAGAAAAACACTTACAATAAAAAAATTGAGAAATGGGTGGTCAAATGCAAGCCTACATGCTCCTGTTAAAAAGATCTGCTGTAGAAGGGAGGAATCATCCAAGGATACAGAGGATTAAAATACACCGTGGAGCTCAGTCTTAAAAACAATGGTGGTGATCATGCCCTGCCCCTGAAAATGGGCCAGTCCTTCCTTCCTTCCTTCCTTCCTTCCTTCCTTCCTTCCTTCCTTCCTTCCTTCCTGCCTTCCTGCCTTCCTGCCTTCCTGCCTTCCTGCCTTCCTGCCTTCCTGCCTTCCGTGTCTTCCTTCCTGCCTTCCTGCCTTCCTGCCTTCCTGCCTTCCTGCCTTCCTGCCTTCCTGCCTTCCTGCCTTCCTGCTTTCCTGCCTTCCTTCCACGCCTTCCTTCCACGCCTTCCTTCCACGCCTTCCTTCCACACCTTCCTTCCATGCCTTCCTTCCTTCCTTCTTTCTGTGCCTTCCATGCCTTCTTTCCTTCCCTCCTTCCCCTACTTAATTACTTCAAACTAGAGATAAATTCAGCCTGTTCACTTGTTTCTATAACTGCTATGTGGTGCCTTCCAGGAACACATGCTGGGTGAGTTTTCTTGTCATTTCTATATTTACACTTGCTTTTTGCCATGGTTTTCAACTTTGCCATTTACTTGGTGTAAATTCTTATTCAAGAGCTTGAAATGTCATTTTGGTCACTTCACTTCCAATGGTAATGTTTTCTAACTTTTAAGAATTTGTTTCCTTTTTTTTTAAATTATAGTTTTCTTTCTCTTACAACTTCTTTTACCTTCACTTTTTGTCTTGCTGAAATGTTCTATCTGCAAGAGAAATGAACAAATTTTCCTGTTTCTAGTACTATATATTTTAGAATCACATCTTTGAGCAATTCCTCCTGAAGACCTGTTGGCTGCTTTCTGGCTTTGACTTCTTTTGGAGAAACTGTAACCTGTTGGGCCTTAATTATAATGACTCCAAGATCCTCCAGCTGCCTTGGATTTTACTATTTCCTCTTGCTATATTTCTTCCACTACTCCACCTCTTCTTTGCCTCCAACTCTTCTGCTCTTCTTCTGATGACCGGAATTAAAACTTTCACTAGCAGAAATTATGGTGTGCAGCTGTGCACACCATTTGCTGATTCCAGATTCTTTCCCTCTGTTTATGCTTTCCACACAGATTGTTGCTGCCACTGGAAAAACAAATTAAATTAAACTGGCACCCGGCTCACTGGTGCGACTGGCCGTAAACAATCTGGGGAATGTTGGAACGGGGAGATGGCCCTAAGAAACTGAAATCAAATAAAAAAGCCCAGCTGCAAAGAACCATTAGCACAAATGCCTAGAAAGTATCCTGAAGGTAAGGCGTCCCAAAGGGGGATGACTGTGGGTTGGTTTTTATTGAGTTTAATAAGCATTGGTGTCTTTCTCCAGGTTGAGGAGTCAGAAGGTTGACTTTGAGGCCTCGAGAAGGATTTCTAGTAAAGGACTGATTTCCATCCTCCTATTCTCTGCAAACTGTTTTGCTTGCTGATTAGTTAATGAGTATGTAGAGTAAGGGGAAACATTCTCTGCTTTGTGTTAACATCCACATGTGTGCCTGCTGAGATATTTCAAGTCTGGAACCTGACTGGCAAAATGTTGGGTACCTTCCAATGTGTGTCGCCAGCTGCATGTGAATATGCATCCCTGAAATGCTAGCACTTGGCAGCCATCAGGATCCGCAAATATTAAAGTATTCATTCTTGGACCTACCTATATGTTTATAACTTGCCTTCCCCAACTGTGTGTGAGAGTCCAAAACCAAAGAATCCCCAAATACCCTTTATGTGCTCCCTGGCTCTCACTCCCACACACACTCGTACGTGCATGTGCATGTATGCATAGTTATTAGTCAAAAAATACATGCAGACAGACCCAAAAAACAAGGCAGAAAGGAAAGCTGCCCTTGAAGGGACATCGCTCACAAGATGCAGCATTTGCAGGCTAATTTTTGGTTTTTTATTTGACAGCAGATATTTCACTTTTCTTCTTCTTTTGTAAGGCATTCCAAGCTGAATAAGAAGTCACCAGAAACTTGGGGAGGGCAACAGGGTGGAGTAAGGGCACATTGAAAACTGAGAGAGAGCCCATGGGATGGGAAAGAAGCTGTATGGTAAAGTGGGGGGACTTCTAAAGGGAAGAAAAAAGAAAACTTGTTTAGGTTTTTGGGCTCTTATTCCAAATGAGCTTGCAAACCTCTTCTCCTGTGGGTCCTGCCAAGTGATTTCAGCCATTGCAAGCGATGATTGCTGCGCATTCCTCTGTCACAGAGGCAGCAGGCATGGCTGGAGAAACATGGGATTTAACAGCTGGATGGGGGAAGGGTGGAAAAAGCAGAAAATGACCCCCTACATTCAAAAGGTGTGATGTTTCTTGCTTGTCCCCCTTGCCCCCACAGCGCTTCCTTTCCTGCCTCCTACACACACATTAATAAAGCAAACGAGGATTTCAAGCTATGCAGTTCTTGGAAATAGGCTGGAGAGCCGACAGCACTGTAACCAATGTGTGATTCTCCTTTTAGGAACGGGTCCCATGTGCTGTGTACAGTGCTGGGACTCTCTCTGCCAGCTGGGGAAGAGGCAAAGTCTTAGCTGAAAGTTCCCTCAGTGCCGGGAAACACAGTATTTCTGAAGGTAGATTGGTATTATGTATGTAAGATATAACGTGACTTTGTCTTTTGCAGAAGTTCCTATTCAGCAGGGCATGGAGCTGGGAGACCCTGAGCAGGGCAGGGCACTTCACAGTCTGACTGAAGATGGTAAACACGTACAGGAG
The DNA here is from genome assembly GCA_018697195.1 of Certhia americana. Classification (NCBI taxonomy): domain Eukaryota; kingdom Metazoa; phylum Chordata; class Aves; order Passeriformes; family Certhiidae; genus Certhia; species Certhia americana. The sequence continues at coordinate 64,902,125 of CM031879.1, read as the reverse complement.
ATAAAAGTTTGATGTTCAGGAGGGAAACCTGGTCAGGACTCAAGCTTTTGATGTGGGACACAAGCCTCATCTCCTGCCTTGCTTCTGCAGCCAGTGCTCTAAATTCCAGTAAAGCCAGACTGAAGATACAGTCTCTTCTCTCACTCTTTTAGCCCCACAGCCACCACCACCACCTCAAACTGGCTGGTGCATTGGAGGTCCTGCTTTTATCTGACTCATTCTCCTTTTCTGTCACAGTGACCTCCAGTGGTTCTCTTCATTTATGTCCTTCATGCTGTGTCCCTGTAGAAAACTGGGCTAATTTTTTCCCTTTTTTCTTTGCTTTTTTTCTTTTTTTTTTTTTTTTTTTTTTTTTAAATGTCCACAGAGCAAAATGTGTTGAAGGGAAGAAATCAGAATGCATAAGTCTTTTAATCAGATTGTTATTGTTGCTTGTGTGGGCACTGGATTCCTCCCCACTGAACATGAAGGAAAGGCATGCATCTGTGAGACTGGTGGAATAATTAACTGGTGAAACAGACCCATTATTTGTGACTATTAAATGAATGAGTAAAACTGTTCTCAGATCTGCCAAAATGTTCACATAGAAAAATCAGACTACTCAACGGGAGGGAGGGGGTGAGTGGCTTGGAAAAACTGATTTGCTGAAGTTTGAAGCGGGTCAGGGAAGACTGGGGGAGGGGAAGGGACTAACTTCATCTCTGAGGTGGTCCCACTTTCAAGAACTTTGTGAGCCCTCTTTCTGGAAGTGGTTCTCTTTATACATTCAGACTTGGCTGGCAGCAGTCACCTTGCTTGGCCTTCCCTTATTTAAAGAAACAGCTGCATATGTCAGTGTTTTTGTTGCTCTTACTTTGTACCTTGTGCCAGAAGCTCTGAAGTTATAAGCCTGCTCACCTTATATGTACAGCTTATAAATCTGTACTCTACAGAGGTCTGATGGGACAGCCCTGCAGGACGGGGATGAAAAGGGAGGGCATCAGAGGCTAAGACTGAGACACCTCTGTAGGCAAAGAAAAGACAGATCACCATAGACTGGAAGAGAAATTTTGTTGAAAATCAGTCAAATGCTGTCAGACTTGGAGGGCTCCTTGGGGTGTTTTTTATGGAGGCAATATTACCACTGAACCCAAGAGAAAGTTTGCACGACTAAGGGCCCTAGAGCCTCCCTTGCCCTGCCTGTCCATGTCCCACAACAGTATTAAAAAAACCAGAATTCTGTGGGTTTAAGGAAGATCCTCACAAATGAATTTGTTGTCTACTGTATCGGGGAAAATTTACACATAAACTTCCTAGCTTGGAGATGCCTGCAGTGTGCAGTTTTGCTTGGACATAGCTCATGTGTCTCATCTGCTGTGACCTTCCTCATTCTTGATAGCCCTGTCTAGTGGCAGAGGGACAAATCTTGGTGAAATAGGGATGAGGCCTGTGAATCCAATGTGAGATCAACACCTGGTTTCCGGGATAACTGCTGATATTTTTTTTGAGATGGATGAAGAGCCTGCTCAAAGACAAACTTCCCCAGGAAAATGGTCACAGCACCAAGCCTGACAGAGCTCAAGGAGCATTTGGACAACGCTTTCAGGAGCAGGGTGTGACTCTTGGGGATGGCACTCTGCAGGGCCAGGAGCTGGGCTCGGTGATCCTTGTGGCTCCACCCTTCCAGCTCAGGATATTCTGTCATTCTGTGATTCTGAGGTTCTGTAATTCTTGGAATGATTCTGTGGTTCTGTGACTGTGATTCTCGGATGATTCTGGGATTCTGTGGTTCTGGGATTCTGTGGTTCTGGGATTTTGGGATTCCATGAATCTGTCATTCTGGACTGTGATTCTGTTACTGTGACTCTGTGGTTCTGTGATTCTGTGACTCTGTGACTGTGGTTCTGTGAGCTTCCCCCTGCTCAGGAAGCAGCCAGTGTGGGGTGAGCACATCCAGCAGTGCCCAGGGCCATGCTGGGCCCGGGATAGCTCTTGCTAACATCAACAAAAGCTCTGCAGGGTGTTTATAGTGCACCCGGAGCAGCATTCCTTTCTCAGTACCTAACAGACACTGTATGTTCCACTGTGGATTGTTCCATGTAATCCCACCTGAGCTCTGAAAAATGAGACCACTGCTCTTGAAGGAACCTTGCCATTGTGCTCCCTTTCCTCTTCATTGGCTAAAATCACCTAGGATGAGCCAGGCATTCTCCTGAGCTCTTTTGTTCCCAGTATTTTCATTAGATCCTTGGGCATGGTTTTGATTATGCATGCATATGCTCTTACTACAATGCTGTTTAAATAATAACATGCACAGCAAAATGTTCATGTGAGTATGTTCTAAATTTACTGGTGATTTTTGACTGTAAGACTGCTACGTCTGTCTCTGTTGGTCTGCTAGCTTTTTTTATAAGTGTAGCTATTAATGGCCCCAGTGGGTTGATCTTTGTCTGATAAAAAGGTCTCTTAAACGGATTAAATGTAAGTGACAAATCAACTGTTGTTAGAGCTGCTCTTAACTCCAAGTACTTACCCCACGTCATCTTATCATTATCTGAGCAACTCAAATGCAGTCATAGTGATTGTGAGATATTTATTTAAAGTTCTCATTCTTTTGCCAATAATGAGCCTCTAAAACTGAGAAAAGCTGAGAGTTCTGGATCTGCTTAGCCCTATGGGGTCCTGATGTAGGAGTAAGCTCAATGCAAAAATAAAATTCAAAATCAGTGGATGTCAGCTGCATTTCATTAATGTGGATATCATTTTCCCTATCTTATTTCATGATCTGATGTTTCAGATACAAACAAATCTATTCTGTCCTGTAAGGAACTTCCTGTAGCCATTGCACAACATGCAGGCTGCTTGAAAAAGGGCCTTTTTGAAGAACAGCTTCTCTGTATCTTTCACACTCAAAAATCCCAAACTTTTGTCAAGTTTTTATACCAATGCCAATTCCTCCCAGCAATCACTTGGAGCTGTGTATTCTCCACGTGGCTGTCAGCAGCTCTGCCCTGGCTGTCCCAGGAGATGAGCCCACACATCCTCCCAGCCTCTGGCAGTGGCTCTGCCCCTGCTCTTGTCTTCTTCCCCCTTTCTCTGCACAGTCTGTGTGCTGTCACTGTGAGTGCCTGGCAGGCTCTCTATCCAACAATCACCTTGCGATCAGGGCTTTCAAGACTGAGCACTTGTGCATGTAAGAAACCCTTCTGTGGTCCAGGAGATCATGAAATCCTTGCTTGTTTATGGGTAAGGAATGATGTGGGGTTCATATTGGTACATTAGACTCAAACTGCTTGAGGCTGTGCAGCAAGCCTGTCAGCCCAAGGTGCATTTCTCAGGATATTTGGGGAGTTACAAGGAGGCTTGTCCTTCATCTCTGGTTATTTCATATTTGTGAGTGGAATGTCATCTCTACACAGTAAGGAGAAGATTCATCATTATCTCCCAAAGCATGATAAACCCATTTTATCTTATGAAAAATTTATTAAGCCTATGTGCTTTCCTGGTAAATCTCTCCTGGTTGTTATTGGAACAGGAACTGGAGCGACGCAAAAGGTGGAAAGGAAAAGAATCTATTTACAGACACTTGCCTGCTGGCATTGGAAACTGTAGACATTTTAAAGCGGGTACAGCAAAGCCCTAAATCTTCCCTGTTTTGTCTCAGAATTCCAAAAGGAGACTGGCCTAAGAGCCTGACTGAGGAGTTGGCTACTAAAGCCCCAGTTCTCACGTGGATGGGCCACCACCCCTGTGCTCCCTGGCCTGGATGAGAGGAGCCCTGGGGAAGTTCTCATTTCGCACTGGGGGTTGATCTGATTGCTGACCTGAACCTCTAACAGAATGTTCCACAGACACTTCTACTGGGAAAAGGTCTGATTTGGATCAGAGTCTAGCAGCACCTTGTGTGTTTCCATAACCTTTCAGCTAGTAAAGGGTGAGAGAGGGCTAGAACAAGTTTATGAAAACAAGTAAAGTGTATAACAGTGTGAGATCTGGATCAGAGTAGATCTTCTCTCCTCCAGTGCAGTGACAAAACATGCAAAATGGATACACAAGCAAAATCTCTAGTGACAAGATGGGATTCTTTTGCCTTTTGTCATGCCCTAGTTCTCTTCTTGAGTTCTGCTGCTTGAATGACCCAGATCTTGTAAAATACATTTCTAACAACAGTAAACTTCCACACAAATCCCTCCTGCCTCTAACATGCTTGCACATGCACGGCCATGGCAAGAAGGGTGGTTCCAATATGCAAGGAAGGATTTTCCTTAGTGAATATGTAGGGATTTCCTGGAAGTTCCACTAGGGAAAAAACAATCCCTTCAAAATTTAAGAAGCTTTTTCTTAAAGGAGCTTGGTCCACAATATGCAAAGTGGCCTCAAACATGCTCTCTGAAGTCCAAGCCTGTACTTTAGCACAGCAGTGAGCCCATGAATGTGCAGAGGATGTTCACCTGCCTTGTCAGAGAGCAGAATCCAGCTGTTGGAGAAGGATGGTCCATGGCATGTGCATTGCAAACCACTCTTTTGGATCACTCACACATCTGGAAAGAAAACCACGGAGAAGGTTAGATCATAGACATTTTCCACAGCAAATTAGTGAATATTAACTGCAGGAAAAAATTATTTGTGAGGAGAACCGTCCAGGAAACCAATTAAAAAAGTGGACTCGAGGGGGTATGTATTCAGAGAACTGTGTGGGAAGCTATGTGCATAGCTTCCACTGAAGTCAGTGTCCAGAGAGGCATCCAGGGGCATGGATGGGCCATGAGAAAATGTCTTTAAGCATTGTCACCTTTATCTGGTGAATATGAAACCCATCTTATTACCTGATGAAACTTATTACCTGATGACTGCCTTCATGGCCTGGTTAAAAAACTAGGATCACTCACCACAGGAAAAAATCCAACCAACCAAAGCAAAGCAAAGCAAAGAAAAGCAAACCAAACCAAACCAAAATGTAACAAAACCAAACCAAACCAAACTAAAACTACCACCACCAAAATCAACCAACCAACCAACCAACCAACCAACCAGCCCAACCAGTGAGGGGGAGGGAGGGCACACTACTCATCAATGCTTTACATTTCTGCCCCAAGCTTTCCACACAGCTCACAAGCCCTCAGAAAAGTGGGCAAATCTGACTCCATTTTGAATAATAACTAGGATAAAGCAATGAAATTACTTTGCCAAGGAGTCCCAGTGCTCTCCCCATTAAAATTTGGGATGAATGCATGTGCCTCTTTCCCTGCTTTGTTCTTGAATCTATTAGCAGAAATCGGTGGTGGTTTCAGAAGAGGACAAAATGTACTTTTTAGTGACTCTGTTGCTCATGTGACCCAACTCCTCACACTGATGGTTCCCATTTTATTTTGGGAGGTATCATGTTGTGATGCTTAAAAGGTAGCTTGTGCTTCCTCTAGTATTATCTCTTTTGGAAATAAATAAAGCCCCTCAGACTCCACAGAAAATATCATAGCACTTTTTCTCTGCAGTAAATTATGACCAAATAATAAAATGTTTCAAGCTCTCAAAGGCTGTAACTAAATACAGCCAGCATTCCCCTACTTTCTGAATTACTGCAAGAAAGCCAAGTTCTCTGTGGTGGCTCAGCAGATCAAGGGCACTTGCTCATAAGTGAACATGCATGATCACTGCACTGTGGCTGCATTGTGTTGGGATAGTGTTGTCCACAGGCTGGGGTGGGCAATGCTTCAGACCCAGCCAAGCAGTTCCTGTGCCTGAAATGCCTTCCTTGAGAGCACAGAGCCGTTCCAAAGGACAGGCATAAATTGCACTGGGTGTTTTTTGTGTGTCTCAAAGGCCAGATAAATGTCTGTATTTACAAAGGACCACGAAACAAACTCTGTGAGAGGAACTGTGCTGTTGGATGAGCTCCCTGTGCCCAGTGCACGGAGCCTGGAAAGGTCTGTGATGGAGGTCCAGCACAGGGGAGCTGCTGGGAAGAGCTGTCATCATTTGATGTCTCTTAACCACTTTTAAGTTCTGTAGTAAACACGGCAACTGCTGTAAAACCAGAGCGGCAGTGGGGTGCCAAATCCATGCTCCTCTGGGAGGTCTTGGGCAGGAACAAAGTTTCTGACTGTGCTGCTTGGATCTGGGAGGCAGGACTGCTGCTCAGGGCACTCATGAGGGAGGCCACCATCTCCTGGTGTGACACTCTGGCCTCATTTCTTTGTGACTCTGACTCGTATTTAACCTCTCAAGCTGAACCCTTGTAAACTGCTTTCCAGAATATTTCAGCCAAAGTAGTCATACCATGCTTAAATGTAAACCAAGGAAAACCAGTTGTACTGCCCATAGTGAAAATCTTTTGGAAATTTCTTCTGAGGAGCCCTAGCACCTCTGTGGGACATAGAGGGAAAAAAATGGAAATTAGGAAGGGCAACTTCTGCATTGTGAATGCTCTTTCATCACCTTGAGGAACACCTGGGCATGATGTAACCCTCTGAAAAATCACAGTAATTTAATGGAAACTCCTTTATCAGCAAAAGCCTTTGTTATGGTTCAGCTCCTGTGCATGAGTGGGCTTTTGGTGCCCATCCCACCACCCTCCAGGAGTGGCTCATCTGAACAGGCTCATGCTCAGAGACGATGAAGGCAAAGGATGATTTTTCCCCACAGCTCCTGCTCAGCCAGGAGCTTGGGGAAAAGGCACTGGGATAGGGTGGTGTAAAGCAAAGTGAGGAGCAAGCTGCTCCACTCTGTTCTGGCTGCTCCTGCTGGGAGGTGGGTAGGGAGCAGGAGGAAGCTGGTGGGGATGCTGAGGGGAGAGCCCAACCCACCAGTGGAAAAGCTGGGATGAATGGCTTGGAGAAACATAAGATCAATGTCTGTGAGGCAGGATGTGGAGAAAGGACTTGCTGAGACAAGGGACTGGTGAGGGAAGGTGCTGTGGGTGAGGTGAGGTCTGGGTTTAGCTGGGAATAGGGAGAGCAAGAGAAAAAAAGCTGAAAGGATGTAAATGCAAGAATGCAGCCCTCCTAGAGGTCACACTGTAAAACATGAAATATTGAAGTTCAAGCATCATTTCTTCTCTCCTCCAGCATTTGGTGTCATGGCCATCAGAAAATACCAGGATAAATCTTGATTCTTGGGTCCTGACCTCTGCAAGGGTCTTTGAGACTTATTAAAACTTTAGGGTTTAACTGTCTGAGAAACTGAAATCTACGGGAGATTCTACCCCCCAACCCCAAGAAAGGCAAAGATTCTCTAGTTTGTCTCAGAAATGGGAGTCTTCAGGATTCATTTTCCTAAAAAGCTGAGAGCTCAAGAAAGTCTTTCATTCAGCTTCGTGGAGTCTGCAGCACCGACTTTCAAACCAGAGTCTGTGAAGCACAGGACTCACAGACAGATTTTGTAGGCTTGTGCAAAACTCTTTCAGAAAAACAGGACTTTTGCTTGAACTCTCTACAATTGCAGATTTTACCTATAGGAAGTTGGGAAAAAAGTTACAAGCCCTTAATGGACAGTGGAAGGATACAAGGGAGACCAGAGACACTTCAAAATCAGTTTTCCTTCTATGAGGAGGCCAGTTCTGTGGAGCCAAGGTTAAGAACTTGGGGTTTTGGTTTAGTTTATGCTCTTTGGGCCCCTGTCTGCCAAGGCTCATCCTTTCTGATGAAGATAAATTGCCTCTGCCCACCAGAGCTTTCAGTTTTAGTTCCAGCTGGGATATGCTGGTGATCCTGAGATGCAAAATTGTCTTCTGAATATATTGCAGTTAACTTCAGTTGTATGAATCCAGGCATTAGCTGGATACTATAAATAGGCAGGATGTGCAAGGAGGCCAAGTCAAAAATGTGCAGAAACCCTGCCTTTTTTCCTTAGTGCTATACTTCATTATGTATAATATTTTTCATCTGAAGCGGAAACATGCATATGCTTTGTGTCTGTTGTAATTAACTGGACATAATGAAGCGTTGAATTTCACACTTCAGAGGAGTAGATGGGGAAGGATGGGTGATTTTTTCCTCAAGTTTTCCTGCTTTTAGTATTTTCTTGGAGGTAGTTTTCTGCAAGATTGGGTAGGGATCAGAAATACATCTGGTTTATATTACATGATGGCTGTACTTTGGATATGGAAAACGATGGCACTTTAAAAAAAGGAAAAAGAATAAAAAAAGAGAAAAGTTTGGCAACTACAGGACAAAGCAACAATTACAAGAAGTATCTTAAAATTCCCAGGATTTGTAATTTATTTTTCCATGCTTGCATTTTTCTGATGTTGCTGGTGTTAAAGGAGTGGGGCAGAGGGAATTTAGTCTTTGCAAAATTCAGATATCTCTGGGAAATAGTCCCCTTTATTCAGGTTGCCCCCTCAGCAGCTGCTGTGATCTGCACATGGAAGGGATAAGAAACAAGAAAAAGTGACAGATCATAATTTTTTTTTTTGGACATGAAGCCTCGAAGGGGGGTCTCTCTCTTAGCTGGTCCCACCTGTGGCAACGAGGCAGAAGCAGGATTAATGCAGATGGTCTTGAAAACAGAGCCGTGTGAGGCATCTCTGTGGTGGGAGAGGGGAAGATCTATTCCAGCGATGCAAGAGCACCCCGTGACGCGTCCTCCAGCACAATTTGGAGATTTTCTGCTTCCCCAGGAAAGGGGTTTGGCCCCCTCACACACAGGCACAAAGAACTCAACTCCTGTTGTGGCCACTTGGGTCTCAGGGCAGTGGTGTGGGCACTGACCATCCACCTGGGTTTGGGCAGGGCTACCCAAGGGGGTGACCTCCCCTGGGGCTGCTCCTCGACTCCCCAATTTGTTTGGATCAGAGTTTAGCTGCATCTGAACCCTGGAGAGGTTGGGAATCTGCTTGTCCTGCAGTGGGCTCAGACGTTCTGGGACTTTTTTTTACCCCTAGGTTGTTCAGCAGCTGAACAACTTCTAACTTGAAATAGACCACTGGAACAAAAATACGTTCTGAGTGATTTCTAAGTAAAAGCTAATGTAGGCACAACGTAAACACAAAATGTTTAAAACAATTTTCAAATGCAGTAAATAAAAAAAAAAAAAAAACCAAAAAATTGTTCCTGCCCTTGAAATTCCTAAAGAACATATTTTTCCTTTTGAGTCGTGACTTAACTAGATTATGTTTTATTAGACATTCTTTACAAATTTTAAAATACTGCTATTATACATGCACAAAGGAAAATCAGTTTGAACAATTGTATGCAAGCATTCATTGAAGTCAACCACAAAACAGGAACATTTTATGTCAGTTATCAATGTACTCAATATGTATATCTAAAGTGCATTATGTTACAAAAAATATAGAAAGTCAGCAGCACCAAGATACGTTCACAAAATAAATACACCAGTCAACAAAATAAATTATGGTAAATGTGACAATAATAATTGTCTTAGCCTTAGCCAGGAAAAAAAAAAAAAAAAAAAAAAAAAAAAAAATTCACAATAACCAAATGTGCAGTTTCAGAGAGCAATGGGGGGGAAAAGGTTTTATTCTGAGCATTTACAATATTTACAGGTAATAAATATTTTAATACTTCCCATATGTTCACTATTACAGAATACTGCAATATGTCTTCCAAATATCTCTTGCTGAAAATGTCAGCGCCTCCTGCAAAGAAAAGAAAGGACAGAAAAAAACAGAAAAATTAATTAAGTTTTGCTCCAAATGTGTGGACACAGAATCAATAGCAAGAGTGCCACAGACTACAACAGGTGTGCCTTTCTAGTAACCATTTGCACTAACAGGGCCTGTTTGACCATGTCACAGTTTTAGACATTTAATCAAGTTCTCTGTTATGTTTTTTCTCAATGCAAACCCTGTCGAAGTGTAGTGACCTGCAGTTTGTCACACACTGAGGCCGTTGTACCCTCAGAGGAATGAAAAGGGTACAAAAAAAATTTTATTTTTATATTTAAAAAAAAATTTATTATTATTATTTTATTTTTATTTATTTAGAGCCTTATGCAAGAAGATTCCTGAGTGCTACAGGCATCACCCTTTGATAATAATGTCAAGTGCTGGAAAAGAAAAAAAAATACAGTTGGAGAAAAGTGAGAGTTTTGAAGATATGGGAAAGGAAGTCCTTGTTAATGCTGTGGTGATGCTGATGCAGTGTTAACTGCTGGGGTGTGATGCTATGTTCTGATTAAAACAGTGCCATGGGGCTTATTTGGGCTCTTTCCCACTGGTGGACCACCCCTTAGGCAAGGGATTGTAGTGTGTGTGAGTAAAGGCTGCCCAGGGCTTGGAGTGAGCAGACCCTTGATAGCATCTCTTGGAGTGCTTGACTGAGTGAAAAGGCTCTGATCCTGAAACTTTCCCTCTGGGAGCCAGAGAACTTGGTCCTGAAAGAAGGCAACCATTCCATCCTGTTATCCTCCAGCTCCTGTTGCCTTCAGCCCAGCTGAAGCAATCAGCTGCACCCAGTCCTGAGATCTGGGAGTTTCCTATGGGATGCTGCAGTCTGCTATGAGTTCTTTCCCTATGAGAACAAAGCAGAGCCTGCTCCCACCCTGTCAGTGTATTCCTGGTATTGCAACAAGAAGTTACACAGAGGTGCTTCAGGAAATCCTGAAGGGTTAGGCATTTTTTGCCTTCTGTCTCTGTGAACAGCACAATTGTTTAGTGGCTCCCTGGGAAACACTTGAGGGTGGAATGTGGAGATATAGGATGGAGTGGGATTCTCTCTGCTGCAGGACTGATCACCAGAGCTGGGGGTAACATCCCATGTGGCAAAAATGTGTGAGTATGAGGCCCAACAAAACTCAGATCCTGGAGAGTTTAACAGGGTTATCTTAACATGCTCATTAAAAGGGAGGCTACATCTATCATTAGAGAGTTTACTCATTCAAAATGTTTTTTATGAAATTAAGTAAGAGCACCTTAATTGAATTGAAATGGGAACATAGCTGGAATGTCCATGAGAAATTACTTTTAAAGTGCCTGGAATGGAAATGCTATCATGAAGTTCCTTAATAATTAGCTAGCAACAATATTAGGGTCCATTTCAGGATATATTCCAACAGCTATAACAATGGCACATAATTCATACAGCATGGTTGTGTATGTGTGCAGGTCTGCACTACTCAGGCCTATTTCTAAGAAGGTGACATTTTCAATTTGGCCTGGATTTTAGGCTTGCTTTTAAAGCTATGCCACATCTTGACAGTGGGCTCTGTACTAATGGTAATTTGCAAACTGCATTCTGTGATTTGGATCTAGGTTTTGCAAGGCTGGCTTCTTCCATGAGAAGAAGCAGTAATTCAAAAGATATAGAGATGATATTATTGTTGTCCTTTTTTTTCTGGCCTAACCCAAAATTTTCTTTTCAAGGCTGATCAGAGAGAATTGGCCTGAAGATTTTAATCCAGGGTGTTCAGCAGAAAAGAAGAGCAGAGATACAGTGAAAATCACGCTTCAAGTTTACATCTTTTGCCAGTCTACTGAGATAACTAAAAACTCATGTACTAGAAGTTTGTTAGGGCTAAACCAACATGTTGTCTGTACTTGTGAAGGAGGAATTCCCTTTTCTTTTTTCCACAGATTCTCCTTGTTTAATCATCTACGATTAGTTATCGAAAATATATGGTTTTTTTAGGAATCTGTAAGAAATACTGCATTTGGATGTTGGACTCCACAGTAAAGCTGAGAACCTTCAGCTATCCAGACACATTTCAAGCAGAAAGGCTGAAATGGGAAAATCAACAGGGTTGTATTTGTAGCTCTTTTATATATCCCATTAGATGGCCACCAAAGATAGCACAGCAAGAAAAAGAAGTAACTGTTGAAATTACCTAGGATGGTTTTTCCCTACATTCTAGATTTCTTTATGCTCAAGACAGGTGTTATTTACAGACAAACCAGTGTCCCTTACTTCCCTCCGACCTGCTACAGCTATGCCAACTGGTTTATGGTCTGGGATGCCTGGTTTATGGTCTGAGTGCCCAGCCCCAGGTGTTCGTACCTCCTGTAGACAACAGCATGAGCTGAGGTGATGGAGCACATTGCAAACTGTAGCCTTTAAAGCCGTGTTTTAGTAAATCCCACAGCTGCTGCCTCTTTCCAAGGCATTCACTGCAAACAAGAGGCACTTTTTTTGTGTCTCTGCTCTGCCAAGGTGAAGGGGAGGAGGAGAGAAAAGGGTGGGGTTTTGCTGGTGAAATGCAAGCATTTGAGGAGAACTGAAGAGTGGAATCCTTGGCTTTGCCTGCAAGTGTGCAGATTTCCACTCAAGCTGAGATGGCTGCAAGGGGATGAGTCACTTGGTACACCTAGGCTGATGTCTCAAGGCCACTGCCCTAAAAACTCTTCACTGTCATGCATAAGGGAAGCATGTCCCTCTCCAAGAGCAATGCTAAACATTTTTAAGCAGCAACGTAATTGTTTCACAAGCTGGCAAAAGGATGGGGCTGAATTAAAAAAGTCCTAGTGGCAGGGGAAAATTTTATGGTGAGAGGCTGGTCTGCGTTGTTTGCAGATATTACTGAGAGAGAATTTTTCCGTGTTCTCCCCTAAGGTTAAACAGTAAAATGAAAAACTGTAAAGCAAGGGTAGGAAAGTTGCCAAAAAGGGGAGGTGTTGAGAGGAAGGAAAGAAAACTTCGCCATTTTATAGATGCAAAGCCTTAAATAAAAGTCAAAGCTTTCAATATGCTGAGGCCCAAGTGTGGGACCAAGATACAATGTAAGACACGCTACGGTTAAAGCAGGATAGAAAATTTTAGTGGCTGTGATGTGATTCGTTTTTTGTAGAAATACCTTCTCTTACTACTCAGCTTCAGGAAGATTTTGGCAATAAGTTGTTTGTGTGAATTGTGCCTCATAGGAAAGAAAGGCTCTGTCCCCAGTGCAAAGTGGAGGGGACACTTACCTGGCAGAGAGCACCTTGTGCTTGAAAAGCCACTGCCCAGTCATGAGCACAAAGACCTGCTTTAACTCCCAGTTTGAGGGAGGCCTTGGCCAAGAGATAACAATTTCAGTAAATGCATGGCATGCTCCCCCAAAGAAAGCAGCAGAATTACCTTGAAGTGTGATTATGTGTAGTAACAGAGATGTCCAAAAGTGGGCTCTCGGTCACGACGTCTCCGTACGTGCCAGAGTTCAGCCAAGCTGAGCGGGTTCGCCTCTTTTTCTTCTCTTGTTCCTTACGTTTTCCAGGCTTTGCTTTCTTTTTCTTCCCTGACGCCTTCAGGGGCTGCTCCTTGTAGGTCTGTGATTTGTTTGTCTCCTGAGTTAGGTATCTGCCCTCATCTTCACTGCCAAACCGGACAGGGTAGTTCTTTGTGTTGGTGGCAGGTTTAGGGTTAGGTGACACCTCCGACGTTGCACGGATCTCTGCAGTGTTGACACCTTCGATTAAATTCTGAAGGAATATTCTTCGTCGTAAATCTTGGATTGACTTGCCCTTGTCATGCAATAGCTGGTGCTCTGATACAGCCCGTTTGCTAAAGGAAGGGAAGAGAGGAGAGGGGGAAAGATGTTTAGGATTTGGTTATTGCCCAGTGCTTGGCAGAGCTCCTCTCTGGCTCTGGTGGCCACAGTGACCATGTAGCAAGCCTGGAGACATCCAGTGACGTCAGACAGCTGGAGCAAGTCCTGCTTCTTCCTCAGAGTAGCTGCTCTCAGCAGAGCAGAGAAGAGAAAGACCTAAACGGGTAATAATTCTCAGCTGACCGATCACACACCACTGGACCTGGGGCTGGATTAGTCACTGCTCTGTTCTAGGAAAGCATCATGACTCTTAATATATCACGCTTAAGGCAGTAAAAGCAGGAAGGCAGTTCTCAGAGATAGGAAAACTAAAGGGTCAGATAACGCAGCAAGAGAGGGAAAACCCAGCACTTGTACTGGATCCGGAAGCAGTGTTTATACAGCATCATTCTAGTCATTTTCTTCTGCTCAGTCATGTACTTCAAAAACATAAACAAGCACATAAAAGTGCATTTTACTCCTACATATAAATAAGTGCAATTGCTGGAGCATAAGGGAAAAAATATTTGAATGTGGGTGCCTAAAACACAGGCACTTCCATCCATTATGAGCTATCCAAGGAGGCAGCCTGAGCATCAGCAGAGATGAGCCTCAGCCACTCCTGTGGATTTACTGCTTGGTCACTTGTGTCTAATTGCCTTCCTATTATTGCTTTAAGTGTGAACTTTTGGGGCCAACTTTCTTGTCTGCTGTGCTGTTTGAATTTTGTGCTAACCCTCTTCACTGGATCTTCTTCAAGGGCATCCTTTGTTAGAATGGTCCCTCCAGAGTTCATCCTGACCTTTTGGTACACTGAGCTCTGTTTTGTTTTCGAGGAACTGGGAGAGGAGTAGCTATCTGTCTTTTAGAGATGTAGTACTGGCAAGGAATGTATTAAACATCTGAGGAAAGAAGATACAAATGGAACCTGGGTAATAAATAACTAGAGAAAATGTGAGAAAATACATGCCTTTTTCTTGAAGTGGAGTAGATGCACAGCTGTGCTGTGAACCACAGACAGAGTGCAAGATGGGATTTTAGCTACATTCCCATGAATGCAATAATACAGTTTATTCTTCCAATTTCTGTACTCCAGCATGCTGAGTTTGGCTATGGTACCTCTCCTCTTGCATCAGGGTATGGCATGTGACTGGATTCTCACTGGCCAGAGAAATTCCATTCACTGCCTTGCCTGTCCTATAATCATTTGGTCAATTAGCTGGGCAAGAAGTGGTTTCTGCATGTGGCTGAACTGGAAGAAGACACATCATTGTGAGTTCCTTCCATCACATCCCTCTTTTTCCTGCTATGTTACCATATTTGAAAATGCAACATATTTGGGAGTTTAAAAAATCCACAGGTTCTCTTTCTCACTCCCCTCAGCCAAACTCTTCATGTTTAGGACTTGATCAACAGAAGAGCCATTGGAAGACGGAAATTTCAAGCAGCTCTGGTTTAAGAGCATCCCCTTCAATTTTTGTCTTCATAGGGCTGCACTTTTTGAATATTGGGTCCAAGTGATGGATTTAAGTGATCCTACATCTCTATTGCTCAATGCAAAATTCAAACAGCAGCTTTCCTCCATTCCACAATGGGACTGGAAGAAGGCTATCAAAATCTTCCTCAAAACCAGCTCTGCATGTACTGAGGTTTGTGAGTACACACGTAAGCAAATACTGTCTGTGTTTTTAAGTGTCCCAAAATCAGTTTTTGAATGACTTCAACCTTTAGGGCAACTGTTTTATGCTCCTCTACTAAATGTCCCTTAGCAGAAATGCAATGTCATAATGCTAAGCTGAACCCCTATGGTGTCCAATGTGACCATTGACACAAGCTCATCATATCCCCCAGAAGAATTTTTTTGAACAAGAGCCATCTCCAACACCCTTCTCACTAGGGTCAGTCTGATTGGCAAGTAGACCAATAAAACCA
The DNA here is from genome assembly GCA_018697195.1 of Certhia americana. Taxonomy (NCBI): domain Eukaryota; kingdom Metazoa; phylum Chordata; class Aves; order Passeriformes; family Certhiidae; genus Certhia; species Certhia americana. The sequence goes on along the minus strand of CM031879.1, from coordinate 64,886,756 downwards.
GCATCCTGGGCTCCTCTGTATGATTGCCTCTGTGCTGCCTGTCAGGCTGTCCAGTGTGACTCAGGTTACATTCCAAGCTCCAGTAGTCTATTTTCTCAGGAAATTTGCATGGGAAATGCAGTTCTGCTTTCACTCTTCTAGTTCATAGAAAGTGTGTGAAGTCTCTGTGCTTTAGGGAGTCTAAACCAGTGTCTCATGTGATGAGCAAAGCTTTCCTACTGCCTTTTGTGAACTACCAAGGATAATTCCTTCTATCACAGACAGCCCAAAGCTGCCTTAATCCTCTAATGTGTATTTGGTCAACTTCCCCACTGTGACAAAATCTTGACTCTCCAAAGCCTGTTATTAAAGTCCTCTTGATTGAAAACCTATTCCATTTTATAGAACTGAAACCTAAACATTTGGTTCCAGTACACACAAGGCAGTCAGAGAGCATTACAAGATCTACATCTTGAGTGAGTATGCATTTCCAAAATAATGCAGGGATTGACGTGTGAGGGGTTGGTGTGCCAAAGAGGGTGGGTTTCTCTTTAAATGTCTGTATGATATTTAGCATCAAGTCTGGCCCCAAATAACATTCTGCTATTCCAGATGATTGTATAACATTATGAAGTGTTACATTTCACATGACTTTTATTACTCAGCCAGACTTAAGGATTACGTTTTGCCTACCAGCTTCTTTTGTATGCTCTAGATCAAAAAAATCCCCTTGAAACAAAGATGTGGTAGATACATATCTCTTTGACCTTCTTTCTCCTTCTGCTTCAGTTGTTCAAACAACCCCTATGTTTGTAAACCATGGAGAAAGGCTTGCCCAAGAAGACTGATGTAAGAAGTGCTTCATAATGGAGATATCAACAGATCTCACACCCACACTCTGAGTAGGAAGGCAATGGAGACTGGAATGATTACATTCACATATTGGCCACAATATGGAAAAAAATATTTGGCTGTTAGGGTTAGGATGACCCACTAGAGGTCCCTTCCATCTTTCTATAAAACACACCCCTCATCCAAGAAAAAGGATCCTGTACCCAAACCAAGAGCAGTAAATGCTAAGCTTACATGTGGCAGGCACTTTTTTGAGAGAGGGATGTTGATGGTTTGTACTTGACCAGAGCATCCAAGCTAATTACTGGATCCAAGTACACTGTGTATATATGAGACTGAGTGTCTCATCATGGGGAGAGCAGCAGAAATCCATGACTATCTCCACTTAACATACTTCCACATAAGCTGCTCTTTTCGGGCACATTCCTCCTTCCTTTTTTTTTTTCCTTGAGATATCAAGCATTTTTAAAAGGCAACATTCTTCAAGCTACCACTTTCTATCTCAGAGAACTGCTCTTATTTAGCTGTTATTATCCTTGATTGTTCAAGTTGGGTCTGATCCTAAATTCAGCAAAATAACTGAGGAGGAATCAGTCAGCTCTCTGGATTTTGCAAGACTGAGTGTCCTTGCCACTGACTCCAAAGGGAGGGAAATCTGCTCAACCTATCTCAGGCTTAGGAAAAATATTTAGAACAGATCTAGGGACATAATGCTGCGATGTCTGGACATGATGATAAAAATATGTAATTGCATTTTGAGGCATTACTGGGTTTCTCAAAAGTTCTTTAGCAGCTAAAGCACTCCTATAACAAATAACATGTCTGGAAATCTTTTCTTGGGACAATTTGCTATTGCTTTCCATGGGAGATTTGCTTCAGCAAAGTCTGTAGAACAAGGCCTATGTAATTTTGATTATTTTTGCATGTCTATAATAATGTGCTTCAGTATTTTCATCCATTACTGGTTAAAGCTTTTTGACTTTAGGAAAAAAAATCTCGAAGCCTAAGTGAGTTATTAACCATTAACTCTAGGAATGGTTTGTGGTGATATTAAAACAGGACACATGTTTGAGTGTGGTGTCTGTGTTTGTGCTGTGCCCACAAACAAAACTACGTGAATGCCACTAACTGACAGCTGACTGGTTTCTTGTGTGTGTTTTACGTGCCAGAGCAAAGAGGGAGCTGAGAAATGCATTTTCACTGGTTAGCTTACACTTTTCTTCCCCCCAGTCAGGACAAAATGGGGATGTTGGGAAGACCTCTAATCCTGACCTTCAAAAACAAGTGTTAGAACTATGCTAACTTCAAAAAGAGAAAGAGTATTTCTCTGGAAATCTGATTCTTTTTTAACAACCAAATTTGGCTTAGATCCAGTTCAGAGTTTCCTAGCCAAGAAAATAACAGCATCTAACTGCACTTCAATTTTTCTTTTTCTTTTTATATATTTTTGAAACGGAAGTTTGATTCCTCTACATAATATGGTCCCAACAGAAAGAAATAGCCCAAGAATGCCTTTCAGGAGCAGAAAACAGTTAAATGCTAATGGACTGAGAATAATACACTGTAACATTATCAGCAATAACATGTTCTACACAATTTGCTGTAGGAGATTTGTAATAGCTCTCTGCCTGGTGCCAAACTTTAGGTGTGTCTGAAGTCACTTCACCTGAGGTTTGTTTTGGTTTTTTTTCTTCTGGGTGTTTGGGGTTTTTTACTATTATTATAACTATTATTATGTGTGTTGCTTAAATGGCAGAGGAAGTGCTATTTGGAGATCTTGTCCTTATGTATGTAATAAAACATTTACAAGGAAACCCATCTGAAATTGTTTGCTGTGTCATGTTTCCCTGCAAGTTGTGATCGGATTTTCCAGCACTCTTTCTCCAACTTGGCTTCCTTTGGAACTGAATAACAATACAGCCCTCCCCAGTGTTACTGAGGTGTTTCTTCCTTAGAAAATCTGATGCAAGTCCAGAGAAAGCCTGCGGGTTAGATGTGTGAGACAGCTGCTCCCGCATCAGCGCAGAGGCTTCTCCTGCACTTTGTGTACGGGTATTAGTATAAACCAGGCTGATTATTTTGGAAGAAGCAGAAAGGTCATTTCCTGAACAGACTGTCTTAAGTTACACTATCATTTATCAAAAAATATGCCTCTGCCTCTAAGTAAGATACTGGACTCCCTCTGGATTTTTTTTTTCCCCTCAAATGGCAGAAATCCAAAGAAATTGCTCAGTACTTCAGTGTCATTTTGGCCCTCACTTCTGCGTGTTTCCCCCACCCTTATCAATATTGGCTCCACGCCAGAGCCGAGGAAGTGTCTGTTAGTCAGCATTTGGATAAACCGGGATGCTCCCTGCGAGGGTCCCGGGCACAACCGCACGATAATCACCCAGGCGCGTCGGAAGAGAAGCCCCTCAGCTTTCACATCGCCTCCCCCACAGCTTTGTAAGGCCAGACAGCTGCAAAGCGCCCTTTGCCTGCCCCAAATGCCTCCCCAGGGCTCTCAGGAGCGCCAGAGCACCTGAGGCAGGTAACCCGGAGCGGCCCCGTGCAGAGCCGGCAGCGCTGCGGAGCCTCCCGGGTTGATTCCCTCCTTCCCTCCTTCCCTCCTTCCCTCCTTCCCTCCTTCCCCACCCGCCCCGCCACAGCGAGGGAGAATAAAGGGAAAATTTAAAAAATAAAAGCAAAAAAGAAAAGAAAAGAGGAACTCACAGTCTGCGGCTGATCCCCTCTACTGATCTCCCGCAGGAGGGCACGGAGTAACTCAGCAGGAACACGGCGAAACTCCACTGCTGGAAGAGTTTAGCGAACATTGTATCCTCCGGGGCTTAAAACCTGCAGGGAAAGGGAGGTCAGTCCCGAGGGACGGATGCGCCAGCGCCGTCCTCAAGGAGTCCCCGCTTCGGCTCTACCAGCTCCGAGGCTCCGAAGGAAAAACAAACTTTCTGAGCTCTCGGCTCACTCCTTCCAAACTTCGCTCTGTCTCTCTCCCTTCCTTGCTGTCTGCCTCTCCCTCCCTCCCTCTCTCTTTCCCTCCCTCCCTCCCTCTCTGTGTCTCTCGCTGCCCGCAGGCAAGATCTCTCTCGGTATTAGTTCAAAAAGGCATCTAGCTCTCATTTGAGCAGGGTTAGAGTGGGGTCCAGTGTGTTCCCTGAGCCCTGTTTAGCTCCAGTCCGCTACGCCGCACTCTCAGGGCTTTATGTTACAGCAGAAGCCCTCTTTGCAGATAAGGAAAGATTCCCAAAAGTCAGCTCAGCCGCTCACTTCCCCGTAAACACACGCGCGGACACCCAAACACACGCACACACACACAGGGCTGAGGCGGAGGGGGGATGCATCTCCACATCTGTCTTTCAGTATACCTCTGCAAAAAAAAAAAAAGGGTCAGGTTCACGCCTCCAGCTGCCGGAAAGTTTTGGTCCCCAACAGTGACAAGGAGCGAGACAAGCTGTGACAAGGAGAGACAAGCGAAGGTCGCTGCCTATCTGGAGAGCCCGAGCGGTCTGGGAGGAGCGGTAGCCCCAGGAGGCTCAGGGGCTGGGAAGCATGCTTGGCTCGGCAGGTTGGACTGGGCTGCAGCCTGCGATGTTCACACGCTCCGGAGCAGTCTCCGGGAGACCTGAGGGAGGACGGAGGCTTTTGCAAAGAGATGGCGCCCTAGGAACATGTGCGGAGAGAGCGAGAGCCCGGGCGGGATACCCCCATCCAAAACGGAGACTGGGAATCAGCGCTTTCCCGGGCCCGCAATCAAAAAGGAGCGGAGAAAGGGAAACACCCGGCAGCACATGCACTCAGCGGACCCCAAGGACTCCGGCCAAGCTCTCCGCATCTTCTGCAGCCGCAGACCTCTCTCGCTCACCTTCCAGCTCCCCCTTTTTGTGTTTACCCCCGGGTCAGCGCCTCCCCTGCCGCGGGGATTCCTCCCATCGGTGGGAGCACTTTTTAGCTCAAGCCCCAAAGCGCTGCCCGGGACTGTCGCCGCCTTTCCTTGCACGCACCTACCGTTGTTGCTCGCCGTTCCCCTATTAGCCGGAGGGTCGGCTCCTAATGATGCTAATTGTACGCTAGTGAAGGGAGGGGGGGGGGGGGGGGGGGGGGGGGGGGGCTGGGGGAAGGACTCGCGGTCTGTGAACACAAGCGCTCCTGGCCAAAAAAGTAAACTAGTGGAAAGTTTTCTCCTCCTCTCCCGTTTTTTTTTTCGCCTTCCACTTCGCCCTCCTTCAGCCTGGCCGGGGAGCTGCAAAGCGCTGCGTCAGGTTGCCACAGCGGTGGCCGGACACCCCCGGACCCCGCCGGGCACCGACGGCCGGCACCCCCGCCCCCCCCCCCCCCCCCCCGACGGAGGCACCAAACTTTTCCACGCCAGGACAACGCTCGGTGGTGTGAAACCCGAAGGTGACGCAGCCCCGCCCGCCTCTCCAGCCAAGGGGATGCTGCGGGGGGGACCCCGGGACAGAGCCGAGGGGGGATGCGCCCCTTGCCCCAGCGCTCTCCCGAGGGAATGCCCTGCACGCCGATCCCTTCCCACGGCCGGGCCAGCGCACACCTGGGGATGCCGGCTCCCTCCCCGCAGCATCCCGGGAGCCCGAGCCCCCCCCTCCCCGAGAGCGCGGCGGGGCCACTGGGGTCGCTGCTTGTGCCGCTGACAGCCTGATTTACAGGGAATGCTTTCCCAACACCCTCACAAGCCGCAACAAAATACTGAGGCGTGCCGGCTGATTGCTCCTTCTCATCCTGCCCCCGAATTAAAGCAGGCTCTCTGGTGAAGGTTTAGGTGCAAAAGCAAAAGCGGTTTTCTACCTGCAGGTTGTTTTTAAGTTAAACGACGCTTGCTGCCGCAATTTAAAAGCCCAGATTCCACGCCACACAGGCAAATAAAACCGACAGCGTAAGAGCTGAAATAGAAATCATGCTGAAAACATTAAATGGTTTATGCTGTAAATAAATTCCCTGAACACCTGGTAGGCTATAAATTAAAATGTATAGCTAATAGACGTCTTTGATTTACACTGCCCTTTCGACTAATTAAAAATAATTGTGAGATCCCCTGAAAGTAGCCCCCACACACTCATAGGTGTGCTGCTCACGTTAAAAGTAAAACGACCATCAAATATTTTTAGAATTTCTTCTCCCCCAGAAATTAAAAATTTGTAAAAAATACACCAAAAACCAACACACACCATCCCTTACAGACTCAGGAAAAATAAATAGTCTCTATCAACTCAGAATCCTGAAGTTTCTTCACAATTTATCACTTCACCTTTTCCTTGAGTTACAGCTGTCTGTGCCTCTCAGAGATCACCCTGGCCAACAGTGGTTGCTCTTCTCAGCAATCGCTTCCAAAACTATGTTCTATGCTTAAGAAGAAGGAAAAAATATTTAAAAAAAAAAAAAAAAAAAAAAAAGAAGAAAAGAAAAATATAAGAAGTTAAATTAATTTTTTAAAAAAGGCAATAATTTTCAAAAATCCAGCCTGCAGAGCTTTAATTCTGCCTGTAACAGATTAAGGCTTAATAAAGGGTGTTAAAAGCAGGTGCTTTTCTCCCTTGCTGCTCTTTTTATTATGAAGAACAGAAGCTTCCCCTAATATATATAGTGAGGGAGACCCTTCTCCATTGCTTTTATTGAAAAGACCAAACTTGTGACATCACTAACCACCTTCCTATGGCTGAGTTTGCCTCTTCTCTGCCTCAGTGGGCTTGGGAAAAAAAAAAAAAAAAAAAAAAAAAAAAAAAAAAAAAAAAA
>CM031879.1:64796079-64880080 GCA_018697195.1 Certhia americana | reverse complement strand
AAAAAAAAAAAAAAAAAACCCAAAAAAAAAAAACCAACACAACCCAACTATGGCTGTGCTAATACGGCAGGAACTGAGCAATGCCAAAGGCTTTTAGGAGACTCATTATCACCCTATGCCCCCCCGAGGGCTGTCATCTGCAGCCAGAGGCGCAGCACTTTGTTACCTGCCACGTACACAACCGGGCGAGCCCACGTACCCGTGAGCAAACTCCTGGTCCCAAGCCTCACCGTAAGCCTGAGCCCTCCTCCCTGGCAGAATGGGGAGAAAAGACACTTGGGGTTTAAACCTTCCCTTCCCCGCAGGATGCCGCGGGAGATGCTCTCCCGGCAGGGACCCGCCGCCACCTGCAGCATCTGCCCCCTCCGGCCCGGCCAGCTCCCGGTGTCCCCTGGCTTCGGAGGGATGGGAAGGGATGAGGCTGCACTAAAGGATGAACCGGCGAAGCTCTAGGCGCCGTTCCAATCCCCACACCTGCGCCGAACATCGCTCGGCTCCCGGAGCGCCCACGGGCACGGCTGGGAGAGGGGAAAACCCCACACTTTTGTGGGGCTTTCACCTGCCGGGGCCTCGGTGGCTGCAGGGCTCCCCGCCAAGGCCAGCAGCTTGCGGCCGCCGGCTGTTTCTCCAGCCGGGATGCGCGGAGGGAACCGCTGGTTTTGTTTGACCTGCGAAAGGCTTCACCCGCGGAGAGGTGAGGCAAAAACCTCTGTTTGCCCTTCTGGCCAAGCCCTGCCACAAGGCAAACCTTATCATTTTTGGTTTTCTGACTCCACTTTCTCCCGTCTTCCCGCCTCAAAGACAATGAGACTTTGGAGGGATGCCGCGCTTGGCTTCTGCCTCTTTTTTCCATACGTCTCAACAGGCATAAATCAGCTTTCCTACGAGGAAGTTGACCTGGGAGCTTGGCTAGAAGGATAAGTCCCTGTTCCAGGTTTGGCACGTAATTCCCGAGCGGGGAATAGGGCCAGGGGCTGCGGGCGGGTGTGTGACCGGGCTCCCCCCAGAAGCCAGCACAGGTTCAGCTCTTTGGGGAGGAGGTGCCCTTGCAGCCTCAGGGAGGCAGAGGGAAATAATGACTAAACCCCCGCCCGGCGCTCGGAGACGGGCTAAATCCTCAGCTCCGCAAACTTCCCATCCTTCACCTCTGTGGAGTCCCGCCTCTCCCTCCTCCCTCTTGTTTTATTCACAATAAAGCATTTTCGTCATTTCCCCTCCCGGATTTCTATAACCTCAGTTGCACTCGTCCAGGGCTTCGGTTCAGACGGGGAGTTTAACCTCCCCAGTCTTCCCAGGGTGGAAAAAATGGTGTTCAGCAAAAAAACACACAGGCGTGCTGACTGCCGGAGAGTCTGGCGGGGAAGGGAAGGGAGCGGCACCACAGTGATTGCTGGACTCGTCCTGCGAGGACCAGAAATCCCCTGACTTGTTCAACCTCTCTGATCCAGCGAGGTTAAAAGCCAGCTAGCGCAGCTCCCTGCAGGCGAGGTGCGAAGCCCCAGACTACTTTTCCAAGGCTCTCAGGGTGGGCTTGAGGACAGGGCTGCGGTGCAATTGGTAGCAGACACGACTGCTCGCGGATTGCGGCAGACTTTCGAGCACACACTCACTCCTGCCCGCGACCTAGCCTCTGCAGCTCCCAATTCTCATGAAGGGTGCTTTCCTCTCCTCTGACTCCCCGCTCGGGGATGAGAAACTCCTTCTTCCATGTCTGACATGCTGTGTCATCCTCGCATGGAGTGAAAGGATTTCCCGGGGAGCAAGAGAAACCCGCTTTTCCCCTCCCCATCAGCGAGTCCCGGACGTTCCGCGGCGCTCCATGCGAGCGCACAAATCTCCTTTATTGAACAGCGATAGAGCCGCTGAGCAGAGCCGCCTGCCGTAGCCGAGGGGCGGCCGGAGCTCCCCCTGCTCAGCTATTGACACAACGCGCCCTTCATTTGCACAATGTGCATTTAATTTAACGCGCCCCAGAGAGAGAGAGAGAGGGCGGGCGGGCCGGGGAGGGGGCGAAGCAAAAATACAGAAAGCTGCGTGGAACTGAGGAGAGCTTTGCCAAATCTTCTGTCTGGTTCCTAGAATCCAGCAGACAGCGAAAGGAGTAATTTTCAGATTTGAGGGCGAGGAGGCGGCGGTGAATGCCCGGGGCCGGCGCTGCCCCGCAGAGCCCGGCGGTGCCGGTGCCGGCGGAGCGTGGCCGGGATCCAGCCCCAGGGCGCTGTCCATGGTGGTGCGGCCACGGCCTTGAGCTCCTGCGTTGCCTAGGTCTGTTCTTGACTTCGGCTTGATATATATCTTAACATAGATTGAACCCTTTTTTTTTTTTTTTTTTTTTTTTTTTTTTTTTTTTTTTTTTCCTTTTACTAAATATCTATCAAATACCAACAGGAAGAAACGTGTCTGGTCTGTTTAACTCACACAAAAACTAATACCAAGCTGGGCTGGCTGGAGAACAAGAATTCAATTTAAAGAAAGGGGGAGGGAAGATTTGCAATTTGTTTTTTGTGCTATGTTGGAACAAAATCCATCCTTTTAGACACTTTTCTGAGACGAGACAGACTCACCTCCTGTCTTGGAATAGCTTAGTGGTTAATGTACTCATCTGGGATGTGGGACACGGAAGGTCAAGTCCTTCCCTTCTCTGATTCAGAGTCCTAACCCCTGGACTCTCAGTTTTTCTCAGTTTCTTTCCATCCCAGACCTAAACCCCTTTCCAATTACTTTTGTGATGAATTGATATTTTCCAATGGGTGAAAACCGAATGCTTAGTAAAGGAAAAATTCCCACCTAACAAGTTATTCTGAGCAGTTATTCTGGGATTTTTATATTAAACAAGGAGAAGTCCAGCCAGCCATCATACAGCAACAGAAAGGAATTGAAAGCTGAGAAGAGAAGGGGTGAGCTAGGAAAAAGAAACAAGTCTCCTTCTGTGGTGGCACACAGGGCTGGTGTCATTAAGACATACTTTCTTTTTCTCTTTGCAGATTATTTGGGGGAAAAAAAGAGGACTCTGTCCTTCCCGTAGCCACACAGGACTGGTAGAGTTGGGGTGTGCTTTCCTTGGATATGGTTTTGGTCCATCATTTCTATTCCTTTATCTTATGAATCAGAGGAGAAAGTTGTATTTTGGACCACCCAGCCTCATTTGACTTCCCTGCTAAGAATACGGGCTGCCTTTCCTCACTGATGGAAAGAGCTGGTTTGTGTGAAGCCTGAAGTCATGCTTGGGATTCTGGGCAGCAAGGTACTGTAACAAGCTCTACCTTGAGCATAGCCTTTATTAGCTAACATTCCTGAAGTACATATCTTTGTTTTATGCATTTTGGGTTTGTTAATCTAATTTTTTTTTTCCTAATCTCCAGTCTGCCTTCCAGGAATTCTTCTGCTTCTTGCTGTTTGTTTTAAAAAGTAGAGACAACTGCAACTGTCACGTGCATCCTCTGCTTTGACTCAGATGTGCTTTCTTGCTTCCTTTGCTCCTATGCAAGTAAAATGATCCTGTATTCTCTTCTTTCACACCACATTAATTATCTGCTTTCAATCCCTAACTCCCACTGAACAAACTGCATCTTTAAACTCTTCCCAGAAGTAGTGGGATCCGCTCCAGCTCTCACTGAAGCCAGACTGCTTCTCTTTGTTCACTTCCTTTGGATAGTGGTCAGCATCTTATATGGCCATCCCTTCTCTAAATATGGAATGTCCTTTAATCTCAGTGTGGTTTCTTTTCCAGACATGATGTCCCATAGGTTGTGAACCCTAGGCTGCAATAAGCAAAGTGGAATGGCCACCTCACTTGCTTTAATCAGGCCTTGCATAGTGAAATGTAGCCTGGAGAGTTACCCATGACACAAAGCATAATAAGCTTGGACAGCAGGAGATGTGAGCAAGCATATTTTTTAGGAGTTTCAATTACCCCTTGCGGGTTAGGGTTCTAAATTTACTAGATTAACAAATTTGAAATTCAATTAACCTGAAGAAATAAATGAGAATAAACTATTAAAGTTTATTTGCTATTATTTTTTTATCCTTAGATAAGGAAAATATTTCTTCTAGCAGCTTGCCTTACACTGAGATTAAGTTAATTGCTCCTTCACCTCCAGATTTCACATCTCTTAAAACCAGAAATATTACTCTGTGTGTTTGGTGTGACCTAGAAATGATGCTCTCCAGAAGCTGTTTTCTCTTTATTAGGAATTTAGACTATACTTTTGCCAGATGCTTGAAGAAATTTCAGTGGCTGTGGAAGATGGAAGTGTAAAGGTGTCCAAAAGAGTTCTGTCTCTGGGCAGGACTGGATGTTTACAGGCAGACCTCCTGGGTTCTGCTGCTCTTATTGATTTTCCAAGCCCTTGAGCCACCTTGAGTCTAACCTGGGCTCTGGAGCTGGCAGGTGAGGGAATGACAGCTGGGAGTTTTTCCCGGATGACTCAGGGCTGGCCCCACACAATGCGTGTGGAAACAAAGCGAGCTATACTTAGTACAGCCCGAGGACAGCTCCGGCAGGGAGCTGGAGGTGCCTGTGCTGCCAGGAGCTGAGATCCAACCTTGTAACACACACCTTGACATAAGCAGGCCATGGGCATCGCTTCAACTTGCGGGTCAGAATAACAGCAAGGGTTTGGAGTCCTCTGTATTGGAAATATTAGGGTTTCTCCACTGCTTTGTAGGCTACCTGGTTAGAAACACTGCCTTGAAGTGGGTTTCCCATCTTTGTCCTGTGGAAGCGCTGCCCTTGCTGTCTGGCTAACTTGTGAATAAGCCTTATCTCTGCAGCAGGGCAGGCAGGCCTAAAGGATCCAGAGATCTCTGCTTCACGTTGCTTTTGGCAAAGGATTGTGGCTGGACATGGAAAAGTGATGAGCTCCTTGCTTCAGTTCTGAGTGATGTATCAGTTTTGTAATTATGTGTACACATGGACAGAAAAGGCTCCTGGGCTTTCCACAAAGAGTTAATTCATTCAGGGTGTGTGGCTATTCCAGTCTTTTTCGGAGAATCTTTCAGACCCAAGGCACTGCAGAAATTCCTCACGTGAGCTCAGACGCAGCAGAGCTCCCCCTCACTTTCCTGTGTTCCATCTTTGAAAGCACAGCACTGAAACTCCCACAAGAACTTTGTGCCAAGACCAGCGGACCAGAAAAAAAATTACCTTAAAGTTGAGGGATTCCATTTGTATAAAGAGCTGGCAGGACTCAGGGAGAGGGATGTCAGATCTCATTACATCTGTATGGTTTTTCATTAACCATCCATGGAGTCACAGGAATGAATAGGGGAAAACTTTGCCACAGGTGGTGAAGCTTCGCAAATGGTCGCTTATCACTGATTATCCTCGGGATGCTTTTGTCCTCTTTTCACCAAATATCACTGTTTTTGTAGTATCAGGCCGAAAGTTAATCAGTGATAAGAGAGGCCTGTCCTGTCACAAAGGCAGGGTTTATAAGACTCATCACTTCTGTCAGTGCAGTCAGGCTGTGTCAGGCTCTTTGAGGATAACACTCATAAACTCCTTTCACGAGGCCAACCAGCATAAAGGGCTGGGTATGTGCGTGGGAGGAAGGGAAGCAAACCTGATTTCAGTGACTGCAGCTATCAGGAATATCAGCAACTTGCACTGTGGAGGCCACCTGCACGCTGTGCAATCTGTCTTCCCAAGAGCTTCAGAGCAGATGGGTTTTAATCAAGGTCTCCAGGTGCTTGTTTGTGAAATACTTTGTTTCAAGGGACACATGCGCAGTGTGAGGAGGAGGAGGGTGATATCTGTGCAGACCTCTGGAATCCTGCACTCATTAGTAACTAGTGATGATGTGCTTGTCAACACCTATAGGAAAGCCAATTTGTACTAAATTATTTAGACCTTACTCAAACAATGATGATCTTATTTGAGGTGCAGGTGCTCAGCTTCAGGCTTAGGCTTGTGTAAGCTGTTTACTTGTTGTGCCTCGAAATACATTTTCTGACAAAAAAAAAAAAGAAAAAAAAAAAAGTGAGTGTCAGAATGTACTAAACAACACCTTTATTAAACTTCAGGAGCCTTTCCCCATAAACACACAAAAGCTGAACTAAGACAGTCTTGTTAAATTTTGCAAGCCTCTAAGATCCCCTGTGTATTCTACGGAGTTTTGCACAATAGAAAACATCTCCAGGCTGCCTGTGAGCCAGAGGACTCTGCTGCACTTGGTGCTGTGTGGAGTCCTGTGCTACAAAAATACCTTCTGCTTAACAACTCACTTTCAGGACAAGTTGCTACAGGGGAAAAAAACAAGTGAAAAGGGATAACAGTAATCCCAAATCTATTTCAGTTAACTATGTATCAGTCCAGCCTGCTGTCTGTCAGTCAAGGCAGGTAAAGCTTCAGGTGAAATTTAAAGGAAATAGTTTAATGGTATAAGGGATACAAGGATTGATGTGGATGACCAGACAGGGAAAGTGGGAAGTGCTATTAGTGTGAACACATGAATAAAGAAAGAACTAAACATCCAGGTAAGGCCAAGTTCAGTTGTGAAAGGACCTAAAAGGAGAGATAAAAGGTAGTTTGTTTTTCATTTGGATTTGTTTGTTTGCTGTTTATTGGGGGTTGTTTATTTTTTTGTTTGCCATTTTAGAAAAAAAGGGGTAGGAAGCAGAAGGCTATGAATTGTATAAATTGCAGAACTGAAATAACTAGGAAAAAGGATGATTTGGACAATTCCTTTAGCAGACCAGTTGATAAATAATTTGCAGTGGCTGAGGGTTAAGATTCAGAGGTGAAGCATCCTGGTGAAAACTTCTGTATTCAAGATATCTTCTGAAAATGTTGAAAGAGGAAAATATTTGAGTATAGGACAAGTGTTGGAAGAAAAAATGCCTCAAACCCCCTTTCCTCACCACCAAAATGAAAGTCCAGAACCATCACACAAGAGGCTGTGTGTTTGATAAGATTCTTATCAACGGGGAGAAAGAATAAAAATGGTGTGTGGATTTGGAGCTCAGCTGAAATTTTAACCGTGTTAAGTTCAAGACCATACAAGTCTTGAGAGATGGAATGAAGGATGGAAGTGGATGGAGGCAGTTCCACATATCATCATTCTAAAGGCAGTTTGAGAGCGAATAAAGGTTTTGTGTTGTGTGTACCTCGTACTGTGGGTCCATAGTAAAGTTTTATCTCTTATAGTAATACAAAAAACACAGCAATCACAAAGAAAGGGTTAATGACAGCACAGTGAAAAGAAAAGCCCAAGGAAAGAAAAGTGGGAAAGGAGGAAAGATCATCTGGATATGGTTCTAAATGGCCAGGTATAGGAATGTAATGAAACTCAGTGCCCAGTGCAAAGTGAAATTTAAACAGGGTGTTGCTGAATGGAAGAAATGAGCAGTTTATGAGGATGTGGATGGAGGAGGAGATTTGGGACTTAGCCAAGAGAAAGAGGTTGGAAACTTATCTGAGAGCTGCATTAGCCAAAAGAAGAGGCTAGAAGTCAAACTAGAGACAGCTGTGAATAGTATTAGTGAGAAGAATTCTAGAGCTTGTTTCTTTTTTTTTTTTTTTTTTTTTCCTCTGGTGTTGCAAAAGCCCCACAACCTCTTTTGCAGGGGGAAAGAAATGGGAATGTTGTCAAGCATGGGTTACTTAAAGACAGGAAGAACTACAGCATGTCTAAAACAAAGTTGTGACTTTTTCTGTCTTATTTCATCCCATTGGTGTAGGACAGAAATACTCTGCCAAGTGCAAAGTTCACAGGTAAGTGATTCTGCTGGAACTTTAACTCTTATATGAACCTCAGTCAACTTCAGCTGGGTTTCAACACAGAATATTTGACTCTTCCTGTTACTGAACTTTCACCTTTGTATGAAAAGTAGGTATTTTCTCTGCTTCTTTTTTTAATCTCTCAAGTCTGTCATTGCCCTTTGTGGGTGTCTCTCTTGAGACACAACTATATAGTTGGTTTATACCCTGATTCTTGAGCTTTTCCATGCTGGCTTTTTAATTTTTGTGTACAGTTCAATCACACCCCTCTGTTATCAGAGCTGTTTTAGAAACATCTCAAGTTTTACATTACCTGCTGAAGTAATTCACACAGAAGGTACCAAGTCTTTCAAGTTTCTCTAAAGAACCAAACCACTGACGTGAAACCATTCTTTCAAATGCCAGTTAAAGGTGATTGCTTAATCCATCCTCAGTGCTGGAAGGCTCCCCAATAATATTGCCATGGGCACATAGATGGAGTTTTTCTAAATTTCTCTCATTGTTTCCCGGGCCTTGCTGGAAGCACATTATAAATAATGTAATCACATCTTTAAGTCCCTAAATTTCCATGTACAAAGTTCCATGAAATCACTGCTGTGTGAAGGAATATTGGGACTTTTTTCCCAGCTTCTTTCACAGAAGTTTCACTGCAGGTTTCATGGTCTTCTGATGAATCATACGAATGCAATGCTTGGTCACAAAGAAAATGTGAATTTGATGAATTTATCTTGTTAATTTTGCTACTTTGTCCATGCTAATGTGTTTTTTATTCTACTTATATCACCATATAACAGATAAACTCCATCTTTGATTATGTGAGAAAGACAATGAATGACTGTTTAACGAAATGAGCAGTAAAAGTGGAACTGGCCTCATTGGAATAAAAAATTAAATTATATATTTTATGTGGAAGATTAATAATTAACAAAACCAATCTGAATGTTAGAAAGTTCTGTATCTCCCCAAGTGTACTACAGCACAGACAGCTTTATCATAGCTCTGTGATTGGAAACAGTTTTCCCCAAGACTTCTTTTGACTTCAGCAGTTAAAATCTGGTTTTATTTATCATCAATGAAAGCTCATTTCTGTAACAGAGGCTGTTTTAAAGCATGAAGCTGTGTCTACTTAAGTCCTGAAAGATAAATAATTTAATTATTATTTATAACATTGTCAACAAATTGATTATTCAATCAAAACAGCTATTTAGTAATGATAGGAAATACACTAAGGGTCACAGTAAGGTACAGCAAATTCTTAGCTATAAAGAAAGAAGTCTATTGAGATGGTTTCTTTGCTAATCAGAAGCATGCCAAATTTTCAGGCTCAGGAAGTTCATTTAGGTTGCAACAAGGCAACAGTATATGGATATATTGTTCAGTTTCTTCTTTTTTTTTCCATGTGCAATAACAGAATCCTCAGTCACAGCCTGACAGAATAGGAGGGAGGATGAGAGAAAATGACTGTACAAATGCCTGGAACCAGAAATCTGTTTATTATTACAATTTATGAATTTAGAAGTTAAGAATATTTTTTCCCTACGATTTCTATGTGACTACCCCTTTGCAAAGTAATGTAAAGTGTTTGGAGATGTATCGTTTGAGCTGCTGACATAATTAATGATTTCATTAAGAGCATGAAAAGAGGCTCTTGTATTTCTCTGGCATTAGCAAGCCAAGTTCGTGTCCGAGCTCTAATAACCAAAGTTGCTTTTGCCGATCGAGACTGTTGGTCCTCTTGTTGCAAAATAAAAATTTGAAAGCCAAATATTATACTGGGCTGAGATACTTCCCAACATGTCAGGAGTGTGACATGTTTTAAATATGAGCAGCTACTATGGATTACAGACTGGCAGAAAACTTCCCAGCATTTCAAATAACAATGCAAAGATCATAAACAAGGTCCGCTTCCAGAAATTCAAAGGAAACCAATTTAAAAAATTACCACTTATCACTCCCAGTTTTCATATAGAATCCTTGCACTCCAGAAATGTTGATCCTTGAAAATCTGTGGCAATCCTAGGGAATCTGTAGAATCTGTTAGGAATGAACCATGAGTTTGGGATGTTGGCGCGCCCTTTCAGTTGTACCCTGACTGGCTTTTCATCTCACTAAGAATTTGGCTAACATCCTGAGAAAGATTGCAGGAATTCACTTCCTTCACCTTGACACCTAATGAACAACAAAGGTACAGGTGCTACAAAACCCAGACTTTGAGGGAAGGGGAGAAGAGGAACAAAAACTGGGCTGGAAGCCAGATTTGTGCTCTGGACCCACCAGAAGACAAAGCACATGGGGAGTACAAACATCCCGGGAGAGGGAGACCCACGTGCTCAAGGAAAGGACAGCTAAGCTGTTTTGGTTCAGAACCAAGCACATCAGGGGCTAAAATATTGAAATATTAAATATTAAAAAACCTGCCTAAGGATTGCAAGTCATTGCAGGACTACGTGGAGAACTCCTGTTGCTTGCCTGGCCTCAGACAGTCTCAGCTTCTTCAATGAACACTGAAATCACACAGTCCCTGTGTCAGACTTCACCATAGATTCTTCAATTTTACAAAAAACCCAATTTTTTGATGATGTTATGGTTATGAAATCAATGCTAGAAACCACGCTGAGCATATGCCTGCAAGAACTCCTTTTAAAATGAGCTAACAGGCTAAAACAGGAACATGGGCCAAAAGCAAGCCAGCTGTAGAGATGAAGGGGGAAAATGACCCTGTGTCATATGTATTTTGCTGGTTTCATGTTAACATGTATGCTTCCTTCATGTCTGCATCAATTTGTGGATACTACATTTCCAGGAAAATAAAAGGCAAATGTGGTAGTTCTCTGTGTATGTGCATTATTTCCTAGGACCTACACTTACACCAACCTTGATTTTAAAAGTCTCCAGAGAGCCTGAAAATCACCCCATTAAATCAGGATCAAGATGCAGCACTAAGGTGCAGCTAACCCTTTGGATTTCCTGTGTCAGGAGCCAACAGCAGACACAGACATTAATATAAAGTGGGTCATCTCCCAGTTAAATTCTCCTGTCTCTCAGTAATTGCTGATTTAGAGAGGGACTGGTAGATGCATTGCACCACCCATAAAACTTATTCTTCCTGACTTTTACTCAAACGTTTTCTGGCCTTGGTTAAAGTACTGGCCTCCACAACATCCTGTGGTTGACTTCCACAGTTTAATTATTATGTAGTGCGAAAAAGTACTTCCTTTTGTTTGTTTTTCATACAGAGGAAACTGAATTCTCCCTCATTTTTTATGTCATGAGAAAAAGGCAACAGTAATTTTCTGCTCATCTTCTCTTTGCCATTCAGAATTTTGTAGATGCTATTATATTTCTCTTCTGCCATCTCTTTTTCCAGCAGGGAAGTTGTAGTCCTTTACCTTTCTCTTCCTGTGTAAGCCTTTCTTTGATTTAAGTTGTTTTTCTCAGCAGAGTTATGCCCTGCATTTTTTTCCACTTCTACTTTGTCCTAACAGAGGACAATCAGACTTAGGAAACTGTTCAGAAGCATGCAAATACACCTTGAAAGAAAATTCAGAACTCATCTTGCTCTTCCTCACGCTTTTATAGGATTGCATTTCTATGGCAATGTCCAGCTGTTCACTGCTGTTCTGCAGGTTTTGTGTGAAGCTTTGCTGCTTCTGATCCCTCATGGTTTCTGTATATTCTGTCCTATGGGAGTATTTATAAAGAGTATATATATAAAGTATTTATAAACCCAGGGAGCTGGGAGTATTTATAAAGAAAATTTCAAATTGTTTTTCCTTTCTAAGCAATCCAAAGAGAAAAAAAAATGGTTTTTTTTTACTTATTTGTCTGTTAGATCCAAAGAAGAGAAGGCAAAGGAAATGGAAAAGTATAAAATATGTCTGCAAATTCCTCATGCAATTTTCAAAGCCCTAGAAAGGCCATTGTCAGGCATTATCTTAATAAGGAACTTAGCTTCCAGAACCTGTGTTTACTAACTTTTCCTTGGAAGCCCTGTTTTTAAAAGTCTGCCTTTCAGCTTTTTCTTGGGTGTGTGGCTGCATGTATATAAGTTTGAGTGTGAGAGAGTGTGAGTGTGTGTGTGTGTGAGCTCATTCGCTTTGTGCCGGGGTTAATAAAATATGAGGTCATTCTTCCTTGAGAAAGGGTTTTGTGGTCTGGCTAGAGGAAAAAAAAAGCCATGTTCAGCATTTTAATCTGTCTCTTGCTGGGGGAAAGCTCAGCTTTCTTGAGAAGCCCACTTATCACAGAGAGATCTGGGAATGGAATGGAATCCTCTGCTTCAGGATGCTCAGTCCTAACGCTCCGCATTTATGGGACTGTTACATAGAAAAAGAAAATGGGATTTATCATATATCTGTGGGTCTAGATGGGCTGTGATTCAAATATAACAGGAAAAAAAAAGTTTGTTATGAGTTTTGCACATGTATAGTATATGTGGAGATATGTGTACATATGCTTATAATTGTGACATACATTATATATATATTTATGTATAGATGTATCTATTTGCACACAATAGTAAGTCCAGGGTGTAACAGGAAACTCCTCTGTCTAGGAAGGTCCTCTTGGAGGTAAGCAATCAAGGTATGGTGTTTATGCTCACTCCACTTTCGAGAACCTGACAGAATTTCACATATTGCTCCATTCATGAAATGCTTTTATTCCCAGCTTCTGTCTCCTTAGGGTGAATATCTGTTACACCAACTCTGTGAGATGCCCTTTGAGATAACTGCAGTTATAATGCTATTATTTGATGCCACATTCACATCAGCAGGAGACTCAAGAACCTTTCCACGTGTCCACATGCAGAAGGCACAGCCTGGGTTGTGATTTTTAGCTGTGTGACTGCAAGACCTTCCTCGGGACAGATAGGAGATGTATGAGTTCAGAGTGCAGATGAGATAAATGAGATTTGCTCAAACTGAAACCCAGCTAGGGAGGAAATTCTCCAGTGGTAGAAAGTGGGCACAGGGTGTTTCTTCCTGAAGTGGATTGGTTTGGGAAAGTTTTAAGCAACTGAAAATTGAAGATTAAAAATGTGTAGAGAAGGAGAGAGCCCAGGGCTGATCTGGTTAGTGAGAAAGGGTTGGCAAAGGGTTATGAAACCTCATGTCTGGGACTGCATCTTGTGGTAAGGAAACATTTACCACAGCAACCAATGTGTACTGGACAGAGCTGAAAGTCCTTTCTCCCAGTCAATCCACTTGAAATGAACTTTTACGATCCGAAATGCTAAACTGTACTTGTGTAAACTGCACGTCTGCACCTAGAAAGCATCCATTGTGAGGTTTTCCTGGTTTCTCCCAGGGTACCACACACCTAGCAGTGCACAGGACTGGTGAGTGAGAAGATTAACAGGTGTGACTGTAACGCAGGACCAAATAATAAAACCTGAAAACCAAACTGGCATTTAATGGCGAAGCAGACCGACAGAAAAGTAAATCTATTTTTACCATATTTTTCTCAGCACCATCAGGCCCTGACTACGTGCCTCTTTCCATTTGCTCTGACTTCAGAGCTGGGCTGCAGTTGCAGCAAGCTCCTTTTCAGTTGACACATCCAAAAAGAAACACCTCATGCAACCACACGCTGAGTCAGTGCTAGCTTTAATGGGAAAATAGTAGTTGATGCCCTTTAGGTATTCAAACAATAGCTGAAGTATTAATCATTCTGCTTTTAATGCAGACATGAACAAGCCCTTTCCTTAAATATATTTATTTGAGCATTATTTCCATGTCATTACTGATTCAGTTCTGCCGCTATGCTCTGACTACTGAATGGAAAGTAGGAAAATATTAATTTAAAATCATAAAAATTACCGTGTTGTTAGGTTGTGAAATTGTGATTATGATTAATGGGTGTTTTAACAAAGTGTGTGCAGGTTTTTTAAAACTTCGTTGTACACAGTTCTACAAGAACTACATTATACATTCTATTCTTGAAGAATAATTTATCCTGTAGGAACAAGTATGCCTTACAATGAATTTTCCTCTTTATGGAACATCTTCCTTCTATGGCCTTCCCAAATACCAAACAGACTTAAAATATAACTTGGAGATCTTAACATGAGTTTGTTTGAAAGCCCAAGGAATGACTTCCCTTAGATTTGATGGCTCTACACACCCACAAATACTTTAACTTTATTCATTGTTAAAATGGGATGGCGTCAAAAAGCATTTCAACATTGCATGTCAGTACTCAATAATATTTCATGAAAATGCACACAGGAAGAGAACATAACACCCTTCAAAAGCTGCAGCAAAATTAAATGCAGTGCCTTGAGAGGAGTTCTGAGTGGGACATGGACATCATTTTTGCCTAGTCTTCTTACAGGAACTGTGTAATTTTAGGTATCAAAAGAGATTTCCTCCTCATCCTCATATCTTTGTGTGGCCTTTTTTGGGAAAATACTGACCAAAAGAGTAGTTAAGGAAGGTTACATTAACAGGGCTCCTTGGGAAAAAAGTTTGTAACATTGTCTTGAAACAATTAACCCATAGGCATTGCTGGAAAGTGAGTAAACAGTAATCCCAGAGGTAATCCTCGTAGTCTCAGCCAGAATGGGAATTTTTAATTTCCAGACCTTTCTTTGCAGAATTCTTCCCTTTTGTCAGATGGATCATGGGAATTCAGAAGTCCTCACAAGATGGCCTTTGAATATCTGCTGCTCCAACACGCTGAGTTTAAGATTTTACCCTAATGGGTCTCGAGATGACACCACGGAGACTATGGGAATTGCATTCTCCTTTCCCCTGCCAAAGCAGGCTGCTGTTACTCCTGCCTTGTGGGAATATTTTGAGCTCAGCTTCTGCTGAACAACTGCAAAACCTTGCTGCAGCCATTCCTAAGCACAGCTCAGGCTGCAGCTCCCCAGGTTTGCAGACAGCAGTGCTAGGGAGCTGGGAGCACTCCCAGCACAACCACAGTGCTTGTTGGGATGCTGGGGAGACACAGGATGCAGAACTGCTCTTGGGCAGGAGGTGGGTGTGCTGGGATGCTCAGCCCAAAAGCAGCAGCAGTTCTGCCTGATCCAGAGCACACCAGACTGCAACACTGCTTCCCATTTCCTTAAGGACAGACTTTTGTTCGTGATGCCTTGTGGGTTTGCTGTTGCTTCCACCCTCCAGCAGCAACAGGGCCTCAGTTCACTGATTTCTCAGGATCTCAGTTCACTGCTTTCTTGTGCTGCTCACTTGCTTCCCATCACTCTGTTGCTGCTCTTAGGGTCTGTTTCAAGCACAAAAATAAATGAACGGAGCTATGACCACATGCCTGACTTTAGGAGGTGTGCTGGTTTTCCCTTCCGCTTCCCCCACCTTTTTTTTCCTCCAACAGTTGGTGTATTAGGTCCAGATTAATTTGGTCCATTTAGTTTAAGTTGTCACATCTTCAGGGCGACCAGGAGTTGCCTCATTTTCCAGATTCCTGTCACAAGTTCCTGTGACAAAATAGTAATGTTTTCCTGCCATTGAGGTCTGCAATACATCGACTTACAGAAGGCAATTGTGAATTTGTTGGTTCTCCACCTTTGGAAACCTTACAATGGAAACTAAAACAGCAGCCTTCTCTCATTAGATTTAAGTGTGCAATTTCACCTTAGATAAAGGCATTTAATTAATAGATGTCACAAAAAATATTCTATTCTAAACAGTCATTTATCATTCCCCATTGATAACAATTGACCTCCAGGCCTAATAATGCAAGCAATTTTCAACTGTCATGAGACAGAAAGAGGTTATTCAGTTCAGTACAAAACGTCATTCCCTGTGTGAACTGGACATCTGAGGGAGATGTACAGTGAGTTCTAACTCTAAATTTTACTTCTAAGTGATGTCTTTATTACTTATTTTCTTGTAACCCTCCCTCTTCCTTTCATTCAATTCTCTTTTCTTTGTCAACAGCTCCCACATTCCAGATACCTCATCCCAATGACTTGTTCTTCCTTCCTTGTTTCCTGCCACCATTCCATGACCCCACTGGCTGTTGCAATCCTGTGCCTCTCACATTGAGTCCCCTTGGTGGACTGGCAGAGGGGTTTTGCCTGTACCAGCCCAAGGCATTGCCATTCATGGAGATGTTCAGCTTGCAGCATGAAGGCAGACACATCAAATCTCTGAGGGTGTTTTGCTACTTGCCAGAATAACCCTGGGTTCTGGAAAATGCAGAGAAAAAAAAAATGATGATTTTCAACACCTCTGTTACTTGTCCAAATTTGAATTTATTAACAGTACCAGAGAAAGGCATGACACTGGCCCTTGGGCAATCCCCACTTCTGCCAGGTTTCAAAGACAAACAGTGTAGGTGTTAACGTTATTCAAAAATTGATTGAAAGAATCTTAGGGTGGAAAGCATTAGGCAACTTCCACACAGGGGCTGGTGCCAGCTCCCACTACAATAACAGTCTCGTCTGCCTCACCATGCCCAGGCACTACAGGATCAGATTTAGGGCAAAGTGTCAACTGCAGCCTGATTCTGGTTCCTCTTTCAGCTCTTCTCACTCACTCCCTTTGCTTAACCAAATGTTTCTAATCTCAGAGAGGAGACTGGGGAGCTGGATATGGGGAACAGCTTCAGGTCAGCACCTCAGAGGGATGGGACGTGTGGGCAGTGGGGAATAGGATCCCCTAGCAGGGAAAACAGCCTCAAAGGCTGTGTGGGCAGCTTGGTGCTTCTCTTTGTGGGTCTTTTCTCCTCTCTGGTGCTCTAGGGTCTCGTTGAAATGTCATTCATTAGTCTCACATCTGCTGCGGGGCTGGATTCTCTTCCCATTTATTTCAAAACCTGTCTGGTGTCCAGCAGTGCTTTCTGTCAGGCTGGGATGCCTACCTGGGACAAATGGGATTAAGAGAAGAGATTAGGAAAAGCAATCCCAATCTGATTGAACATCTCTGAAAGGTACAATAAATGTCCCATAGCACACACAGTGAATGACTGGGCTCCCTTCACAGCTTTGTTTGGGGATGAGTTGCACTGGAGGGCTGAATTTGGCCAACTGTCTTTCAGTTTCTATTTATTAATCTCATCTAATTTAATGACAGGAAATGAGTAATGAAATTCAGCAGTGACAGGCTGCTTTTTTAGGCCAAATGATTCTCATCTGAGCTAAAAGGGCCCCAAACCATTCGCTCTGCTGCTGGCTAATTCAAACAATTTTAGAAAATTTGAAAAATAAAAACCCTTCAGTGACAAATTTAAAGCATTAATGGGAGGCAATACTAGAAAGTGTTAGCTCTTCAGAGTCTCCCACAGTGGGTTCTGATGGCCATGTCCACTGCCACCAGTGGCAATGGGATGGTGTTTATAAGCTGGCCACAGTTTGCAGCAAGGTGGGCAGAGGTGAGTTAGCAATATTTACTCTTTCTCATAAATTCCAAGAAAAACATGCACACCTGCTGGGATAATGTCTAAAATGGTGTTTTGGTGTTTTTCAGTTTGTTTCCATACTCCTTCATCTGTTGTATGTCATTTCCAAGCTACAATGAGGGGGAAAGAGGAACAGAAGAAGCCAGATGAAGTGAGATATTTTTTAAATTTAAATGTGAAGGTATTGCCTGGAGGTATTTTCAGCTACAACCAGAGGTTTTGGAATAGAAGTTTAATTGATGTGATGTCATAAAATAAATAGAATAAATTTATGAATTGATGGTCTCTCAGTCTGGCTCTCGGTGGGTGGCAGGTATCTACATTAAAAAGACCATCAGGACTGGCACCTCTCTTGGCAGTGTCAGCCAGGAACCTAAGCATTAATTTGGCATGGGGATTACACTGTCCTTCAAGGTGGTCTCTCCAGGTGATGGCTTCAGCACCACGTTGCATTCATGAGGGGAGGTCTGGGGGTGGCACAGGAGGCAGAAAGGACTATCAGTGCCCCAGCAGGACCTGTGCATGCACCACTGGAAGCTGTCTTCTCCAGAGCTGTCAATCTGACTTCTTAGTGGTGACCTCGTCACCACCACTAAGTGAGCTATTAAAATGTCAAGGAAGTTGTTTGTTTGTTTGCTTTTAATGTTTGTGTTTTTGTTGGTTTCTAGTTTTTTTTTTTTTTTTTTTTCGCTTTGAGTGCTGAAGGGCCCCTTGTTAAGAAAGTGTTGGTGAGATCAGAAGGGTTTGCTGTGCCATATTAAACACGGTCCCCACGCTGTGGGAGGGGTGGCGTGTTCAAAGGACCTTAGGGCCACAGAGCAGCACTGATGCCAAGGATCAGGGCTGGGTAGAAGGGGAACTGTCTGAGAACTGACAGGCAACTTGCTGAGGTTACAGTTAAGCCTTGAAGGGGACAGGAATTCATCTGGAAAGGACCATTGCCAGAAGATAATCTGGAAATGTAGGTCCTGCAAATGTCTCCTGACCCGAGGATACAGGCAACAGGGCTTATCCCCACTTTTGTAAGATGAAACTGTCCCTGTGTGGGTGGGGACAGATGTTGTGAAAGCTGAAGGGCTGTAACCAAACCCAAATAAGCATTTTCCTTTATGGTATTACATTATAACTCCAAATTAGGGTCTGCAATTCCAGCTGCTGTGAATGTAATAGCAGGCTACTGGAACTCTGCATCCCGATGAAGTTTCTGCCAAGATACTCAATCCAGATGTACAGGGTGAAGTTGATATTTTAAAAATTATTATTTTTAAAATTTTATTTGGCAGAGGGTGAAATCTACACCTTCAAGCAGAGGGGAATTTTTCAGCCCTACCCCTCAGTCTCCTGGGGTTTAGGTGAAATACTTAGATAACAGACTGTGAGGAAAGGGAGAGAAACCATTTCCAACTAACTCTTGGTGTCTTAATGAGGTTATGTTTGAAAAATAACTATCTACACATGCCATCTTTCCTATGTTGAAAAAAAAAAAAGTAAAAAAATAAGATTTTCAAGCAACACGTAGCACAAGAATTTCACGTTGCTCTGCTGCATTAAGGTACTTTGCCCAGGCAAGCATGATTGTAGGGAAAACTCTGTCTGCCCTTGTTCATTCATGGATTCCTGTGACTACGTACATTATTATTGCTAAATATAAACTGTGTCCTAACAACAGTTTTGATTTAAAGAGGTGATGGAGACAGAGGAGTTGTATGGTCTGGGACGTTACTCACTGTTTCAAAAAAAAAAAAAAAGCCTCATGAGAAGCCTCAGAATTAATACTTGACTGAAGTAGCAATTGTCATAATTATGCCAAGTCTGCACTATTATTTTACACCTCCTCAATACAATGTGGAATTATAGGATTCCAGTAAATGCTGCCATGACCATTTCATCAGATAAGTGCATTCCAGTTACTATCTTTCTTTATTTTAGGTATGATCATTGCTCCTTACAGTTTGAAAAAAAGAAAATTGGTAGGAGTCAGAGAAAGTAAGTCCTGGATTCAGTTGTACAGTTCTCTCTTCCCTGCCTCCTTCCTCTCATCTCATGTCTTTATATGGTTAATTTTTGAAGAATCCTCTTGAAATGCCAATTATAACATCTTTTAACATTTACACAGTTTAAATAAAACCTATCAAACTTTATTAACAGGAAAAGAAAAGCAGCACGTGATAGTCTTGTTAAACCATGTTAATGAATACATGCTGAGTCTTGGTTTCTGTTAAGGTATTTCTTTTATTTCAGAAGAGGTTTTGTGGTATGGGGATTTTTGAGGAGGAGCAGGAGGAGGTGGAAATGGGGGGGCCTCTGGCCATGGTCCACCTACATGAAAGTCTGGGAGAATTGTTTTATTAATTCCTTTTTGCCCCACCACTTCTAAATTACATTTTTGTCTTCCCAAGTTTTAATCTTTGCATCAACTAATTGTTCTTGAAACTCCGCTTTGTGGCTACGTTCAAGAATTAATCAATGAGTATTTCCTTTAATGCTTGGCATTTGCTAAATCTATAAATGTATGTGTATTTGCTTGTGTGTATGAAGACAAATATATGAAGGAAACAATTTCATAAACAGTGTATTTGAATAGCAGTGAATGGAATTGCCAGCACTGAGAAAGGAATTCCTATTTGTGCTGGAAGTCACTGGGGCTCATGCAGCACCCGAGGCTCAAAAATAATCTTAAGGTAGAATTCCTGGGATTTAGCAGTACAAATATATAATAAAAATCCAGACAGATCAACCTCCCTTGCAATAAGTTGCGCTGGGCTAGTCAGAAAGATTCTAAATTCTCTGGAAGGTTATACAGCAGAAGCTCTGCTATCAAAATGATAGCTTGTGTTTGCAGCAGGAAGAATCCCTTTGTAAGGACTTTATATTTGACTTTGACTCCCAGGCAGTGCAGTGCCTTAGTGAGTTTACTCATTTTGAAAGGATAAGAGACTGAAGCACTACAGAAAAGAGCAGTCAGGATCTCCAAATAGGTAAACATAAACATTAAAATAGGTGAGACCTGAAACTATATAGATCCACGTCATCTTGACTGGAATTCTGCTTGCATATTCACTTCCTTTCTCTCTCCCCCCCCCCCCCCCCCCTTTTCCCTCCTTTCCCTTTCTGTTCCCCTTCCACTTTTCTTCCTTTTCTCTTTCTTGCTTGCCCCCTGTTTTCCCTTTTCCCTTTCTGCCCTTTTCTCCCTTTTTCTCACCCTTCATCCCTTTCCTCACTAGTCTCCTTTGCCCTTATTTTTTTCCCCTTTTTTAAAAAAAACCTTTTTAATGTCCCCTTTCACATAATCTTTTGCTAAGTTGAGCACAACTTCAGACTAGTTTGGGTCTCTCAAGTCCTCAGGAAACTGTGTCTAGTCTCCCCTTCCACTAATAATATTCTACTGCATTTACTGTAGAGTGCAGAATGTCAGAATTCAAAGGACTAGGACAGTGAATACAATCCTACGGTGATGGAACCCTCTCTGATTTATGTGGCAACCTTGGCAAAAGGAAGTATTTAACTCCCTGCCCCTGGGGAAGGGTGGAGCAGTTGTGTTGTTACACTTAGTTCAGAGCATGTTCAAATAAAAAAAAGCTGAGCATGTTGGCAGAGGGACGCTTCTCAGTTTTCATTGCTGTTTGTCTCTAGTGTTGAAAAAATGCCCAGGTACGTGTGGCCCAACTCATGAGAGAGCCCAAACACCACGTTATGGAGCACTTCCTCCTGAGTGCCACCACACAACACACAACAGGACAACCAGGGGATCAGCCCCAGCCAGCCTGGGGTTGTAAAAGACTGGTCTGATCCCATTCCATGACAAGATGTCCCACTGAGTAGAGGAGGGAAAGGCTGTGGATGTTGCTTACCTGAACTTTGGGAAAGCTTTTGACACTGTCTCCCACAAAACTCTCCTGGCTGCTCATGGGCAGCTCACAGGTGGAAAAGTGGCTGGATGGTCAGGCCCAGAGGGTGGGAAATGGGGCTGGATCCTGTTGGGGCCCAGTCACTGCTGGTGTTCTGTCGGCCCTGCCTTTGCATATTTTCTTTCTAGCCTTCTGATGCTTTCAAATTCCTGGAGTTAGATCCCACTCACACATCTCTGTAAACAACAATTGTTTACATTCCTCTCCAGAGGAAGCGACAAGTGATGGACCTTTGGTTTGACCAGTGTGGTCTGAGAGGAAGCTACCTATCAGACCAATCACTGAGCAACTTTTGTAGCGTATATAAATCGGAGTTTTACAATAAACTTCCTCTTTCTTCTGCCCTTGCTCAAGGAGAAGTGTCTGCATGTGATTTATCTCGTGTTGTATTGTGACAGTGTTCCCCAGGGCCCATTCTGTTCAATGTCTTCATCCATCATCTGGATCCTGCTTGGACTCTGATGATCTTAAGGGTCTTCTCCAACCCAAATGATTCCATTCCATTAAAAAGTAAAGGCCTTGGAAATGAAGAGCATTTGATAGCCCCAGGACCCATTGAATAGCCAGGAGCAGAGTTGAGGGTGGGAAGGGAGCTGTCCACCAACCTTTAACGTCCTTATGCACAACATGCCCACTGCAGGGGATACGGTGCAGAAATTAGGAATGGCATTGAGCTCTCCTCCAGATAAGACTTGCATTCATTCTGAAAGAGGTTTACTTTTAATGGCAATTAAGTGACACTAGTGAAATGTGTGTGAGGGAAAGTGCCACAGATCACCTACAACAGCCTTTCGTTGTTTGCACTTCAAAAGGCCCTAGAAATTTCAACATGGTGGTGACTAGTAACTGTAGTGAACTCTTAATGGACATTTTTCCATTCTTGAAGACCTTTATTATTAGTCACTGAACTGGTTTTATTAATTTAATTCTCAAACACTTCAAAGCAATGTTTTTATCCTTCACATCCCTAAGATTCCACAGACATGTGACTTCACTTATTTAACTTAAAGACATGACAGACTTTTCTTATATCCTGCTATGACAGTGGGAACAAGGACCATTAGTCCCTCATGTGTATGTAAAGGATCTGCCTGTAGGCAAGTCCATGTGCACTTTCTCTCTCCTCTAGTAAATCTTTCTAGAAGGGTGTAAGCAGGCATGGTGTTCCCTTTGTGACCCTACAGTGGTACAGAGAAACCTTGTGAAATATTCATTTTCTGCAGCTGAAAGAACCAATAGGAACAACCAAATTAGAGATGGCAGTAATAAGGATAATGAAATCCTTGCCAATCACACTAAAAATGTTTTGGAGAAAGAAGGGAAGGGAAACACCTGAGCAAAAGCTATATCGGCTTGTCTCAGTCATGTTTATG
The DNA here is from genome assembly GCA_018697195.1 of Certhia americana. Lineage (NCBI taxonomy): Eukaryota > Metazoa > Chordata > Aves > Passeriformes > Certhiidae > Certhia > Certhia americana. Next base: position 64,857,716 of record CM031879.1, on the reverse strand, counting down.
TGTTTTCTGGTGGTCTGTTTTAGTAATCCCTGTTTCAGTCTGTATACAGAGGGCACATGAAGCAAAGGTATCTTTTCTGTTCATACTGAATTTGAATATTTAATGTAGCTTAGACAAATTGTGTTAGTGCATTGCACAGTCACACATTTCACTTAAGCATTGTTGGATCATTTTTGCTAAACTGGAGTACAACTTGAAGGACTTTTACCAGATTTCTTAGAGCCAGTGGGATTAGTTTGGCTCTGTGACATAAGAAAACATCTTTGCTTTGTTACAAATATATGGTCAGATCTGGCTCTCAGACACATAAGAGCTAACTAAAAATAACATTCAAAGTGTCAGTTTTGCTTCACGGGACTGAGAAGAGCTCTGCTCTTATCAAGCATTGCAACAGCAATGAGTTGTGGCCATGGCAGTGACACGAATGTGGTTCTTCTGAACTCCAGAAGTTGGTGTCTAAACATGAGTTACTTTGGAAAGAGGGGTTTAGGTCAGTGCTGCTTCTTTGTGAAGGCTCTGGTCACGCTTCCACTGCAGTTTCACTAGCTGAGCTGCACTGTCTACTATAATAGACACTTTCCCAGGGATTAAATGTGTTTACATTTGTGGTTGCTTTGAAAGCACTGTGAAGCCTTTTTATTTAATTAAATTAACATCTATTCTCTTTAGTGAAACATAATGTGCATTCTCCCTTTATATTCATTCTTCACCTTAGGCAATTTGGATAACATTGTTGGGTTGTTAGCTGAGATTAGCTTCGCATAGGATTGTGCTGGCTTTGCGAAATGTATTCTTTCAGATCTTTTCAACTCTTGAGTTTGTTTGGTAGTGAATGAATAAAATGTATCATCCTGTAGGCTAGAATTCACCTAATTGCCATCTATCATATTTCAAGGGAGCTCAACCAAATAAGTTATTTCCTTACACAATTAATATATTGCCTAATCTTCTAATTCCTTAAAACAAAAGAAGTATCCTGATTGTTCTGCGTGGTAAAAAGTAGAAAATGTATTTTTCTTTCATGGCCCCTATTTTTTTTTTTATTTTTCCCCTTCTTTAAAGTAATAATAAGTGTTCAGACTTCATCAAGCTGATACGTGGTGAGTTCAAAAGACTGCAAGGAATAAAAAAGAAAAAGGCTTAATGGATATTTATAACAGGCAGCATTCATAACTGTCCTGCTTTAATGCAGGTTTGCTATCCTTTTTCATATTTTATGTGGTCCATTTCCCTCCATATAAAATACAGACTTGCAATATGGGTATGCTCTCACTGTTTCACTTCATCTTAGAGCAGATGGAGATGCCATTTCCTCGAAGGAATAAAAGGACATTAATCTGTGCTTCACACAATGTTTCATTAAGAACACCTCTGTGCACTATCAGGGGAGAAACCAGTTGTAGGAACCAAAAAGACTTAGAGCACCTCTTTTATTTTGTCCCACTGTAGTACAGGAATTAGCAAGAAAAGAAACGAGAAATCAGTGTATAGACATTTCCTAGGGATTGATAACTAGAAAAATGCAACTAAAACTGTGGCCAGACATGAGGGACTTTATTTGAAAAATGAAGGCTTAAAAACCACTTTTATTTTCCAGTTTGCTCAGTGCTCCAGTGGCCACCATACAGATGGAAAGGGGAGCATTTTTTTAAGCAATACAGTTTCCCTTTAAATTTGCCACAGTGAAAGTAGTTTTCAAGCACCTCTTGCCAATTTTTAAAACATCATGATGGCTATTTTTCTAGCAATGACTGAAGTCATTGCTATTCTGAGTGATTACAGGACAGTGGTATGGCAAATATCATAACTGACTCAACGTCAATTTGGGCATGTGTAAGAAATGGGATTTCTAGGTAATACATTTCTGGTACTATTAGGTAAGTCCTGCTAGGAACTGGATGAATATAATCCCAAGGATTTGGCGTCCTTCACATATTTCCTTCTATTCTTCCTCCTCTGACACTGTCACTGCCTCTTGCCAGCCTGTCCATCAAAAAACCCAAACAAACCCACTTTTCTTCACCTGTATGTTCAGCATTTGTTGCTACCTTCCCCTTCTGCACGGCATCTGCAGGAAGAAGAAAAGAAGGGATGTTTCCTTGTGGCATTGTTTAAGGCTGAGGAGAAGGAACAAGCGTGGCCTGTTGGTTAATGGAGTCACTGTTTATTCTAAGCTGTGGTTCATGTAATTCAAGAGAAGCAAGTACTTTTCTGCAGACTTCCTTTGCACTCAGCTGCTTGGGACAAATTCTGCTCCCGTGCTCCAACTAATTGTGTGAACTAAACACAGAGCTTCTCTCCCTGGAGTCACAGGATCTTTTATCCAAAAAGAGATATCAGGAGAAACACTTGCAGAGCTAGTGGAGAATTATCTGCCACTAGTTATTTTATTTTTTGTGGAAACTGCTGACCTGCTGAAGTGATTCTTTCTGTGAAACTACATTTGTTGTGAGGAAATAAGAATCAGGAACAAATTCTCAGAAACTGAAAGAAGAATAGAAAAAGGGATTGAAAGAATGAGATGTCTTGGCCCACATGTCTCCTGCCAGACACAGATGATTCAGGCTCAAAGGATTGATCTGAAGGAGGCAAAGCAGGGACCTGCTCAGGCACCTTGCAGTCTCTGTGTGAAAGTTACAGTTTTCCATACATATTGAAGCAGTTCCTAGCTCTATCCTACTGAAACCTGGAAGAAGAAATGAAACAAAGGAGAGAGGAGGGCAAGAAGGAAGATTGGTTGATTTTCAGGACATAATAGATGTTTCCTATGCTACATGTTTTCTATGCAAGTATCTCTCAGTAAGTTTAAACTTGGAGCCATAATGTGTGTGACAGGTTTGTGTGCAATTAAAGTTAATTAATTCCCATTTCTCTCACCTTCCAAATCATCTTTTGATGTCAGATCTCTTCTCTGGGAGTAAATGAAGGTAAACCTCAAACACAGTATCTGCCAGGATCGACAGAAGTAAGGTAGCACACTTCTTTCCATCTGAGAGGTTTCTGGAGATGCCTTTGAGCAACTGTTGGTTACACCTGATCTACTGCAATGAATTCTTTCTTTCACTGACCCTAAAAGTCCTTTGTATCGGAAAGAGCAAACTGTTGTGGGACTCATATTGTAGTACTGTTTCAAAACACTGTTAAAGACAGAAGAGCTGATTTGCATCTCCGGCATCCATCAAGGTTCAGATAAATTATCCTCGTAGTTGTTTGTGTTTTTCTATTTTCACCCTTCTCTGAAAGTAATCTCAAAAGAAAAGAGCCAAACTAAGAATTTTTCTAATTTTTGGGAGAGTGTACTGAACAGAAAGACTTCAATAAGTTCAGTGCTGCTTCTCAGACCTTAGAGAAGTTACTACACAGATACTTTGATTTAGTCTGTGCTTCCAAAAGCCGGATGTGCACTGATCTAAACAAATCTTTTGCTGCTTAAGGAGCTTTTTAGTAAAATTTAATATCTCAAATTCAATGCATCTGGAAACTGTTAGTTCTACTGTACAAATTGCTAATGTTACCTTGGGAGGAAAGGGAGTTGGAAAGTAAAGACCTAAAATGTCACAGAGGTAAAGACCAGATCAGTATGAAGCTGGAATGTTTCATGGTAATTGTTAATTATTTTTGTACTTGTGTGAATAAGTAGTCCTCATGCAGAAGTGACCCAGACCACACTAAAAGCAGTTGTGAAGATGGCATATCCCAAAAAATGGGAAACTTTATACCTAGTCTGGCATGAGACAGATTGAAAAGCCGATACATTTAGTTGTAGGGCTTCCAGAACACTCAGTCCACAAAGAAGTGCTGCTTGAGCCTGTACACGCTGAAAATTATTGGATTAAGTTATCAAAATACTCAAAATTTCATGTTAAACACTTCTGAAATTTTCACCCATAGCCTGTCAATTCCCTGTGCATCAATTATATGTCTGAATATGTAAAATATTTGCATATATGGGGTGATCAAGTTGAGGGGTAAATCTAAGGTTGGATATGGGAGAATAAGCAATAGTAAATGTGGACATAAACTCAGCTGAGTAAATAAAAGAAGACTGTAAATACATGCACAAATTACAAAAATTAATTTTTAGAAAGCATTGAAGTATATTTTTTTCTTCTGTTTTGAGCATATAATATCCTATCTATTGTTAATACATGTGAAATTCAAGAGCAGAATAAAATAGCAGAGATCTTCCAGGCTAGGCTGTTTTGGGCTAGTTTTTAGAAGAATTTTATTTACACTGGTCTTTGTGTTTAATTAGTTTTATTTTGGGCTCTGACATAGCTAGAAGCAACTGTTGTGTGTTTCACTAGGATTCTGGGAAATTCTCTCTTCCAAAAGATATAAAGTTCACTTATCTAACCCTGGAGGGCTTCAATTTATCAAACTTTAAGATAATTACCTGTTTATATATATATTTGTACATGTAGGTACAAAAGCTGTGGCCTGTGACAGAACCCTGCCCAAGCTGAGCCTCCTGCAAGAATATCAGATTTTTTTGTGGTTTCCATCTCTTATATTAAAGAAGATGGATTAGAGTGTTAGAAGCAAATTATGTGGCTGAAATTTAATTAGTCTATCTATTGCAACCGCTTCCAAAACAAAGGGGAAAATTTTCAGAATGTCTTCTGAAGAACAAGATAAAGTTGGCATTTTAAAGGATCACAGAAGCACTCTAGATAAGAGGTTACAAATTGAAAATAAGTCAATAATAATTCAATTTCAAAAAGGTCAAAAATTCCTACTAGGCTGTGTGAACCATTTCCAACTCTGATTTTTCACAGGCTGAAAAAGTCAGTAGGACAGCAGCAAAAATGATTGGAGTCTTAGGAAAAGGTAGCACAGAAAAAAATGGAGTGAACTGTGGATGTAGTCTACAGAAAATAATGAGGCAGCCCATCTTGCTATACACAGAAGTTGCTACAAAGACAAAAGGGAATAGCTTATTTTCTTATGTCTTTACTGGACAGGACAGAAAGTAATAGGGCAAACTGGAATGTTTAATCTGGATACTAGGAAGAATCTTCCTAATATTAGGAAGAGTTGCTTCTGGATTTTACTGACTGTGAGAAGAGACTGGAGATGCCTCAGCTGAGTTGCAGTTGCTTGCTCCTGTCTTGGGCAGCAGGATATACTCCATAACCCACTCAGGCCTCTTCCAGGACTATTTTGTATGACTTTACTGACATTTTGAAATATAATCATGCCAAAATTAACATGATTTTTTTTCTCTGTAAAGTGTTTTGCAGTGGTTTGGTCCCAGGTAATGAGATTATGCAGAATCACTCTTTTATTACCCATTTTTAATATTCCAGAGGCATGCAAATTTCTACTCATGGACCTGTCATATTTTCTTCACAGCAGGTTTTGTGTCCATGAAGACAATATCAGAGTGGGTTTAAAATCTGTGCTTATGTAGAGCACAAAAATAGGAGGGGAAGCCAGTTAAGATGCTGTCTTAATAAAAAAACTTTGGCTGAAGTGTACTCAGATAGTTTAGAGCTGTGACACAGTGTTCCAATTCATCTAACCATATGTAAGTGCTTTCACTAATGTTCCCTAAGCTTGAGATAAGCTTTGTGATTTGACTCTCTATAAATGCATCTTTATGCGTGCATGGTTTTGTTAGCTAGCAGGAATTGGATAGGAACATGCTCTTTTTTCTTGCCTGTGGGACATGAATATTGTCCCTACAGTTCAAGACATTGTCATTCCTACTTCTTGGCCCCAGTGAGACTTATGATTATGAGTTTCCTTGAGTTGGAATGACATAAAAACATAAATGAGAAATATTACCTTTTTGTTTTATTTAATGGAAAACATCCAGAAGTGCTCCTTTGGGAGACAGCACTGAAATGGCTAGTTTTACCAAGTTCCTAGGACTGAAAAATAAGTGTGTATGGCTTCAACTCTTGTAACTTTGGGTGGAAAGAAAGATGCTAAAACCTCGTCCTTTCCACCTCCGTCTTTCCTAATTCCTTAGCATAAGAAAGTCCTTCTGATATCATGTCTTGACAAAGTCCCACATTATTTTCTGTTATGAGCATAGATAGGCTGCATAATTGAGATGCAGATGGAAAAAGTAGTTACTGATTCACTGAGAGTGCTCAGATCTGCATGCTGGAGTGTTTTAAATGCAGTCAACAATAGGAAATACATGACTGCTGGAGCAGGACAGAGTTCAGATCAAGTGCTTGGTGTGCACCACACCTGCTAAATGCTTTTGGAGATCCAGGTAGCATGTGATGTTCTTCCACCCCTGAGCACACACACTTCTTGCCTCCTCTGAAAGCTACTTCTGGGTTTATCTACGTGGTATTTTCCGGGCTGATGAGAGTCTGTTTGGGCCACTGAATGAGCCACCATGGAGCTTCCATGAGCTCAGCTGGGAGAGAAGTGTTGTTGTCTTTGGCACAGCAGCTTGAGCTGTGCTCAGCGCTGACCACACTCTGGTCACTGGCTGCCTCTGCTCTGGGTAGCTGGAAGAGCCAGCAGGCTGGGCTGGCAGCTGCTCAAGGCACATGCAATCCTGGCTCTGGCCTGCAGAACAAATGGCATGGCGGCATTCCCACCATGTTAGGTTAGGACACTGGGAAAAAAAAAAAAAAAAAAAAAAAAAAAAAAAAAAAATGGGTTGCTCAAAGGCTTAAAGAAGCTGTTGAGCATATGTGAAAAGGCACAGGAGGTGAATGCATGGTTTCACAGGCTGAGTAATGGTTTACTAAGGTATATGTAAAAGACAGGGTGGATTTGTGTAACTACAAGCTTACCTTTCAGATCTTGTCCTCCTTCACTTGAGAAGATTTCCTCAGCTCGGTACAAAAGCAATTGTTCATTGTGTGGTTTCTGTATTGTCTGTTGGCATGGAGCAGAGCCAAGCTTCCTCAGGTTTGCTGGCCAACCAACCACAATTCTATTGTTCTTTCACCAGTCAAGGAGGATTTTCATAACCCTTGGTGTGCTAGATATCTATGTGTGAAATCTGATTTTAATCTGTCTCTATAAACACACCAACATATCTCTCACTAGCCCTTGGGGCATTAATGCCTGAGGTAACGTCTGGATTTGCTGCTCCTCCCCTCCACTGCTCCCTGCTTCCTCTCTCACACAAAAGCTTCTTGGCTCAGAGGGTTTAGTCCCTCATCCTCACCAGATTTTTTACACAATTTCTCTTTGCTTGCACTTGGTGAATGCTGCCCATGCACCTGCACATGGGAATTTTTCTGACGTGCCCTTGTGGCCCCATGGCAGCACCTTTTACAAAGAAGAAAGAGCCTTTAGGGTCCTTGGCATGATTGTGGCATACTAAGTGCCAGTGCTCTGCCTAGACTGCCTGAGGACCAAAGCTGGTCTGGAATCAGTCATGAAAGAGTTGCTCACACTCCTGAAAAAGGTACCAATGTGCTGATTCACACTCAAGAGTAAGAAGTTTGGCAAAGCTAATCACAGTGGGAAAAAAAAGAGCTTTACCACCTTAAGTGTTTAACCTAAAACTTTACATGATGCTATCAACCCTCTCTCAAATCCGGGAAGAGTAAGAAATAACAAAGTTGCCTTGCTTACCAACACATCTTATTTCAGCTGAAATACATTCCTGTTCATTTTTTGTCTCTTGCTGAAAACAAAGACGAGCACATAGAAAGATCAGCCCCACTTCCAGATGATAAAACAGCTACTTCTGGTAGCTTTGTGCTACAAATTTCCTTTTTTGGCCAACAGGCAGGTGGTATGGCTTTGTTACACTACCCAGCTTGCAAGCCTGGATCTTTAATTAGTGCTGTACCCGCACAAGCATCAGGATCTGTAAATCTACAAGGTGGTGACTGAAACTTGGGCCCATCGTGCTAATTAAGAACTCACTCTTCTGGTAGGGAGAGGTTAGATTGTTTCCAATGAACCTAGTTAGTCCTTCTGTCATAACAAGCAGTGCCCAGTCTTGCACACGTGTGTTGTAACACCTTATCATCACCCTCTCATTAATGCAGGTAAAAGCACAGAATGCAGAAAGGTTTATCGGGCGCCTCTTGTGTAACTCAGTGCTGACGTGTGTCCCATCATCATTCCTTGGGGAGGGCAGCAGAGAGGAGCTGCTGTTGAGATATTTGAATTTGGGCCATCTCTCCAGAAATAAAGTCCCCTCTGTTTCACATCAGGTAGAGCCAAACTTTTATGCCCTTTCAGTGAATAACTCAGTGTTAAAGAAGGAATCAGCAAAGGGCAGCACATAAGAACCAAGTGTTAGATGTTGCTGCTAACCCACAATAAAAGACCTCAAAACTGCACTATGAGCCATGGAGGGGTTCAAATTTGCTTCAGGGTGAAAATACAGTGAAGATAATTAACTAGGCATCTTTAAGTCATCTGAGGAAGTGTTTCCTGCTTGGCTAAGGTTAAGAAAGCTGCAAGTTTGCAGATGTGTCCAGCTGAAAGGGATGGCTCTCGAAGAGTCACCCTACACGAAGAAGCTTTTGCAGCTGATGGAAGTTCTAGTCTCTTTCTCATTGAACTTTCCAGAATTCCCCATTGATTTGAGTCGCAGCAAAATTTGGCTCTAACTACTGAAGCAAGGCAGACATTTAAGAACCACAATGTCACTTGGTGTAAGCTACACTTTATTATAATAATTATTGTGTTGCTTAATGGCAAATGAATAGTACTGACTCTTACAAAATGTGTTTTTCTTTGGAAATGTTTATATTATCATCCAGAAAGGGGGTTGCAAGAAAGATCTGCCCTACAATTCTTGGTGCTTCTTAGGACTTAAAAGGACCTTAGTGCCTAAAACTGAGCACAGTTGTGTACATTATAAGGAAATATACACAAACTTCATTGTACATTAGCAAACGACATTTAATGTGGCCAGTTTCATCACACCTTGTTTCAAATAAAATTTTAACACATGTTGATCTAACCAAACAACTGAAAATACATTGACAATATTAATATGTATCACTTTGTTTTCAAATAAGAAGTTAATTAATACACAAATTCTATGTGATTGAGGACAGGATGAGAGCATCGTCTAGAATGATTTTGTCATCTGTAAGATAATACCTATCTTGTGGAATGTTAAGCATGGAGCAGACCGTGGCTTTTCCTTCCCCTATCCATGCTTATGGCTACCAGGAAGGCATTCCTGAAAGAATTCTTCCACTGGTGGGATAGGAAGGAATTCCACTGATGAGATAAGAAGGAATTCCACTGGTAGAATAAGAAGGAATTCCACTGATGGTGTAGCCAAATATTTTGGGTGTCAATGTGTTGTGTTGTCAAGCACGTTCTCTAAGCTGGGGATGGCAGTGAGAAGCAAAAACTTTTTTCTCCAGTTTAATTCAAGTATTAAGAGTCCAGGAGGGGACAAACATTTTTCAAGCCACAAGTAATTTTGATGGAGGAAGCTCAGACCTCTGGCACGAGCAGGGCAACTAACCTGCTTCCCAACATTGTGACAAGGGAGGATTCAGTTTGAAGAAGCTTAGGGAAATTTGCAGGAGGGCAGGAGAAAGCAAAAAAGGCCTCTGGAGGTGAGGCAGAACCTCAGGGCCATGACACCAAGGTGGAGTCAATCCCATCAGACAGAGGATCTGCTGCAAAAGCCTGCCTTGAGCAGAGCCTCTAGCAGAGGAGAATAGACACAGCCACAAAATAAAAATGTTATGTTGATAAACTGGGTGTTTCACAGAGGAAACAGGAGAAAAATAAATGGCAAACAGAAAGGATTCCTTACTGCTCAGTTTAAGGAAAAGAATGACATGGAAAGACCTGTTAGCAAATTGTATGCACCTAATTGGAAAGGAGAAATATGCTAATAGAGAGAACACGCTCCTGAAGACAGGCTCTTAATGTGCTGAAGATGAATAAGAATGAATGAATACTGGAAATGGAGTGTGAATTTTGGGAACACTGCATCCAAGATTTCCATGGATGGAATTGTGTAAATCATCAGATAACAATCAGTCAAAAATCCTTACAAAGACAGACAGAGAGGTGTAGATTGCTGTCTCATTCCTCATTTCACGTGGATATTTAAAACACCAATATTCTTTTTTATCAGCCCCTGAAAATTGATGAGAAGAAGTGGAAAATGCTTGCTAAACTTGTCCAAAGATTTACATTCTTACTAACTCCACAGAAGCAGTGCCACTAACAGGAAGAGAATGCCTTTTCCAGAGATGTTTCCTTCAGCACACCCTGAGTAGGAAATGCAGCTCTCTGCTCCAGAAAAACGGATAATTTATAGAAGAGGCTGATTGCTTTACAGTATGAAACTGAAAGCTACATTTCATTAAAACAAGGTGGCTGTTCTGGGAATGGGTCTGCTAGAGTGATAAATCCTAAAGAGCTGTGGTAACCTGGGTCTGCTCTAACTGCTGTCAGGTTTTGGTATTTGCAGGTAGCACTGGCCAGTGAATAAAACAGAGCCCTTTATGCTGCCAGCATTTTCACTGATCTGGTTGTTCACTCGAAATTTTTGATTTGTCAGAGCTATTTCAGAAGGCTGGAAACAGTGAGGGAATATGTCCCCAAACAAGGTATGAAAGGCTTTTCCATTAGAGTAACATTTATTAATCTTAAGAATGGTCCAAGCAGAATCAAGATATATTCTTTTGTTCCATATCAGTAAGAGATGACATGAAACATATTGAAAAATTGCCTTGTTTCTGAGAAGAAGATATGATCACATACTTGTTTTCTTTAACAAATATTTTCTTTGTCTAGAAAGCCTTATTACCTTGAATGGCAAAGCTTTTTTTTTTTTACCATGGTTGCATTCTAGGAGCATTTGACCACCTGCAGAGATCTGATTGCAGGGCTGGGATCTTGATTCAGCTACTTGTGTTTGCATTTTTTACCAAAATAAAGGTTCATTATTTCACATTCCAGAGGTTTCAAGTATATAACCAGTTAATAGGGATATCACCCTGTAATCATACCATTTACAAGATTCCTCCAGTTAAAGAAAAAAAGCTTTTTTTTTTTTTTTTTTTTTTTGCGTTAGGGAGGAGAGAAATATTTTCCTATAAAACTTCTGAGCAGTTATCATCTGGGACATAATCACAAACAAATATTATTTTTCCCCTTGAGAATCTAAGTTGGTTATGCTGACACACGAAATTGAGCATTGAGAGTGTTACTGTTTGTGCTGTCCTACATGGAGAGGATTACATATTATGTACTGCACATTTTATAGGATTCTATTATATATTTCTTTTATCCCATATGTCCTTAAAACAGAAGAAAGGATCACAGCCTTTTCACGTAGTTAATCTGTGCCAGGAAACCTGTTGGTCTTTCAATCTATATATTTCTTGTTCATCAGCAATATGCATAATTAATGGCCCAGTCTGTAGCTGATATAGATGGCAATCATTACACACCCAGTTTAATAGAAAGGAAAAAACACCACACAGATTGAAAGGAATGCCATAGCAATTAAATCTGAGAAATACACAAATAAATACTGCACAATCTTTTGCCTTTGACCCATTATCGATTCAGATTGCCTCCCTATACTGTGCCCCCAAATAAACAAAATCCATGCCATGTGCAATAAACATGCTGAGGAAAACCTACCTCAACTGGAATAAACTGAGAGTATGATATTCCACTAAATAAACAAAGTCTCAATTATGGCTATTGGCTTCAAAGGAGAAAGCCATTTCTAGAAAACTTAAAACAATCATAACACCTTCCTTTGCATTGCTTTGGAAGGAAAGCAAGGAAAGCAAGCAGGACCTCTGCAAAAGAAGCTTAGTGTATAATTAGAGACAAATAATTTAAAGTAGCTTTTAAAGATATTTTAGTATGTATCAGAAAAATTTTGTCTGTAATGCATCTGGGTCTGTTTCTATTCTTTCGTAAGTAGAAATCAAGCATAGTGTCTCTTCATCCATTGTGAGTGGGTCACAGCAAAAATGATAAGACTTTTATAGGTATAGATACATTCCCTGAAGACCAGTGGCTTAATCATTTATTGTCACTAATGCTAAACAAGAATATTTCAACATCTGCATTCTTTACAAAATACAGGAGTGAATTTCTGAATTCAGCTTTAGCTCCCTCTCTACTCTGTTCATCTTCATACTCCTTGTCTATCTCCTTGTCTTTGTCTTTCATTTTACCTCTGAGCTGTCCTCAAGAACTATTAATGGAATTGAAATGGGGGGAAGAAAAATGGCTCCTCTTCACAACAGCTGAGTGCAATCAGGCAAACTAAATGAGCCTTCCTTACCCCAAAGATATGGAACAAAGGGACTGGAAATTGTCGTGTGGTCAGGATTTCTAGCCAGGAGCTTTTGAAATGCTAGGCAAACAAATGCAATATCTAATGTCAGAGCTGATGTTGCATCACAAGTCATTGGGAAGACATTTAGTGCTCTTTTCCCCACTGTGCTTGTTGTTAGAAGAGTGGTATTTACTGTTCCACCTTCATGCCTGCAAGCACACATAAACTCATCCCCTTTTTTTTGTTATCCTAATACTTCTGTCACTCACAGTATGATTGAAAATTTCCTGGAAGGATAAATCCCGACTTAGGGACGTGCCTTTTGTGGGATCCAAAAATGTCAGTTTACATTTGCTTGATTCATAATTGTGGAATAGGCATTTCTCAGCCCTCAATTTGAATAGTATAGGAGGTTTGGGTTGGGGTTTTTTTTAGGGGAGGCATTGGAAACAGACCAAAACCCTACATTCAGCAGCACAAAGCATTGTGGTGTTTCACATCCATGATTTAGCAGAGTCCAGACTCTGTGGCTACATGAAAAGTAGCCCCTCCATTTCCTTCTCTGTGTGTGTGTGCTGTGGAGTGCTGACAAGTGCCTGGCAGTGAGGATGACACTCAGATCCCATCTCAGTGTGTGAGGCCAGCAGTGATGAGAGACCTGGGCTGTGCTGGCACTTGGGCTCAGGAACTGCTGCAGAGGCCACCTGCCTGTCCCACCTCAGTGAGCTGAGAGGCAAGAATCCCAATTTTACAGATGGATCTTCTGAGAAAAAAAAAACACAAAACACCTTTTTTCCGTGGGTTGCCCAGAGAGAAGAGAACAGCTGTTGGAAGGTGCCGAGGAGCATGGAAAGGGAGAAATAGTCCCAGAGGAGGGAGGTGAATAGGAAAAGGCCAGATGAGGTTCTCAGAAGCACCTAATAAATTGTGAAGCCCTGTTATAAATATTATGTAGTGTGTGGTTCTTCACTTTATCTTGCTGGGAGGATAACACCACCCATATGTTTATGCATATAATATTTACAAAGACACACAAAACACTGCTGTAAATAGGGCCCTATATTTACAAAGACACAAAACCCACTGCTGTAAATAGGGTCCTATTTATAGATACATGTCCTGCTGTGTTTTGAAGTACTCCTGTCTTTTTCTTTTTCTTATTAATTTGGTACTATATTTATTAGTATAAAGATAACAGTGGAATGAATAAATGTTCCTCAGCACTGGAATAGCTTCATCCTTGGCTGTTTACAACTTCTGCACACTTGTATAAACCAACTGGTATCAAGTTCAAAAGGAATAGTATCAATGACTGAGAAAAATCAAAACAGATGCTCATTACATTTGTCTAAGATAAAATTAACTGAACCTGTCATATTTCATGGGCAATCCTTCTAACATCTGCAGAACAAAGCAAATACACTTAATTCACTACAGCCTTTAGTTTATAGGTCAGATATGGCCTCTCAGGGCTACTGTGTTTGTGTTTAAAAAAGCTTAGAGTTAAGTTTGCAAACAATAAAGCTGGAAATGTTTATTTTTGTGGCCTGAGATAAATATCCTCCCTGAGTTTCAGTTATCTAATTCAAGGTTTACTCTTGGGTGGAATAACCAGACTCAGCACAAATAATTCGTATGGGGAAAGGGAACACATGAAGGGTATTAATGAATTTAACTGTTACTGCCTGATACTGAAGAGGAACCTCTGTCTTAAATAGATCTGTCCCAGAAGAAGGACATGCCCAAATGTCTCCAGAAAAGGCATCTCTCCTCATTGCTGTACAGTTTGACTTGACTGGAGAAATTGCTCTTTCTGCCCTGAAAGACAAAGGTGTGCTGACATGTCTGTGACAGTGGTTTTAGTTCTTCAAGCCTCAAATTTTCCAAGCAATAGAACAACCCAAATGTTTATCTCTTATCAGGTATCTCTCCATTGCCTGCCATCCCCATACCAAATTTGGGGTGGTACCACTGTGGCTGAAGTCCTTGAGAAGACGAAGGCCAAACACATCCAGGGATGTACAAGTGAGAGTGTTGTCAGTGGGTGATTCCTTCCTTCTGCCCAGCCCTTGTGAGGTGGCTTCTGCACTACTGGGTCTGCTTTAGGCTTCCCATGCAAGAGAAATGTTGGCATATTGCAGTTAGTCCATGGAGCACATGATGTATGAAGGGGGCTGTGAGAGCTGGATTTGGTTGCCTTGAGGAAGAAAAGGCTGAGTTGAGGGTGGGAGTGCTTTTCCTTTTTGTCTTCAATTACCTAGAGAAGGATTATAGAGAAAAAATAACTCTCCTCAAACTTGTGCAGTGATGTGCAACAGATTTCAAGAGGTCCTGCTCAGACAGAAGAAAAAATGCATTCACTTCAGAGAGGCACAACACTGGAAAAGGTACCCAGAGAACCTGTTGGATTTCCTTACATATGTAAAACTCAGTCAAACAAGTCCCTGAGCAACTGAATCTATCTTCAAAACAGACAGCAGGAGGCTAGTCTAGGGAATTCCAGAGGCTGCTTCCAACCTCAGATATCCTGTGACTCTATGGAAGTGGCCCTGGGTTACTGTCACACAGTTCTTTGGGAATTCCCCATCTTCGTCCCCGTTATCTTCACTTTTTCCAAATTTGGAATATTTCTCTCTCCAGTGAAAACAACCTTACATTTGGAGAGTTCAAGTACCAGTCAGGAGATTAGAAACCAGTATGGTTTCAGAAATGATGTATTTCATGCACCATTCAGATCCTAGAAACTGAAGCTACATCTTTGACCTTGTTCACAAATTTCTGACTATTCATAGACATTGTTCTATGACATTCACTATTCATACATCATTGTTTTACCCAGTTCTACATTCTACATAGTTTTTTAACAGTTCAAAAAAAAATCTTTCAAGACTTCTTTTTTTTTTAAATCTTTCAAAAATGCACCAGATTTTGCTTCGTTGTTTTGAGCAATGGAAGAAGGTGGTGGTAAAAGATATACTGAGTGCAAGGCTGCTCTGTCAGGACTTAGTATCTTGGGGAAAAACCTGAGAGGCTCAGAAGAGAGGTGATTCTGATCTTTAAGCACTTGTATTTTGAAAGAAATATCAGGGATATTTTTTTAAAATTATTCTGCATGAGCTGGATTCTTAATACAAAATCATTCTTTAAGTACAATCTATACAAGGTATGGGATATTGTGCCATTTTTATGGCACTCAGTTTTAAAGCAGAATGGTTGGGGTTTATTAGACACACAGGCCTTCAGGGCTCTTTTCTGGTAATTAGACACATAAGTTAAATCCATAAAAGTGCTTTCTTGGAACCACTGCAGCTAAAAGGGTGACACAATTTACTTTTGTGCTTGGCATGAGTCCTTGAAGCAATATATACTATTTTATTTCAGGATGTGTAAACTACACATTATTGTCAACAGTAGAAACAATTATAACTAGACTTGCTTATTCATGCTAACTCATAATACCATTATAGAATGATTTGAGGTTTAAGCTGAAAACACCAAAAAGGTACTTTTTATTTTTACACAAAAGTCCATAATAAATACTGCCACAAAAATCTCTGCAGAAATCCAATAGGAAGATTTAATGGGGAGGGGAAAATTTCTGTGTGCAATCAGAAACAAGAGGTTTGTTCTATACTGTGATTTGAGAGGGAATGGAAGAGTAATAGAGAGAAAAGGTCACCTTCTGTTTACAAAGCTGTAGTTATTCCTGCCAGTCAAAGCTTTCCCCACAACTTCTAGAGATACACCTCAGCCCTGACTTTACTCTGGTGGAACAAACATAAGCAGTAGTCTTTCAAGAACAAGTGTGCCTCACTTCCCTGTGAGGCCACGTGACTGTGAGATCACATTTCAAAATAAAGCAAGGAAAGATGTTTCCCTTTTGAACCAGCATCTTTATAAACTCCGAAGTGTTCCTTGTAAATGGCAACACTCATGGTCATGTCACATCCATGTGCAGACAGATATTGACTTCTAACCAGCTGCAAATCACTTGAACAAGTGCTTGGTCATTACTTACTTATTGTAAACAACTTGACTTTTCTTTCTTAGGACATGTAAGTAGAGACAGGCACCAGATTCAAGTCAATTCTCTAGAAGCTCATAAAAGCATTACGAAGATGCTGAGTGCTGCGCTCTTAAACAAGACAGCTGAAGCATTTCAGATTTAGACCATCCAACTAAAATGTCAATCCAATTTAATAACCAGCAGTGGGATTATGAATCCAAGGAGGAAAGGTATCTAAACCAGCATTTTAGATTTTTCATATTAGAAAATGATGGAATATCATGTCTATCAAAAGGCCAGAGTGTTTTCAGCTCGGTTTTGATGCTTCCTTTCTCATACTAAACATTTCCCAACTGTTTGGAAGCCTGCGAGAATTTATTCAACTTCTAGCAGAAGGCTGTCTGTTCCATTAATAAAATGATCCATGCTGAAATGGGCTAGTTTTTCCTCAGGCAGCTTCAGAGAAAACAATGATTTAATGAACAAAGGGAATAAATTACTCTTTGGATAAGGTTTTTCAGGGCAAATTTCAGCTGCATTGTCAAAATAAAGTTGAGGAAGTGTATGCTTCTGCTCCCTGTATTGGAGCTCCTACGAACATACAGAGATGTTGGCTCTTGGGACTTCCCAGATTTTCTTTTTTCACTGGAAATCAGATTCATTTTTATCTAGAAAAAACCCACAGGAATATCAAATTGCTCAAATTGCCAATCTCTGCTTCTTAAAGTGGACAGTATTGCTGAAAGACTCTCCCTAAGGCAATCTGAGTCCCACTGTTTCCCTGCTCAGGGGATATCTGTTAGTCAATAAAAACAGAGCTTGAGCTTGCTGACACTGCTGTGCCAGAGTGCTTTGATGAAAAGTCTTCTACATCTGCAAACAGTGTGCTCTTCCAAGGCTGCTGGCAAACACCAAAAACTTGATCTGAAATATTGAAACACACACATGAAAGAGTCCCCCGGAAGGAAAACAGCAGAAATTAGTCATGAAAGGAAGAAGAACCTTTTAATTCACTATATCTAGGGTCAGAGCCAAGACAGAAATAAAAAATCATGGTATCATAGAATCGTAGAATTGTTTAGGTTGGAAAAGACCTCTAAGTCCAACTATTAATGTCACACTGCCAAATCCACCATTAAACTATGATCCCAAGTACCTCATCTACACATCTTTTGAATCCCTTCAAGATTGGTGACCCAGCTGCTTCCCTGGGAAGCCTGGAAGTTCCAAAGCTTGAAATCTCTTCTGTGAAGAAATTTTGCTTGATATCCAAATTAAACCTTTCCCGGTGCAAACTTAGGCCATTTCTTCTTGTCCTGTCACTTCCATTTGGGATCAGAGAATGACACCCACCCTCCTGTCAGGGAGCTGTAGAGAGCAATAAGGTCACTCCTGAGACTCCTTTTCTCCAGGATTAGCCCCTCCAGCTCCCTCAGCTTCTCCTCAAAGGACTTGTGCTCCAGAGCCTTCACCAGGTCCATTGCTCGTCTTTGGAAATGGAACAAACAAAGCAGGAATCAAAAAGCACCTGAGTCTGGTGTCAAAAGCCAAAGCCTGGAAGTACAGGAGGAGCCAAAAGCTAAGGGTGAAGGCTTGAAGCACCAGCTAGCTGGGGAACAATGTGGTCTGCATCAAAGTTTACCTGTGGTTAGGTTGTGGTTCCCAAAGCTCAGGCTGAAAAGAGCACTTCTTTGATCCTGGCTAATGAACCCCAGATAGTGGGAAGTGAGGCCAAGCTCAGAGACCTCAAAGCAAGCCACAGCAGAACAAGCTCCTGGTTTGTTTAAGGGCACATCTGAATGCAGCAGTTGAGGTGAACTGCAGGGTTTGGGAGGCTGTCAGTGGCACACTTGCACTGTTCTTGGTGCAGTATTTTTTGAAGAATTTTGCTATTATTCTGTTTCTCCAGTAAGAACCAGATCAGAGAGAATGTAAGTCTGGGTACAGTACTCTCTGTCCAGAAAGTCATGGAAAGGATTTTGCTCCTCTCCATGGAGCTTGGATCAAGTTCATGAGGTCTTTAGAAGCACATGCAGTGTGATCATGAATAATTTTCTTTCTTCTCCTGCAGGTACTCTGCTTTGGCGGACTGACTGCTGCTGTTTTTCAACGACCTTGAGAAACAGAATGACAGGAAGTATTAGACAGGGTAATTTTCCTGTGATGAATTAGGGCGGGGCATTCATTTGTTCCTTTGAGAAATCTTTGATCTGGTTTTATATCTTTGCTGTCCTTGATGGAAAACAAACTAAGGCTATGTCAGGTAGTCATGAGTGGTGTGGTGCCTGTGCCTTAAGCTCTCACCTCCTCCCAGGAGGCTTGGTGATCATCTGGCTTCCTCAGACTCCTGACAACTCCTGTAACAAGCCATAAGGGGAGAAAATCAGGGGAAAAGTAGTGTAGGTCAGCACTTCAGGCCATGTTATAAACTGTGTGGTAATTTGGACTGCTGCATTTTTACAGGTAAGTTCTACCAGATGACACATAGAGAATGAATCATAACATGCCTGAATCTGCACACCCTTCTCACTCCAGCAAGCTCAGGGCAAGAAGGGACAAAGGGATTAACTACTCTGTTGTCTCATTCCCCAGGATGCCAAACCAAAGACCTGCCTTGAGCTTTTTGGACCTGCTTTTTGCCTTGCCCCAGCTCACTCCACTCCAGAAGCCAATTATCAATACTTCTTTGTATATTCACTTATATATTACATATATTTATGCACACACACAGAGTCTAACAATATACACACACTTATTTCCACGGTTTCAGCATGGTTTGCTTATGCCAGATGTGTTACTAGCACTACAAGGATCATCAGCCATAGAAGGGGAAGAGCTGCAATTGCTACAAGCAATCTTCTTCTTCTTCTTCTGCTTCTTCACCTCCCAAATGAACTTATGGCCCAAAATGATAGAAAGACAAAGCTCAGCAGATTTAACTTTTCCGTAGTTTTTTCTGAAATGACACTGTTGCACTTTCTTTGATTTCTGCTGTTCTTGAGGAACTGGTAGTGCCTATTAGGAAACAGGGCATGCATGTTGCACCCAAAAATCTCTCACAAACACCTGTCTATCATAGTTCTTTAGGAGGAAAATGTACTTTTGCCATTACTCCTGGAATTTTGGAACGACAGCACACACTCCTTGGTTCCCTGACCTTACCAGCTGGGTCGGGCTGCACGTAGCGCTCAGTGAAAACAGAACATGTTTCAGTCCAGAACATATCCCATCAGATCTTTTTTTTTTTTTTTCTTTTTTTTTTTTTTTTCTTCTATTTGTAAAATGTTACCCACAAAGTCTTCCATGAGTAAATGGTTCCAGCATTCCTACGGTCTCATTCAGCTTTTTTCTGTAGGTCTTGTTGAGACAGGAAGGTGAAAATAAACACACCTCTGGTGGATGAATGGGTGGCTTGGAAAAATGTAGTAGGATGTAAGAGATTTCTTTTTTTCTTTTTCTCTGTTTTGAGTCCTGGCTACTCCTGCTGCATTTGTAGCAATTGCCTTCTGCATAAGGAGATGGCAGCAGCATCCAGGAGTAAATTTTTTCTTTCACAGCCTACAGAACACACTTCAAATATTATTTTGAAAACAAAAGCTTTGTATTTGAATTATATCAAACCTAAGAGAGAGCCTGGAGACAATGAGGTTTGTTCTCTTCAGCTGAAAAAAAGTGCACTGGGATGAAGAGCTGAAGGCTTGGTCTTGGCAAAAGTACCTGATGGATGCTTTGACAGAGCTCCTTCCCCATCTTGCTGTTCCCACAGCTCCCATCAGCTGCCCTCAGATGGTGCTTGCAATGGGCAATTTCTCTCATGGAGAAGGAAAGGGTAGCTGAGGGAATTCAGTGAGCTCAGTTTATACCCTTTTATACTCCCAGTAAAGCCTGCCTGAGGCTGCTTTGAAAGGACTTAGTCTAGCCCAGTGACAGCTGTTTCTTTCATCACCTGTTTTCTATGTTACATTTCTATTTAACATTGCTCTATGTTAGGTCTAAACACTTCTCTTTTGAGGGGCAGCTTTCTGAAAGGGGCTGAAAAATTTATTTTTTTAAAAAATTGTAATTGTAAAGGACCTAGGGGGAAGTATATAGCACTGAGAGAAAAGTTTTGGTTTGGCTTTAGTGCCTGGAAATGTGTTAGCAGAAATGGAGGTAAACACCTTATTGGAATTCGTTATTCACCACTTCTCTACTTCCCCTCTTACAAGAAGACAGGGAGCTTGGGGCAAGTCCCTGGCAGCAGTTGCAAAGCTGGGTGGGGATTCCCTTCCACAGCAGAGAGAGTGATGATTCTCTATCACTGCTTGATCCTTTTTTAGCTGGACATCTATTTTACAACTCATTTTCTCTCCAATGGCATGAAGCAGTCCTGCTGCTCTTTCCCTCTTGTCTGTTCCTCTGAAAGCCACCGAGTTCCACATGCAGAGGAGCACCACCTAAAAAGGATGGAACAATTCTAAAATAATAATTAAAAAGCTAATTTGCACTAAATTCAAAGATAAAGACTTGATGCTGAAATTTCAAGCCTTGAGCAGATTAGGTTCACAGATGAGACCTTCCAGCCATTCAGTGCTATTTAATTCTGCACCAACAGGAATGATACTCAATTTCTGTACTGAGAGAAAATCAGGGAGGTTGAGGGCCAGAATAAGAGGCCAGGAAATCTTCTGAGGAGAGAATTCAGCAGGAGTTGAGGTAGTAAACAAGAAGATAAGAATCTAGGGCAAGGTTTTGCTAAGGTTTGATATATTGGTTTTATTTGTAAAGGCAGGCTAATTTTGTGTCAGAATGACCCAGAATTACAGAAACTTTTCCATCTATGTACTAAAGGGCCATATTTCATGCAACTTTTTATGTATTAGAATACTTGTATCCCATTTTACTACCTCCTCCTGCATAAAATAAACTTAGTGCAAATAAATGGCTGAGATTTCTGTATTGCTCTGCGTTTTCACAGGTCTGACAGTGCCCTAATCATGGAAAGAAGGTGATGATCTTTCACCACAGTTTTTTTGCACCATCATTCAGAAAGAATCCCGGCAAACATCATAGATCTGAACTAATTAATACCAGCAACAAACACGTCTCTTCAGTTTTGATTGAAAAGCCACATTGGATTCTTTTTTCCGGATATAAACAAGAGGCTGATTCCATAACTGTGCAGCATTATATGGCAGGCTCCAGCCACCAAACGTTTTCAATTTTTATTCAGGGTGAGCTAATAAATCAGGCTCTGACCTCAGAGCGTAACTGGAAACATCAAATGCAAGGCAGTTGTAAGGGTATTGTGGAGAAATGTGAAGAACTGGATAGGTAAAAATAAATACTTTTTAAGTATCAGTGTAAAATATTGCTGCGAACTGATGAAAGGTTTTCAGCTCCAGGGTGTTTTATTCCAAGACTTCTCCAGACTTCTTTTTGCTTCACAGCAAAGCAGCTGTGCTTATGCAATCTAGCATTGTGTCAGGAAATGAACCGAAGCTGTTTGCAGGGTACCAGTTGTGGGAGTGTTCTTAAAGCAGCCCACAAAGAGCTGGGATCTCAACGCTCCTGATTGTGCCTGTCCTGAGTGGTCCAAACTGCAGCCACCAACCTGTCTTGGGACAAAAAGAGGATTTCAGGGTGGCCCTTCACAGATGGCATCTTCTGTGATCACCACACACCCTATGTCAGAAATAGATTTTTAACCCATTATTTAGGAATTCACTTCCAATCTTAGCTGAGGCAAGCAGAGTATCTTCAGCTCAAACTCCCTTATGGTCATTCTTGTATCTCAGGCACAGAGTTCACCCTTGTTTTTCCATTGTTCACTGACAATGTAAAAAGCCCAGCACTCTAACTTACTTCATTTTTCCTTTACAGTTCTCCAAAGGGAAGAAGAAGTTTCTTGCCAAACACTGCTGTCAGTCTGACATAACTGCGGGCTTGATCACATGAAAATTGAAAGTGTTTCTCGTTTCAATTGATTAAATGATTGAGTACAGACTTCTTTAATAGAGCAGTCAGCATAACTCACCCATAAACTCAGCATGGAGCCCTGTGTTCACCATGTTCTAAATTGCTGACAAACAGTTTATGGTTTGTCACATTTGGCAATCTCTGTACAGGAAAAGGGCCAGTCTTCAGCTGGAATAAAAATAGGTGCTTTGACCAGAACTTGGAAACAACGAGTAGGAAGAGAGGTTGTGCAAATATATATAAAAACGTTCAGCTTTTTGTTTCCCACTTTACCAGCTTCAGCTTTATACATCATCATAACTGCCCTTTTCAGTCACCTTCCCATCTGTAAATAATGCAGCATAAGCAACAGTAAGATTTTGTGTTTTGGAATTAGATAGAATTTCTAACATATTCAGTAAATGCTGGGTGTTAGTGAAATAGAATGGCAGCTAAAGGAACAAGGAAGGTGGATTTGAAATCCATCTTGACACTATTATTTTACTCTCATAAATCTTGTAGCAGGTGACACAGCCCTTAGGGGATTTGGGGCGTTTTTTCCTGCTCTCTTCCTTTTGGCAGTGTTTCGAAAGTTAAAAATTGGTTTTTTGCAATTTTTTTAAAGTATTTTGTTTTGGCTTTCTACAAACATCTAGCATTGGGGGGGGGGGGGGGGGGGAAGCCATGCCCGGTAATTTTAACAGATTTTTGGAGAGGTAAATGGTTCCATTTCTGCCACACTGTAACCTGTCACAGCAGGGCACTTGGAGCCATGCACTCAGAGTAGTTCATGGAACCAAAATCCAAATGGCAGCAAACAGCAAAAACAAAGCACAGAAATCTGCAGTAGCAATATGGGTCAGATAGATATATTTTGGTATGATACTGCATGGTTTTGCTTTAATAATCTGAGAAATAATAATCTGAGAATAATCTGAGAAAGATCCATCTGAGAAGCCACAGGCGGTATTGGCCTCTTCAGTGGCAGCTGATTGATTTTTTGGTTAAAATTACAATGCTTTAGCAAAGCCATGTGGGGATTAAAGATTAGAATGGCAGAGGTGTCACAGATCAGAATTCAGCAGCTTCTTTATATACTTGACCTTACCTTACACCTTAAAAAGCCCAGATATTCTTGACCTAATTTCATCTGATCTCTAAGAAGCACTCAAAGTCTGCATGGCCTGCAACTGCCCCAAGAATAATGTTCCTGCAAAGACTTGTCTCCAATTAAGTAGAATATAAATTCAGGGCAGGATTGCTGATTTTTTTTTTCTCTCTGTTTATTTAAAGCCATCACAGCAGAGGTTATTATAAACACTGACATTCAGTTTCTGTGGCCAGAGGGCCTGGATGAAGAAGAGTTATCTCCCTAGAACGTGGCTGGCAGTGCACGTGTGGAGCCATCAGGGGACACAAGGAGCTCATGGGCTCGATGAAGTACTTCACCTACATATTTACAGCTGACTCAAGGATAAAGATGACAGATGAGGAAGTCAGGAGCCAAGACAGGACGAGGAATGGTCTTAATCAATTTCTGCTTGCCTCTTTTCTGCCTTTAAATCTGAAGAATCTCTTCCGCAGGCACTTTTGTCCTCTCAGCATTTAGATCATACCAGTAAGCTATGGATTTCCAACCATAAGGGATCTAAAAAATCCATCCTTTTCTACCTTCTGTTTTACCTTTTATGTAGCAGTAGCCATAGAATAGAAAGTTTGCTGTGTTGGGAATATACAGCTGAACATGTAGACAGCTGTAGTAGTTCAAGAAGCTGAATAGTACAGGAATATTTGCCAAATTCTTCGTCTTTCAGAAGATCCTATGATTCTGAAATGTACCACAATGCCAAGTCAGAAGTCATAATTAACCTAATTTTGCTACTTTTTTCATAGTGGACCAGACCCTATTTATACCATTTAGTGCAACTTTTCCATCCAGTCACAAAGAAACCACTTTCTGTACCGTAATCCCTGATTTCAGAATAGTACAACTCTTTTGATTTTTAGAACCTTTGTTCCATCTACCCCTCACATATGCTAATAAAACACTTCCCAACACAGAAATACATTCTTTTCTTCTGACACAAAGTATAAAAAAACTCCATAACTGACAATTTTTTCCTTACATCATTTATTTTTAAAGCATTTTATAGATGCTAATAAAGTGTTATGGGTGTCATCCAAATTTCAGTGACATAAGTGAAAAAACTCCCACCACTTCAGTGACTTCAGCAAGCTCTGGATGTTACATGAGTAACATTCATTGCATAAATCTGGACAGATATCGTTCAGACAGGATTCTTGGATTTCAAACTTTATTTTTTTCCCAATAATCTTTTTTGTAGTTTGTTTCCATTTCACACAGAATTTTGACATGTTTAGTTTCTGATCCAAATCAGAATGAAGTCAAAAAGCCTTGACAATTTTATTACACTGGTAATTTTGTCAGTCTGATGTAAAGAACTACCACACATCAAGAAACCAAGGTCATCCAAGATACAGACACTTGCGAGATTGAAATTATGACTCATTAAATAAATCACTACACTAAAATATAGAAAATACAAACACATCAACTCTTTACCTAATAATATTAATTTAATTTTATTTTGTTAATCCTTTATTGGGGAGATAATAAAGATGATGAAATACAAATGATGAAAAGACTCTAGAATAAAATTTTGAAGTTTTATTTAAATGGAATTGCTGCCCGATAAAGAGTTTTCAAATGGTTTTCATGGTAAAAGGTATCTAACAAGCATAATGCCTCATTTGCAGATTCTTCTTCCTTGTTAAACATTCCTAGGTGTACTCCTGGATAACATAGAGTGACAAGGAAAAGTATTTGGTTTAGAATGTGCCTGTGTCAGGCCAGCCTCTGGATAATGAATTTAAAGATTTCAGAAAATGTTTACAACATTTGAGGAAAGCCTTTTATGAATTAAGAACCACAGGCATATTCTGTTTAATCAGCTTTTCAGCCATAAATCTTTGGGCAATGGAAGCTAGTAGATAATATTGCCCCTGAGAAACTGGAATGGTTTTTGTAAATGATATGAATGAATTTAATTCTCTAAATTTATGATTCAGCATTCTGTAGTCACTATCTAGAACATCTACAGAAATCTTACACAAAGCAGTAAGTAACTAAGAAGCAAATTACCCACAAAAGCATTGTCATACAATTGTGAGGAACTGCAAGTAGAAATTAAAGTACATTTCTAATATTCTTTCAGGGAAGTTGATGGAGACGTGGGGCTTTTTAGTGGCAACCACCTGGCAATCAGTTAATGTGACAGAAATACAGATTTTGAGGTGGTCGTGTAGGCACGTCATGCTGCGAACTGAAATCTTGAAGGAGTCATGGATCACAATCAAACAAGGGTATGAAGGACAGATGGGAATGGTTGGGAATGGATGGGAATGGATGGAAATTAACAGCTGTTAAAGGCTGACACCAAAATTTGCATCGAAATGCCTTCAGTGTATTGGAACACTCCAACAAGTGCTTCAATGCCATGGACACATCCAGCATCCAGAGGGTCTGAAAGGAGCAGATTTCATGATTCCTGTAGGTACCTTCTCAGCACTACAAATGCTTTGGAAAGTCTGGTCATAGAAAGGCTTCAGCATTGACAGCTGAAGTAGAGCTTCAGAAGGATCCAATTCAATTCTGTATACTGGATTTAATATACAGTTTACTTCTTTTTTTTTTTTTTTTTTTTTTTTTTTTTTTTTTTTTTTTTTTTTTTAAATTTTTAAATAATTCTGAGCCAAAACTCTCTTCAAACTTGTCATTGTATTTCCAAGTGTGATGTATGTAGATGGCTGAATAGCACATGAAGGTGAAGAGCATTTCCACATCTCCTTCACTTGCTTTGCAAATGAGCATTCCCAAGTAGTAAGTATCTAGCTCTTGTTGATTTCCAAGTGCCTCACTTGGAAAAAGGCTTTCCCCTTTCATCCAACAACTGAAGCACAAGGACACAAATCAAAGGGGAAATCACAAAGGGGAAGATTTATTCACACATTGTTATTTTTCTGCTTTATGTGTTATTTTTGATAGTGTTCCTGGTCAAAATCTTCACCTGTTTTTGCACATTGAGCTCTTTTTTCCAGTTTACCTGCTGCTCTGTGGGCACTATATCACGAGGTACCTCTCTTTATTTATTAGGATTCAGTATTCCTAGAGAGGAAGGAAGCTAAAGGACATGAGCTGAAGAAGGGAGGAGCAAAATAAGAATGTGTATCACTGTGGTGGGCTGACCTCCAGAGGCTCTCTCCCTACTCATCCCCAAGGTGGAAAAGCTTATGGGTTGAGGTAAATACAGACAGCACTTCCCAGTTACTGACAATAGGCAAAACAGACTCAACAGAGAAAATTGATTTATTGCAGGAAACAGACAAAAAACCGAAACACACATGCCTCACCCCCCTTTTTGTCTCCCCTCATTCACAATTTCTGTCCTTCAGTCCCAGTTTCTCTACATTCTTCCCCTTACCCCCTGGGGTGGTTCCTCCATGTGCTGCAGCATGGAAATCTCGAACACGGTCCTTTCCATCAGCTGCAGGGATTATCTGCTTCACTGTGGTCTCTTTCCCAGTCTTCAGAAGAATCACTTGCCTGCTGCCTAAAGCACCTCTTCTATCTCTGCCTCCTCTTCCTCCTCCTTCATCTCCAACATTGACTCCTCATTAATATATAAGAAAGTGAGAAAATCCACTTGAAAATCCAAAAAAAATCAAAAATTCTGATGAGAGGGACAGCATGGATTCACTCTCTGATCACTTGCCTTTCCTAATATATCTCCAAATAAAAAACAGTGCCACACGAGCCCACGCTGGATGTTTTTTGACTCTTCAAGCAGAAACACACAGAACTGCTTCCTACAGACTGATCTTAATCTTCTGTAGCCATTTAAAGCACCCAGGTAAGAACAGCCAATATCATCTTGCCTTCCTGAATGTAGTTAAAGGCAGCTGTGAGATGTTGTTGTGCATCCTCTTACCTGATTTTAGGCATTTCTTCTCATCCTGCTTCATCTCTTCTCAGCTCTGGCTTCTCCAGGAGGCTTTCCTCATCTCTTCACTTTACTGCCTGGTCCAGCTATTTCCTTGTGTTATCCTTGTTGTGTGTGCTGGCTCCTCCACAGGCATTACTCTTCTCTTGCTCCTATTTGACTGTTTTCTGGCAAGTCCTTTGTCTTTTCTAGCTGTTATCACTGTGCCTTCCAGCCTCCACTACCTGCTGCACTTGGCAGAGGCAGTGGCAGCAGCAGGAGATGAAAAACAGGCAGCAGACATTCTTACCCCTATATGGCAGCCCTGGTGTGATGGTCAGTATGCTTATCCCACCCTTGCTGTGGACTGGTCAGTGTTTGTGTTTTCCCTGGCCACTTGGTCTAAAAATAAACCACAAAAACAAACCCCAGGCACTGTAAATTAGATTAACACAACAGGAGTGTTTCTGACCTCGTTTATGTCAGTTGTACCATGCTGACGTAAGCGTGGTCCCTCCTGGTTTACCTGGTTGTTTGTGCATTGGAGCAAATTGCTGTCAAAATGAACAGTCATGGAAGAATAAGGTGGGTTTTGGCTTAACCGCCAGCTCCAGCATTACACCAGGATAACACCAGCATAACACCTCTGAATTCAGTGGCATTGCTCTAACATAAAACTGCAATAGGCTGCAGGGAATTAAATCCTGTTTTCTTGCCCCTGAGAATTTTCGGAGGCTGCCTGATATGGCATGAGTCAAAAATATTTTGTTATTCACTGCTTTTTCTAATTATCAGATTTGTCTCCAGTCCATTTTGTGGTGTTGGCCAGGCACTTGATCTGAGTCAAATTTTCCATACAATCCACACTGCTTTATGTTTCAGTGTTTTTTTTTCTTTTTCTTTTGCCCTAAAACCAGAACAGAAGAGCTGGCTAAGCATGTACAAACCTGCCTTAAGAAAAGACTTGTTTTTCCTTTTCCCTCACCCCCTTCTTTTCTATTTAATGTACAAAGATAAAACACAGATGGAGTAGCACAATGGTTAGAATTTTGACTAGCAGATTCTCAATCTGTTCACTTGTCAGTGGACCACTTTACCCACATAAGTCATCCCAATAAAGAAGCCAACCTCTTGGAGGTATCATTAATTTTTGTAAGGAGCTGTTTTACAATAAGGAGCTGACACTGCTTTGAGAACACTTCTTCCAGCATTCCTTTACAGCTGGGGTTTGCCCATCGAGAGTTATTCAGGGTTGAAAACCACCTCTAGCTGCATAAAACCATGTGAGAAACACAAAACAAAATGGAATGAATAACCACAAACCCTCTCATTCCTCATCACTGAGGGGTCTCATTACTTGGCCCAAGATCTTGCTGTTATTCTTCCCATTGTGAACATGATGCTGGCATTGTTTTTCCCACCCATTTCTCCAGCTGGATGGAGGCTGCTCACTGCTGAGATTTGGGTGAAATTTCATGTGCAAGTGGCTCGCTCTCAGTTTTATGCCCCACACTCTGAATTCTGCAGCAAACAATTCGGTGGAAGAAGGTCTGGGTAACCTGATAGTTTCACTCAATTTTTTGAGCATGGGGTAGACCTTAGAGGCATCATTGCAAATATTGATTCAGACAAACCTATTTCCTGCTGAAGAGCACAGCCACAGTGGCTCCCAGGCCTGCTATGTTGACTTGCTTAGTGAAAATATGCATAAAAACCTACTTTGGTTTACAAGTCATGGCTGAAGGAGCTCCACAGATGAAACTGTAGCTTTTGGACAAAAAGAAAATAGTTTCTTGTTTATATATTACACTAAAAAATTTCAGCATTGCTGGAAAAATCCCACTGGCATTGACTTTGGACATCAGAGATTATCAGAAGCCTGGCTTGAAAACCTCCTGTTCTAAACTAGCTTTTCCTGAAATTTCCAGCTCACCAGGAATGAAAAAAAAAAAAAAAACCCAAAAAACCAAAAAAACCCCCCAAAAAACCAAGCCAATAGCTTCTGTTGTGCTTCAGTTCCTCTTATTTTTCTGAGTGTGTCTTTAGGTGTGTGCTGCCTTTGTCTAGTCCAGTGTCAAAGACATCCAAACAAAACCAATGTTTCTGAAGTTGAAAAAACCAATAAGCTTCTGGTCCAGGTGAAACATTTTTATGGTTCAGGTGGAACATTTTTTTTTTTTTTTTTTTTTTTTTTTTTTTTTTTCTACAACACCAAATAGATATGAGTGTTACATCCAGTCTTGAATCTCTGTTTCAGATTTACACTTTTGAACTAATATCTTTTTTTTACCCTGACTGATGTCAGCTGAAGGAAGGTTCCAAGTAAAACGCCCTTTACAGTGCTATTTTAGGGCTGAGGCCATTCTTCCTCACTTCTCTTCATCTTTCCATTTTCCTGATGCAATCCTCAGTTTGGCCTTGGGCTCACCTCACAGACATTAAAAACCAAAACCAAAAACAAGTAAAACCAGAGGGACCCCTCAAACCTCAAAATTTTGCTTTCAGAATGGGCTCAGAAGCCAGTGATTAGCTTCCTCCGAAACAGCTTTTCTGATTCCCAAGTTTGGAAAATTGGGATCATCAAAAGGCCCAGTGGCAGATATGCATCTTTTCCTCCTTTTTTCCTTGAGCCTATAACTCAATCTGGCAATGAAGAAGTCTAGAAAAGAAACAGTGCAGAGAGAGGAAGTAGCTCTGTAAGGCTTGGCAAATACTTTCAAAGAATAACTGTTTTTCCAAGTTTGATCACTACAGACACAAGCAAACACAAATTGATATATTACCTTATCTAGGATTTCTCTGATGAGCAGGAGGGGTGCTTTGGGGGTACTATCCTGCCATACTGACTCAGTTCTTTCTGCAGCAATTAATCTTCCCTTGTTTGGTTTTACACTGCTTTACACTTGGCCTCACCACAGTGCCAAGAGGTCAGTTTGCTTGTCCAAGGTCACCAAATGACTCAGTAGATTAAGTGAAAACTGAACTCAGAGGACCACCCTGCCTTTTAGCTTTTGTTTTTGGGACTCAATCTACACAGCTTCTCTGCCCTTTCATACATTCCATTAATCCCACTGGCTACCAGCCACAAAGATACAGCAGAAAGATTGAATACATGTAAATGTGCACAGTGATATACAACTTCAAGCTGATGGAAAATACATTGGACAAGTATGGTTACGTTCCTCTGCATTAAAAATACCCTTTAGGCCCATGGCTCAGAAACAAAAGAACATGAGAATACTATTTGTGGCTTTCCCTGCATTTATTAAGATGAATAAGATGAACCTTTCATCTTATTTCACTCTTGCACTAACCACACATACTCAAAATCCCATGTTTTTGCATCCAACTTCTCAACTTACTCCTATCTGAAAATGAAATTAGTAGCTTGACTGTTATGACTAGTCTCTCCTATTGATGTTCTCTGGATGCAGAATAGATAAATTCCAAGTTTCAGGATAAGAAATTTGTTTACAGTTTTCCCATTTGTAGAAACTGAGGGGCTGGAGATACGCTGAAGCTCTCAGTCCATCAGTAGAGCAAGTGAGGCAAACTTTCACATGAGAACTTGCTCCCTAGCCAATAGTGAAAATCTTATAAAAGTGAGAAATTGCCTCATTTTAAACTCCATTAAACTCTGAAGACATTGGATCTGGAAATGGATGAGCTAATAAGCAGCTACTTGTTATTTCATTAAGGAGCAACAGTAGGACCTGACCCCTTGTGAAACTGTGCAAGCACATAAAGCCCCGTGCTGCTGTAGCAAGGGCTGCAAGGATGCCCCAGAGCATTGCAAGGTGGAAAAGCAGCAAGAAAAGGAGCTGGTTATCTTCTTTATACTTCCTTCTTTAGGACAGCATCCTTTGACTTCTTCTCTTAAGCACAAAGTGCCTCCCTGAGCCATCAGTTTGCATAAACTTAATCATTTGGATTAAAGAAATCTGCCAGCTGTCTGAGGGGTCTCTATGGGTCACTTCCCACATCCCTCTGCAAAACCAAGTCTGACACCATTGGTAAGAATCTCTTCCCTTCAGAACTTTGGTGAGAGTGTCCCAGGATTGGGTTTTCTGCTGTCATTAGCAGTATTTTAAGACTTTTTGCTGTGGGTTCTGTAGGGATTCCTAGAAAAGGTCACTTCAGATGTTTTCTGAGACAGTTTGGTGCTTTGTTTCTATCTGTAAAAATACTCCCATCAATGATTTGCAATCAGCTTTTGAAGACCTTTTAGTGAGTTTCTTCTTACCTTAGGTGTCCTTGCTGCATGATGAGAGGGCAAGGAAAACAGTACAAAAAGCATTTCAAATATTTTGAAGGGAGTGAATGTGATCACCTGTTAGCCAGAAAAGGAAGTCTCTATTATGTTGCATGACGGTCCTGTGTCTATCAATGGAACAGATAAGTTGCTACAAGACAGTGGTCAGGACTTTAATCAGAGTTCCCAATTTCCACAGTACTCTTAAAACGTCTGTAAATTGTTTGCTTCAATTTATGTCATCTATGCTTTTTTGGAAACCCCACTGCTTCCCACATCTCCAGAAGGAAACATCGACATTCTCTCTTCACTGAAAACCTCTTCATATACTCCCCAGCCTCATCTGTAAGTCAGCTGTACCTGGGAGGGCACAGGAATATCTCCTGGGACGAACAGGCTTGCACTAAACTCTGCTGTGAAGTTGTGGGATTTTCCTCACTGACGGATCAGAACACATGTGCAGAAGTGCTGCAGGAATGTGGTGTGCAGTAAAAGTCACCCTGTCAAAAGTGAAGAGGGACTTTTAAGGATTTACTAGGCAACATTTCACCCTTCAGAGGTTTTGTAAGAGTCAGGGAGTACAGCTCTGTGCCACGTGATGTCAGCCAGCTAAAGGGGGGCAAATACAAGAGTAGGTCCTTCCATGGAGCCTAAGAGTTCACAAGGTGAGGGCAGAACCTCAATCTTCATTACTAGGGATCTTAATTCCCTGCTCCATCCATTCCCTCTGCCCATTTCCATCCCTTCTTTATTTTGTTTTATTTGCCAGGTGGCTTGGAAGACACTTGCATGATTGTCTGCTTGGAACAAGCATTTATCTTTAAATGGAGCCAGTTACAAGATCAAAAGGGGAGTTACAGTGATTTTATTGAGCAAATAACACTTGCTTAGAGATGGTTTCCCCACAAGAGCTAAGTAAGAACTTGCTAGAAATACCGTGACTTTAAAATAGCCATGATAGAGCAACTGGGCTCACCTGCATGTGGGGGTTTCAAGGCTTACTGTGAAAAAGTCCCACAGCATTTATCCATTCATGGCTTTACTGGACTTGTTTAGGTTTTATTTCTTGGTAGCTCTGGAAAAATGTTTTAGTAGCCAAAAAATCTGTAGTTAATTAGACACACAAAACCAGCAGACAGGAAGTCTATTTCCTCACAGAGATACTGTGGTTTATACATTCTGCCCTAATATGAACAAGTCTACTATTATTTTCTGATGTCCCCCTTGTATAAGGTGCTCTGAGTAACATGAAAGCTCTATTTTTGCAAACCAGTCATGAAAGATACTTGTCAAGATCCAGGCCTGCCAGACATGGCAGTACTGGATGGTTCCTGATTCCATTTGAAAAAAAAAAAAAAAACAAACAAAAACAACCAACCCAAAAAAAACCCCAACAAAAACCAAAAACCAAAAAAACAAAAAAGGTTTCAGACAGATTTTATTTTCTAGAAATTAATATAATTTAAAATTATTTAAATGTAACTGTGGATATGTGTACAGGCTTGGGGCAAAATCTGATAATGACTCTGTACCAGTGCACCCACCCTGAATTTCTTTAGTGTTATAAGTGGTGGCTTTATTTCCTTCTTACTTGGGGTTAGTCCAAATATTCAGTGATTGGAAGTTGTTCAGGACAAGGGCTCTGTGTTCATGAAGTGTGTCTCACAGAAAGGGCCATCGGAAAAGTGTTGTAACATAATAAGCAATGAAAAATATTAATATCTGCAGCCAAAAAAGGAGGTGAGGTCTTACCAGGGATGTTGATTATCCTCACTTAAATTTAGAAGTTGTGTGGGAAAAGTAAAGTTTGTAGCCAAATAAAGTGGTTTAGTTTACCTTAGAACTCTAAGCAAGTGTCAGAATTTCAGTATTATTTTTGATACTGTTCAAAAAGAATTCAGATCTTAAGTGATGAGTGGCCATACAACATCCAACCCCTCAAAGCAAGAGAGGAAATTGTTGTGGGCTAGAAACTAGCACTATTTCTTAAATATTAAATATAAACTAATGTATGCAGCATGACTAACCTGGCAGGCCAGCTATAAATAACCTACTGTCTCTGTGTTATTTGTCCTTGCTGTTTTTTTTTGAGGAAGGGTGGAGTTGCTTTGATTTGGATATTGTTTGTTGGTGTTTCCCCCCCACACTCCCACCCCCCAATTTGGGTTTGTTTTCCTTAGGATAATTATTAGAATAAAATTTCTTATGTCTTTGAATATTCCTCTTTATTTCTGAAGTCCTTTCTACTGAACCCACAGACTTCCCACTCTACTGTGAGTTTCTTAAATTCAATATTTGTTCTACTTTTCCTCCTCACTCTATAGATTCCATCTTTGTTTCCATATCACTCCAGTCTTTGTTGTTCTGATTTTGTCTTCCTCCCATGAGTAGGCCAAGTAGAATATTCCATGATCATCATGAAGGCATAAAAAGGACTGAAAAAAATCTTGTAGGTGGTGCTAATGTTGGCCCTGCTGGAACAGGAACTTATGAAAATCTGATCAAAGCTAGGAGATGTGTAAACAAACCTCTTAGTAAGATTTTACCCCACTCCATCCCTATTGTGAACATCTCTGAACTAGAACTGGAGATAAAAATGAAAACATTGGAGGTAACCAGTAAGATTAAAACAAATAGTGAAGCAAATACAGTTTTGTATCTTCTTTCCTTTAACATCTGCCTGGTGTGGCCACCTGTGGTGAGATCCCCACCAGGTACAGGGTAGGAAGAATCTGCATGTGGAAGAGCTCAGGTCTCTCAATGGCTCTGTTCAAATGCTTTTGGGGCAGGCACCAAGAGAGACCTCTTCTTCTTCCTTATAATTTCTCCAGGTAGGTAAAATTCATGAAGCCCATTTTTTCAACAACTTTCCCATCCATGTTTAATGGCAAGTGATGACTTCAGAAGAAAGCCAAGCCCCCACTGATTGATGGTGAGGCCTCTCTGCAAGGCTGCAGACAGGCTGGTAATGTTTGGGCTGTGTAATCCCCTTTCTTCATATGTTTTTTAGATGCAGCATGTCTGAGGAGACTTTCAGTACTACAACAGTATCCAAGTTTTCTTGACATTTCTGATATTCACCATCTCTCTTTTTCCAGTAAAAAATCAGAGTGCTTATTTATGGCATATGAAAATACAATCACTACCCTGCCTGACCACTCAAAATCCCCCAGTGCTCTTTTATCATAACCGAGGGAAAGATGGAAGGAAGATGGAACTTTTAACCATGCTGTTTTGGACAAAGAAGGAAAAAATATAGCTATCAAAGCACCAGTAGGCTCTAAAGTCCTTAACTTCATCGAGGCAGCACAGAAGAGGGATGTTTTTCTCCAAAAAGAAGCATGCTCTGAAGTAGTTCCTCCAGATTATTTTGTGATTTAGTGCAGTGCAAGCTGCTCTGAGAGACCTACCTCTGTGGTATGTCTAAATTCTAGTGTATTCTTTGCTACAGGCAAGATTAGTGACGTGAAAAAAACAGACCCAGTGGTAACATTATTGGAAAGCAAATTCCTGTTCAAACAAGCTTGAGATTAGTAAAATAGATTTCTAGTGACGAGACTCATCCCTGGCTTTTGTCTTCCCACAGCGTGAAATAGAAGACAGATAGTCTGATAGAGGAAAGTCTGGCAAAGGTAAATGGCAATGATGGAGCAAAGGAGTCATAACATTCTCCTGACAAAGCCCGGATGTCTGAATAGTGAAACACAGAGGGAAGATGATTAAGGGACTGCCAGGCTCCCTACAGGCTGCCTGCAGTAGCTACAGCGCCCTCCCAAAGGCATCGCAACAAAGCCAGGTCAGATCTTCCTTTTCTCCCCACCAACTTCCCTAAAATGCAATTACCCTCTCTCGTGGGGGGCTGTACGGACATCACCTGCTTCCCTGTATTTTGCAAAGCATATAACTCGTGACTAATTCTTAAGGCTGAAGCTTTTGGGAGCAATTTCCGCATTTCCGAGTCCTCTTGGAAAATCTAAACCTATCTTTTAATGAGAATGACATTCCCTGTCTTTACAATTGAAAAAAATAATAATTCCAGCCTCTCTCTGATTGTGCTTCAAAAAATAATACCACAAATTGCGTAATATCCTTCTAAAATAAACACTAGATTGCTTCTTTCCAGTTAGGCATAATATTCAGTAATTGCAGGAACGCAGACAGCAGAATTGTCTTTCCTAAGGATAGCTTCAGGTTCAGAGGTAAAGCCCTAAAGGATGCACATCACTAGTTCACTGTTTTACAGAGTTAAGCTGTGCAACTTCTACTGCTAGAAGGGAAACACATCTAAAATTTATAAATGTATTTTCTGGAGAAAAAAAAAAATGTGCATTAATATTGGAGAGACTGCCAAAACAGCATAGGAAGTGATAATAATCCAATAACTCAGAATCCCTTTTCCAATGGTAAAAAAAACCAATACACTTGGAACATCTTGCCTTGATCTTCAAATGCCATACTAAGTAACCTTTTCTTTCTCTTGTTGGTAAACACTGGTAATGTGAGCAGTTTTCCCTACCCAAGTCATTTACATGAGCATTAGGGACATCCTGTGCCTTAGATCAGACTGAGCCAGGGTTAATACAGGTTAAAAAGGATGATTCTTCCTAGGCCTACAGTAGCCATTTTCATTTTGAAACTGGCAGGTTTTTTAACATGTAGCAACTATTTTAATGCATTCAAAAAGCAAAAGAGACAAATATGGAGACTATTCCTTTTAGGCTGGGTCTTCCTCACCAAATGAGGATATAAATGAACACAATTAATTTATTCCCATTAAGCAGAAGCACAGACTAGCAGAAGCTGTTATCTTTTCATTCAGAACCTCTGAGTTCAAAGCTGCTTGTAAAAGCTACACCAAATGATGCTGCTTCTTTGAATATTGATCACATCACACCTTAAGAAGGCTGAAAAAGGACCCGCAGCTCCCAACATCCTCCAAAATGCCTTCAATGTTATTTGATTTTGGGAAAATAAAATTCCTGTCCTGCTAATACTTATATTTTTTACATAAGTCTCTGAGTTGCTGCATCTGTGACGAGGTAACAAAAAGGAATCAATTCATGTGCCTAAAGCTGAGCACCTGCAGAAACATTTACAGCCCCAAAGTCAAAGGTGTTAGTGTTTTCTTTTAAGTGGTTTAGTTACCCCAGATTTCTAGAGAAAGACTCTGAGTACCAAAGGGAGTGAGGTGCATAATTCTCACTGAATCAAAATTCTGGGATGCCTTTAAAAAGTGAGAAACCTCCTGGTGCCCTTTCATTAACCCTGAGCAGGACCTAATTCTGCAATTGTTCTCCCAAGATGTCAATATCAGGGTTATAGAACACAGCTTAGGGATGTCATAGGTCCTTCTCTTCAGAACATCAGAAGAGGAAGAAAAAGGACTGAGAACTTCATGCCCCTTGACCTCTGCAAGAATACCACTTCTGGAAGAATTCTCTTACACTGTTAAAACTGTTCAGTATTGAGGGGTTTGGTAGTTTGTGTTCAGGAAAGTATTTAAGCAAGTACACATTGCCCAGATTTCTTGGGCATGCAGTTTTGAAATTTTAGAGGGGGAAATCAGCATGATTTCCCCCCTGAGCTGTTTGAGTGTGTATCAGTGTCTCTGCTTCTAATACTAGGTGAAAGCAGGAAGCATGGATGCTTGCAAAACCAGGATCAACAAAAGAAATGTGGAAATTAATTGCTCAGAGCCAGTAGGCGAACTGAAGCTTTGCTCAAACCCCACGAAAATTAGTTGATATTTAAATCCCATACATATGGCTCTTGGGATTTTTTCCACTGGAGTAACAACTGTAGAGCATCCAAGGGGCAGTTGTAAACTTGGATGCCATTATTAAGAGAATAATGACTTCAATAAAATGACTTGACTTCAATCAAAATCCAGCAACTTTGTGTAAGGTATTCCTAAGAATTACATTGATTTCACAGCAGGTTTATAATTTGGCCTTAGCCTACAGTCACCAGTGTGGTGACTTCTCTTCAGACGCGCATCCTGTACTTCCCAAACACCTTCAACAGAGTAAGAGGCAAGCTAACCTGTGAGGAGAAGAGAAATAGAAAATTCCGCTCATAAAATAAAATTAAAACATCATTTGAAATGGATTTAAGCATATGCAAGTTGCAACAGATTCCCTTAGGCACATAAAACCTATGTGCTTATAACAAGAGATAACTCAAACTGATGTTTAACTTGCCAATTTATTGCAATGATGGTATTTTGACTTGTATTAAAGAGTCTTGACTGATGACCTCTCTAATTCGTTTGGTGAAAACGTTTTCTTTCAACATCAGACGCTTTTTTTTTTTTTTAACCAACTACTTCTTTGACAGTAAATTCTATCGTGGCCTGTGCAGACAATCCAGCTTTTTAATTGTGTTAAGGGTTTTTGGAATCTGCTAGACAATGCCTGAGAGCATTTGGTGATTTGATCCATCGATTAACCTGGAAACATGCTTGTTTCCCAGGCTTGGTTCTAAAGAGTTTTTGGCTCTTCTTTCAAATAGATTTTGCCAAAAAGCAATTATTAGTGAGAGGCAGAAAAACTTGCCCTATGGATTTTAAATTCACTTTCTCCTATAATGTACCAGGAATATGAGCATGCTGCCTCCTGCTTCTTATCAGTTAAATATTTGCAGTGACACCAGAAAAAGCAACTGTGAATTCTGCAATTCTGGTTCATTAGAAGTCGTCATATGGGGAGCATCTCTAAAAGCAAATGGTGCCAAGCCAGCATTTAAAGTTATTCATCAACTCTGGATTTAATAAGTGCCTTATTTATATCCCACATGCTAGGAAAAATATTGTAATTGAGGTGGATTATATAAAACATGAGGAATGGAATAATTGATGGAATAATTAAAAAGAACACCAGTCTGCTTTGCTTCTAAAATATTTGTTTAAGACTGATTGATTCAATGGTAACAATGGAATACCATTAGTGTCCAATTCCTCTGGCTTTTCCAGGTGACATCAGTGTTCAGGAGATGGCTTTTTAACGGAGGACAGTGCTGGAAGATATTTCCTTCTCGCTTGTAGACAACAAGGGGCCTTCCCAGCCTGCTCCAGGTTTTTGTCCCTGAGTGCCCATCCCTGGTTTAAACCAGAGGCTGGTTTATACCAGGGCAGCTCAGAACATGTGCACCCCACCCTTCAAAACTCTCTGAGAGCATCTGTGCAGCAAAGCAGGACAGGAGGGGGATGCCCTGACTTCCTTCCACCCTGCCTGGGCTTCGCAGGTTGAGGAAACTCCGTGTCCCTGACTGCCATCTTCTGTCAGCACTAATAAGCCCCAAAGCAAAGGGAAATTCAGGGTGTTAAGACTTGCACAGGTATCTGTTGCAATCTTCTTCCTGCTGCCTTACCTAACACGTCTAAATGAATGTCCCATATCCCATTTTATTGTGCTGGGGATCTGCTGATTGCAGAAGCTATTCATGACTTAAACCTCCACACCTCCAGGTCATAATCTAGAAAGTGAAGGCCTTTCTAATCTGACATATTTCATACACATGCTTCTTATTTAAGGACATCAAGAACATGGAGAGGTGTTCCAGCAAAGGGGGACTTTTCCTGAAGTTCAGAGGTTGAACTTCAGCTGTGTGGGGAGGAATCTTGCACCACCAGGATCCTTTGTCTGGCAAAAGTTCTCGTGCAGGTTTTCAGTACAAACAAGAGCCATATCTTCATTTTGAGTAGCAGCTGAGAAGGGCAAAAGGTTTTCTTATAACCTAAAATAAAACTAATTAAAATATGTTATGCATTTTAATGGTTTTCTTGGTATAATTTTTATTATTATCCTAAAGAAGAGAATGGATATAGCAGATTAAGTGAAAACAAAAGAAATAAATTAATAAACGAAGAAAGAAAAAACACACCTCCACAAAAAAAAAACCCCAAAAACCAAAAAAAAACAAGGCAAAAAAACCCCAAACCAACAAACCAAAACAAAATAATCACCCCAAATCTCACATGTAGATATACATGGCTGTGCAATGAAACACTTAAAACATTCACTGATTCCTTATTAATATGCTTGTCAAACCCCTACATTTTGTAATACACCTATCTGGAATCAACTCTTCACTTTTTGTTGTAGGCAGTGTATTAAAAAAAAACCCAACAAATTAGATATTTGATCCTGGAGACAAAAAAGCAGAGAAAGTAGTGTGTGTGCACATTGCAATTATATTATCAAGGCTTTCTGTAATGTTATTATAGGCTGTTCCAAGTTACCATGTATGAAAACAAACCACACTGATTCCAAGCCCCAAAATGAGAGAAGTTAGAGAAATATAATCAGTGCAGCTGTGGCAACAATGCTATTGTTAAAGTACAGGGAGATTTTATAAACAGTGAGTAAGAAGTCAAGAAGGAAATAGTTGTAGACAAAATCATTGCTAGAAAACATGAAAGCAACTCTTTCTTTCCCATCCCATCCCATCCCATCCCCTCTCCACCCTGTGAAAAGATTATCCATGGAAGGGGAAAAAAGGGTGAGGTTGTGGGTGGTGTCCCACAGAAGGCCATAACACACAAAAAGTATGTGTACTTTTTTTCTCTTGGAAGAAGATGAGGGGAAAAAAAAGAGCCTGGAATTTCTTTTGGAATACATACTGTACTTTCAGGTGCCATCTGTGGACTATGAAAAAAAAGTCTGTGTTAAAACAAGACTAAAAGAGATAAAGGACAATCCATCACAGCCATTGCCTGCAGCACGATGGGGATGTTCCCAAGCAGGTTTGGAACAGCTCTGCTGTGAGCACCGGTGGCACTTCAGCCTCTCTGCCAGTAATGTGTAACACAGGGCAGCAAATATTTCAACAAACACTAATTTATCTTGCCCCTTATTGACAAAACTGCAGATGCCTTAGCAAAGAAAAACAAATGCCACTGAGTCAACAGCTGTGCTTTGCAGTGGTTTCCATCCACTTTGCTTTGGCACTGTGTGAAGAACCTCAGTGGCATTGCTCCTGCTTTACATCACTGCACAAGAACCACTCAAAGCCTGATCCTTTGATAAATCACATTTCAAAAGAAATTGATGGTGCAACTCCCCTCAGCATGAGAGGCCAGGCTTCAACCCCCACATTTTCCACTGTTTCCATGAGACTTCAGTGGTTCGACAGAAGGAACCAAAGAGATGAAACTTGACTAGTGTATCATCTAAATATACATCTGAAAAAAAGACAACTTCCTCTCTGTAGGAAAATTTACTTAATAAGAACAGCAAATATATTAAGTGTGAGAGCAGTGTTACCTGATATCACCAAAACTACAGGTATGAGGAAGGAGCTTCCCAATCTAGACCTTTTCACCTTCCATTTTTAACAGTGTTTGGATCATACCCTCTGTTTAGAACAGCTCTAGACTGTAGCTGGGGAGTATGGCAGTGCTGCTTTTCTTCTCTGCCAAGATAAAAGATTTTCACCATTTCTTTTGAAGTTCAGAGTCTATTAAGTAGCAATAAAACATTCAAATTTTGGAAAAATAGGGTTCTTGTGAACTGGCAGGAAGCATAACATGACTTCCTGGTAATTATTTCCATGATATTATTCCCTTTTGAGGTTTACTTCGAATATATGTATTTGGTGGAGCTAGGGAAGTTTATTGAGCAAATGTGCATACTGATGAGTGACAATGAAATTTTAAAAGAGCTTTGACTCTTTCTTCAGACCACTTTGATGTGATGCAGATATTCCAGGCCAGATCTTTCAAGGGAAATGTGCAATGTCAACTCAACTCTGGAAATTGAAATGTTCAGTGGAACACAATCCCATAGACAGTTGGAATTCTACCTAAAGATTACTGTACCTCTTAGCAATAAAGATGATACCATCATTCCTATCTCACATGTTATCTTTTGCAGAACCACGTTACTTTCCCTTAGCCCCCCCCCCCCCCCCCCAGTTTAAAAACTCCCCCCAAAATAATTTCAGCTCTTTTTTGACTGCACTTTCTCTGTAGTACCATCAGCATGTTCTCTGTCTTTTCCCTGCCAAAAACACTTCCTGTCCCCCAGACAGAGCAAGCTGGCAGTGAGGAGGTTGGGTCAGCTGTGCAAGGTTTCCATGGAAGCAATTAAGGCTTCCTGGCAGCGGGAAGGCAGACACTGTGGGATGGGATGGGACTCACTTCACACAGAGTTTTGACCTCATCCAGTCTCTGCAAGTGCTCCTTTGACCTCCAGCCCAGCATCTCCACTGCTGCTACTGCCCAGAACACAGAGTTCCCAGACAGACCAGGTGTGCAGTGAGAGTTCCGTGCCTCCCTCTGGTACCGGAAATTGTTTGGGATTCAAAGGAATCCCAGAGCAACAATTAATGCTACTAATTTTTCTGACAGGAATATAAATGGCTTAGAGCCAGTCATAGCATCAATAGAGTTGCTGCCAACTACTAAAAACAAGCAAGTCAACCATAATTTACTAGCATTCCTCACTCTTTTTCTGAATTAGATTAGTGCATTTTGAGAGTTTTCAGAGAACATTTGAAAGAATTCAGCTGGACAAGGAACAAGAATTGTTTCACTGACATAATTTATTGGGATTTTTAAAGCGCTTTTGACAATATACCTCACCAGAGGCTAGTAAGGAAACTGAGAGGTTGTGAGGTGGGAGTTGTAGTTGTGTGTTGATCACAAGCTAGCTGGAAGAGAACAGAATGGAATTAAAAGCTCAGTTTTCAATATGGCAGTGGTTAGCAGCAGAGCACTCACAGAACTTCACTGTATTCATGGCTGTCCTGGAAAAGGCCTTAATCAGCATGGTGACTGTTTTTATTCTACAAGGAACAATTACTTAACTGAGGAGTCATTTAAGTTAGTCAAGACAAACCTAAGCAATTAGGCAGCACAATGGCAGAGGAAGTTCATGATGGAAAATTCAAAATAAGGTGTGTTGGAAGGATATTACTAACACACTTTGTTGAATTTTGAATTAACTGTAACCACCCAAGAAAATGACCTGTGTGTCACCTTGGAGAGCTTAATAAAAACATCTGCTTGATGTGGAAAGGCAATCAAAAGCAAACGAAATGTTACCACGAACAGAGAGAGGGGTGGGGTCTCACGAACCTGCTCTGGCCAAGGCTGCCCAGGATGTGCAGTAAATGGGGATGTGTTCTCACCCTGCTGCGCAATTTCGGGGATGAGCTGGCCGCTCCGCCAGAGCAGAGGGAAACATTGAGTGCCTTTGACATCGCTTCCCCTTCTCTGCCCCCAGCTCTCTCCAAAAGGCCTTCCTGTGGCTGCAGAGCAGCTGTTCCCAGGCTTTTTCCCAGGATGTTGGAAGGAAGCTGAGTTCGTAAAGCAAGCCCACCAATATGCAGTCATTTAACAGCATACAGGATTTCAGAACAGATGAATAACACCCCATTCACTTCAAAATAATAACTGAACAGTCAAGTAAGCAGAGTTTTTCAATGCAGTTATGTTGAAAATTTGTCTAAATGCAAGGGCTAATGCTCCCAATTATACAGACCAAGATTTCTTTTGTTTTAATTCCACAACTCAGTAGTCTTTAGGCTCAAAAGCTGTGAATACTTCCTATGTTGTGATGAAGAAAGATGTCCACCACAGGGCGGCAGGGCTCATGAATCTTGCCTCTCTCAGAAGAAAGCCTAAATTAAAAACAAAAGCACCCACAATACCCAATTAATCACCAGGTTTTGTCTGTGGGAGTTCTTTGCACCTCCTCATAAGCATAATCCCATAATGGCAAAACATTCCATTGCCTTGAACTTATACACTATTATTCTGCATGTAAAATCTTATTCTCTTTGCAATGAAGGTGGGGACTAGAAGGACTGATAGAACCAGTCCTGCTCAAACTTAGACTATGAGGCAGAAATCAAACTTTGATCATATCTAGTTGAGAATGAATTTTTACTCCACAGCACACTAAGTGTTCTGTACTTGTCTGAAAACATAAAAGCCAAAATAATGGAGGTAAAACAAGAAAGCAGTCAAAAATGCATAGAGGGGGAAAACAACGAAACCCCAAACAACCCAAAAGCTAAAATTAACTATTTACAGAAATTGTGGGAAACAGGGGTGAAGTAGAATGAGAACCAGTGGCCACATTCATTTGCCCAGACTGCTTTGTGCTAGCCATATAGGTCAGGTTTAGGTAACCTGGAGGTACATTTCAAAATATTTTGTCCCTTTAGCCAGAAAAGGCAGGGGAAGGGAAGGAGGATACTTGAAAACATGGTGAGGAGAAAAGAAGTTGTGAAAGACTGGAGGAGGGAGTAATGCTGAACTGGCCTTCGAAATGAAGGAAAGACCCTGGGAGATGTTGGTGAGGTCCAGGCACAGGAGAGGGAGGGATTGATAAGCAGTCATTCCCATCAACCTGGAACTGGAATGGCCTGAAGTTCTAACTAAAGGAAAGCTGGGCATAGACATTCCCAGTGGGCTGGATGTAGACAAGCAAGAGTGAGAAGAGAAAGAAGAACTGGACAACTTGTCCAGTGAATATCTGCTGGAGCTCTCACTAGCTACAAGGGAAGTCAATCTGGATCAAAAAAAATCCCAGGGGGAGGCAAAGAGAGTGGTCCTGAATGGAATCAGGATTTATCAGGCATCATGTTCATACTTTGGTAGAAAAAAAAAAAAAAAAAAAAAAAATTATTTCTGTTTGTGCTGGTTCACCTAGACAATGGTTAGTCATCCTGCAATCAATCACTCTGTCAGTTCATGTAGGGCAAAGCAGTACAGTGGATTTGGGTTCCAATCCTGCTGACATTTCACATGCTGCCAGAACACAGTACTATTTTCCAGTTCATTTCTTAAAAATTTAAGAAGGAATAAAACATTACATGGCAATTATGCACTACGGTCATAATGTCAACTGCTAACGTTTATGAAAAGCCCAAACTAGAATTATTTATGCAACCTTCATTTGGCCACCATATACAGGGTTGCAATATCATATTTAATTACATGGTTAAAGAGTTATTTATACACAAGATCCCAGGGTTTTTTTTCACTACAATGAAGGAAACTTTAGCTACAGCAGAACTCCAAGGCAAAGGGAGTCATAAGGCAGAGAACACAGTTTCAGAGAATGTCTCAATGACTGTCTCAATGACTATCACATACCAGCCTGGAGGATTCTCTTCTAGAGTCTGGTACTTCCCATGCAATATCAGACAGCTGACTTAAATTTGTCTTTCCCAGATGTCCTGCAAGCATGTTCTTCATTTTTTTAGGTGTCTGCTTGGTTTACAGAAATTCCTGCAGCTCAAGACCACATTGGGTATGTATGGAACCAGTGCTTTGAGAACATGAAGTGGTAGTTATTTCTGAAAAGGGTTATTTCTAGGCATGCCAGCTCCAACCCACACAATCAGTGAAAACTTCTGACCTTGAGACCTTTGTGCTTCTCTTCTCTACCTGTAATACTGTGTTCCATGAGTCTGCCTTGTGAAAATTATACCAGAAATATTTGTGAAGCATTCATACAGTGTAGGCATGAATATTAAACAAAACAGGCCAGGGAGAAATGAACAGTTCCAGGTTTACATCAGGAATCCAAGGGCTTGCAATAAACT
The DNA here is from genome assembly GCA_018697195.1 of Certhia americana. Classification (NCBI taxonomy): domain Eukaryota; kingdom Metazoa; phylum Chordata; class Aves; order Passeriformes; family Certhiidae; genus Certhia; species Certhia americana. Next base: position 64,812,744 of record CM031879.1, on the reverse strand, counting down.
GTGCACTAAAGCACCTGCTGAAGAAAACCCTGTATTAAAGATGCCTGTTCATTAACTGAAGTCTCTCCACCCTCTGCCCTCAATGAGACAGAGATTCCCTGGAGAAAATAAAAAGCAATATGTCTTTAATCTCACAATCTCAATGGATATACAAAAGGAGATACAAAATTCTGACAGTCTAAGTACCTTATGATTTCACCATACTCTCAAAATTTTAAGACTTTTAACTAATTTTTTCCTGTGTGTCATAATGTGCAATAACTGGTTTTTTGTAACAAAGGAAGATGGACACAATGTTGAGTGGCTTGATTTACTATCAACCTATTATTTGCATTCTATGTGTCATTAAAATCACATCAAAACTCATGGGAAAGAAAATTCCCAAAGATCTTATCTCAGAGCCCCTTGATCCTTCTCAGTCCCTTTATTTGTGTGGGTATAGGATGGAAATTGCATTGGTTCCATCAGTCTGAGACTGGATTATGACTTCATGGTCATGGTAACACTGCAAGGCTTCTCTTCCAAATTTCACTGGCTTTCATAATACACAACAGTGGAGAACATTGCTTTTGAATTGCTATTTTCTCTCCTAATTTGTTTTTCCCAGAATATCTTGTGCAAAATTCATTTCCTTCTCCTGAAGGCTCTCCTGAAGAGAATGGACCACATTGAAGATCTGCATTGTCATCTTTTCTGTCCAATGTCCATTTGAGACTCTTGGGTGAGAGGGAGATACCTAGGATCCAGGTGTTGTTTCTAGGGTGTTATCACAATTTTATATAACTCCTCCATCAGCAGCAGTAGTGCCTTGCCAAAAGTGTGGGCAAACTGCAGAAGGGTGAAATCTGCTGATTCATTCAGTGCAACAGGGAATAAATTGATAGCATTGTTGGGCATTGCAGCTGAACTGTAAAACCCCTAAATCTTTCATTGTTTCACTATTCCTTACTTACGTTTGCAAACTTGTGGTTTTTTGGATACCAGCTGCTCTCTGATTGTGGGGCAGGAGCTACCAGAAATGCTGTATTGCCTATGCTTGGAACATTACTTTTGACTGTGGGATTTCCTGTTAGGATCCTTGCTTTCATACTTCAGGACTGGATTACCTCAAAGTAAACTGCACTGGGTGCAATCCAAAACCCTACAAAACACAGCACCAGAAGGAGATGGGCTGCTGGTAGCAGCAATACATGCCCCTGGTGTTCCTTGCTGTGGAATGACTCCTAGTCGGAATATAAGAAATTGATTTAGGCTGTAAGGAGCTGGTTGTGAGTCCCGAGGGCCTGGCTTCTCATGGCTTAAGTAAACACATTGTGTACTTTTGGCCCAGGTCACTAAAGGTTTTCTCAGTGGAAATATCCCTGGAAAATCCCTCTTGACTCAAAGGACAGCAGGTTACCCATGGAGCATCCTCTCCTGACCCCCACTGTGTGCCAGAAGTACTCAGCTGACTGCCACAGGAGTGGGATTTTCAGGGAGATTTGGGATGATATTCCTATGATATATGGCAGGGATAGCCAAAGGATTTACAGCCTTCCTCTTGTGCTTTGCTGTAATTGTCATTAAACACAAATGTTGAAGATACCTGGGACGAAGGAGATGCCTGGCCTGTGCCACTACATGAGCATCCTCAAGCAATGGAATGTGCAAACCAGTTTCAGATTGCAACCCCATGAATTTTAAAAAAAAAAAAAAAAAAAAAGGGTGAAGAAAGCCTTTCTATAGATAGAGAACACCACCACAGAGATGTTTTTTATTTCTGTCATTCCTTCCTTTGGACCAATAAAACCCTGCGAATTATGAGAATCTGCACTTGTTATTTCATCACTTATGAGCTATGTAGCAATTCCAAACTCATGTTTATAAAACTGCTACATCCTTTCAACATCTGTTTCCAATATACGTGAGAACTGGGCTTATCTTTGTTGTCTGCTGCAGTCTGGCAGTTTTATTTGGGATTAAAATCCCCTTTGAATGCACGGTTTTGTTGACCTGGAATTTTGGACCAATCTGAAAAAGCTCACCTGGAAATGATAGATCCTTATGCTACATAAATGTCTTTCTGAACTTTTAAAAGTTCATTACACTGTTGGACCAGAATATTTAATTATTGTCCTTCCTATCACTTTTTTCTTCTGCTGTTTTCCTCTAGTATGATTATAGTCAGAATCCATTTTATGATGGTTGAGTAAGTTGTCTTGGCCACATTTCACACACCCTATGAACCATCTAGTTTAACCCTAAGTCTATCACATTCCTAAGGAATTATTTCCAATAAATAATAATATGTGGTAAAAATTAATGCAGGGTGGATCATTTGAGGCGAATTAAACAGGTCTGATCATGTGAAATTTTATACTACTGGAGGTTAAAAGACAAAAAGAATTTTGCTTCAAATACTGACAGTTTTTCATCATACTGATAGTTATTATTTCCAAAAATGTTCAAAAAACACATTAATTTTGGCATTAGTTTTCCCAACCCCAAGTAAAGTTTTTATATAACATATTCATAAGGGTATTTTCTTCCCTTCCTATCCCCATCCTTTCTTTTTTTTTTCTTGCTTGCCATACTCTTACTGTGTTTGCCAGATTGACTGTGCTTATGATCTTTATATAAGGAGAAAGGAAAAAGAGTTTGCTTCAACATGACTTGTGCCTGCCAGCACAAATATAGGCCAGAGATTGGAAAGACAATTTATTTCACTTTTTTTAAATCAGTCAAAGACTGCCAACATATGAATTGACGGAAGTTGCATGAGAAGCTTCAAGAAGGGGATGATCAGAGACAAAAGGAATAAGAGTGAATTTGATTTAAATGACTGTAATACACTGACACAACTACTTTTGCAACCACCTGGGATGAGTTCTGACAGCTTTTCCTCGTTTTTATTCACTTATTATTCAGGCAAAACTCCCACTAACTTCTCTCCCACGGTCTAATTTCTGACTAATATTTATGTACATTATCTCTATGTCACCTTGTTATGGATCACACAGATCTTACTCATTTAGCTTCAGGAGACAAGTGTTTCACACTCTGAGACAGGCAAAACTGTTACAGCCTAAACACAAAAAAAGGATTAGAAACATCATAACACTCATTACTGCTTCTCTGTGCAGCTTTATGCTCCCCTACATAAAAACCTTTCTTTTCAGATGCAGAACAGCTTTCTTTATATCATTCTGACAAATAAGTATGTAGCCATATGATGGCAGCAATATGCTTAAATATGTGGATTCCAACATTTAATATGTTTTACTTGTCCCAAAAAAGGAAGATATAACTCAAACCAGTGCTCTGGAGAGCAAGACACTACAGTCAAACATCACATTCAGACTGAAGCTGTCATAGTTTTTGACTACTAAATAAAGTTTGGCTACAATTTTTGCTCCTGAGTACAATTCTAATGAAACCAGTCATTGGTTCCAAGGCCATTCCAACCTCTTTAAATGCAGAAGAAGCATTTGACAAAACAATTTGCTTTAGCACAGTACAGGTACTAGATGATATCGAGCTACCTATGCACTCATCACTCCACAATAACCAAAGAAAGATGAAAAAGTGCAACAGTATCAAAATGAGATCTAGAGGGAAGATGCTGGAAATTCAAGCTTTCACTGGTTGATCTAAATTTCTCCAAAATACATCTTTTAGCAGGTGATGAAATGGAATGAATACTAAATATGAGCAAAAATTGAAAAGAGATTTCATAGAAGCGCCACGCTTGATAAATTATTCAAATAATTTTCCAGAGAATTCTTAAATTCTCAAAAAGACTGTAAAAATAGTGGTATGTAAAAACTGCATGGACATACAATCATGCCTGTAAGACTTGGGTCAGTAATTACAGCAGTGACAAAGAATAACTTGCTTTGTCATTTCCTGGGTTTTCTCATCTTGTGATCATTGGCTTCCTCAGGAGATCATGCTATCTAGCCCATACAAGAGAGCTCTTTTAAGACTAAAAGTACAAAAAAAAAAACCCAGGAGGTAAGATCTGGAAGGATAAGGGGACACTGGAAATATATTCCCTTAACCCTCTGATAGTAATTTACACTAAGATTTTTCCCAAGAACAGCTCCACTGAAAATTTATTGAACACATATTTCTATCCAGTGAATTTGAACTCCTCTGATTCCAGGGGGAGAAATGTTTCATGGAAAGGAAGTGGCATGCCTACAGCTTGGACAGGAAGAGACTCTTCAGATAAATGCAGATAAATTCAAATAAAACTTGGGCTTCCTCTAGACTTTAGTTCAGAATAAAGGATAGGGCAAATCAGAAGTTGAGGGGTCAGTCCCCTCCAGTGCCTCCAAATACACCTAAAGGGGCAAAACAGTGTTTGAACAACTTGAAGGAAATTGGGTTATAGAGCTTAACACCTCTTCCTTCTTTATTTATTTTAATTGCTCTTTCAGCCTTTTTCCCCTAAACATTTTCTAGTTCGTGTTGTTATGAAAAAAGGAAGATTATTCAGAAGAAAAACAAAACAAAACAAAATGTATTTTCACTGATTTGATTTCTTGATAGTGGAAAGAAGCATTTTTAATTCAACAGAATAAACACATTACAATAGATTTTAATATTTTAAGAATGCTAAAGCACAGTCTGTCATCAAGGGATCCAAATAATTTCTGGAAACAGCTTTGTGGTAGATGTTATATGGAGAAGATTAAGGTGTTTTAAAAACCAATAAATATCCATTTGGTTTCTGTGTGTCTGAGAATTAAGAACACAAAACACAATTCTTTCTTTTTAACAGATGGTTTATTACAGATCATTTGAGGATCCACTTGTATTGTCTACTTTCATGGCCATGAAAAGAAATGTAATTCATAAAGAAATGGAGAACGGGAAGCCTTTGTAGCCTAATAGAAATAATTAAAATCCAAAAAGATCCTGAAAACCACATTGTGCCTTGTTCTTGACAAATGTGCTTTTATGTATTTATCAGCAACTGAGCTCTGGTATATACTGAATGCTAAAGATACCAAGTCATTGACTTGATTGACAGATTTCACCAAATGAGTAAATAATAAAGCAATGTGATTTTCTTAAAAAAAAAACAACATTGTAGCAACATTCAGAGAATAGAAATTATTTTCAGTGAACCTTTCAAAATTTAAGTATTTCTGCAGGTTTTAGAAATGAATGTTTACTATCAGTATGAGTTCACAAGCAAACAGAAAATCAGTTAAGTCGAATAAAAGTTCCACTAACCTCTCCCACATTAATATTCTTTTATATAAGAAAGGGAGGTATGTCATAATTTTTGTCTCCCATTCTTGCACTATTTGCTGGTTTGATCCTGCAAGCTGAAGCTCCAAAGGTCAGATCATTCTGAGTGAGCTACACTTGTATAGAAAAAAAGTACCTTGATAGAAATGTGGCCTTGCAGATTCATTCTCTAGTTATCCCTAAACCTCACCTATCAGCATCCTCACCATGTGTTCAGGTTAGAAAAAAAAGCCCCAGAAACAACAAAACAAACCAAACTGTAATCTGCTTTAGGGAATTTCTTGTAATTTTCACAGTCCTATTTGAGTCATAACTCCGGGCTACCAGCAGTCTGATCCACAAGTGCTTTATCAGAGAACCAAAGCTGAAGGCAGGACTGGAAAATCTGCAGGGAACCCAGGTGTCTGTAGTCTAGCCTGACTGCCAGTCATCCTTGATCTACAAATAATTCTCTCAGCTTCCCCAAATCTTCACCTTTGGCCATTAGAAATCACAGAAACGACCCATGGACATTGTTGGCCTTTGGATTACATCTCAAATGTAAGGGAAATTTGTTTAAACAGGTGCCAGTAATACCATGAGAACTTATATAACATAGTATAGCAATTTCAGTGACATGTTACCAAATGTATACTTCCACACTTAACTAAAACTTAATGGGTGCTTCCACTGTATTCAAATTTTCCCTGTGTGTTTTGACCTTTTCTCCTCAGAATATTGCCTCCAATTTTCGGTCATTTGCCATATGAGATGAAATCCACACACAGTTCATAGAAGACTCAAACAGAGCCCCTGCTGCTTCTGTTTTCATTTTATTTAGGTTTATTTTTCTAAACCACATGTTACCTTATACCTTGCCAATGTAACTGGTTTGGAAATAACGTATTAATTCAAACAACGTTTGTTTGGAGGAGCTCTCTGATAGCTTTCAGCTGGCTAAACACACTTAGATAGCATCCTGTTGGTTCCTGAGACAGGAGTGAAAGGCTGATCTGCTTACCAAGCCACAGCTTTGATGCAATATCCTTACAATATACGAGCACTTACACTTCCATATTCCTGGTGGTAGCTTTTCCTCTGGAGTCCTTCAAGCGCCAAAGTTCACGCAGTTCATGTTTATATTCAATTAAAAGCCCAACTAAAATATTTGCAGACAAATGCTGCATTCTCAAGCTCTACGGAAGCCATTCAGACACATCTTCTACACAGATAACAGCATGGGCTAAGTAGATAATTCCATGACAAATCACCTCTACTGCTGTTTATTTTGGTAGAAAGTAGTTGCTAAATTTGTTTTCATGCATGCAAAATGAAATGTAACTTGATAACACTTCTACTGAAAATAACAAAGTGGGTTCAGAAAAGGAAACTGCAATTCAGATTTGTTTTAAAACATTTCACAAACTGCCTGGTTATTTTGATTTCCAGGGGAAACAAAATTCTAAATGTGCCATGTGCAAAACTGAATGAAACTCGATGTGTTTCTAGAATGAACTTGAAATACTAGCAGTTAAATATAATGATTCATAACCATGTTTTGATAGTGTTTTTCTCTTTTACTGCTCTCTGAAACCTTGTAGGAGCAATCAAGGAAAGCAATTATAAACAAATAATGTTAAATGCAGTGTGAACAACAATACACCTCTTTTTAGCATAAGAAAATTTGCCTTCCAGTTGAAAAAATGAAGCTATTTTACTAGTGTTATGGCAACATATTTTATTATCTGCTATAATTAAAATCAAAACCCCTGAAGTTTACTTAGAGAATGGTCCAACAATATAAAATATCTTTATTGTGGCACACCCATAGCCACGCATTAAATGCTTCCTTTTCTAGCTGTCGATGAGAATGGCATTGACTTAAAAGTAATTTGTAAGGGAAAGATACAGTAAATAAAGGGAGTAAACTGTAGGTAGATATAATCATTATTATTATTATTGTTCTTATTACAGTACCATGTAATTTACTGCTAAACCACTGATAGTTCAGGTTGATCAGGGCAGCATAATCAGGTGATCACTAATTAATCACAGTTTATAATATCCGAGTTCCATGCTGGTAAGACAAACCAAGTCTAGAAAAACAGCAGCTGCCACTTGCCTGTCTCACAAATGCCTTGCTCTGTTTATTGTCTTTACACAGAAGAAGAGCACCTTTATGGGATTGTGGGCAGGATATTTGCTTTTCTGTGAAGGGAAAGGCTCTTTCAACTACCCAGCTTTAAAAAACAAAAACCAGAAACAAAAACAAAACAAAAACAAAACCAAAAAGAAATGAAAATAAAATTAAATATAAGTAAAAATACTGAACATGAAAAATTTGAAGATTGTCCATCTTCAGTAGAGTAAGACTGTTATCCATTTCTGGAACCTATAAGCACTTTCCCACTAAAAACCCTTCCTTTTAATGTTATCTGGGGATGTCCATGGTATGACTATCATAATGTGATAATCCCCTTCCTTTCAAATCCCTGATAAGAAGCCATGACTGCCACTGCCAGTCTGCCACAACCAGACACTCTCTACGCATCATTCCTGGGGGTTTTCTTCTCTCATTTCATATTTGCTGCACGAAAGAATCATAACTGGCAGTGTTGATGTAAGTCTTAACATTTGTTTCAAAAGAATGTACTTAATGAACGTGCCTTTTTTAAAAAAAACAAAAACATTAAATTTTTACTTCAGTCAAACCTCAGGATATTTGTTGGAGTAAAGCCAAAACCAACCCTCCCTAAACAAAATGGAACCCCTGAGAATGAATCCCTTCCCAAAACTAAGAACAGGTTTGGTCCTGTGTTTCTGAAGCAGGATAGATTCTATCAGTACCACATAATTATTCTCATGGCTTCTTACAATGCCTGCTAGAACAAAGCAGTAGACCTGAAATGTGTCAGTGGACTTCAGAATGACAGCCATCTCCTGAATAAAGGATGTTTTCTGTCAGCAGGCCCTGTACCAGAGCATAAACTTTCCTGGTTCCTTGGGATACACCTGCACTGTCATGTGTGCACAATCTCAAGTTTAAACGTAGTTTCTGCAACAGATTTATTGTCTATGTGTAAATGCATGTTCAGACTCAGCTTCAGCATACACCACCATGCTCAGTGGCAGGGAAACTCTATGCTGGAGAAGGAACAGGAACAGAAGACTGGGATCGGATTTATGATTCAGCTCTATTGTTACAGAAGGCAACGGGCATGGCTGAATTAATTTGTCCTGGCTCCAGTCCTCCAAAAACCATATCAGCTTGCCATGGCCTTCCACCATGACTGAATAGCAACAAAATCTCAGAGATCTATTAAAACTCTGTTAGGCATGAAACACACTTGTGCCTCCTGAGGGAGTCTTTATGGGATTACGTAGCTCTTACATGAAGCGAGTTAGTGAATTACAATACAGAAGAGAATTATATGAGCCTAGGAGAAAAATAAAATTTCTGGAAATATTTGAAAGAAGAAAAAGTTTTCCTCTAACCACCAGACAAAGAAGGCCACAGAGGGAGTATGATTTTGATCTGGATGCAACAGAAGAAGACAACACAAGATTAAAAAGTGAAGAATTTAATATTTGTTTATAAGGATCCTCAACATCGACCAGCCCTGCAGGGATACACATGCCTGTTCCATGGAAAGCAGGGGGGATATAACCTACCTGATATAATTTTTGAGTCCCTGGAATTCCCTGGAAGGACCACAAGTGAAGTAGGTAAGTTAGGCCATATCCCCCACGATGCACTTAAGGTGAGAGACCACAGGGCATCGGACCCTAACAAGAAGGGGGATTTAGGAAATCCCATTGCCACAGCTATGGATCCTGCACACACTTCAGCTGCAGACCATCACTGCAGGTCCTGTAGAACAAACCCTGTTGACCACACAGGTGTAATGCAAATGTTTGCAGGGGTGAGCACAGGTGTGGGGTCTGTCACAAAAGGTGCAGCACATATGGAAAAACTGGGAAATCCAAAATTCTACAGTGAAAATTTTCTAAGTGTTTGAGCTCAGGATGAGTAAACACAAGCTTTACTTGGGGGGGGCAGCCTGTGCACACCTCCAGGGGCTGTACCTTTCAGGCCTTTCATATCTCTGTGGGACACAAAATATGGACATATTAGATGGGCAAAGTACAAGAGAACAGGTATCATACTATAGGTATTTAAACAATTATTTGGTGAAAATTCTTATCCTACATGCATTTCCTAATTTCCTTGGCATTACTGAAAATGAACTCTCTATAAACCTGGTTGGAATACCATGATAAATTGAAAACCATCACAAAGTAAACCTGAGTGAATAGAAAGTGTACATCCCCTGGGATATCACAGCTCCCTTTATAAATAGGTGTACAAGCTAATTAGAGGAACTAATGATGAATTTAAAAAAGCACAGGCACTTTTATGAAAGTGAACTGGGTTTATCCCTGCAGTGTCTATGGAATGTGAAGGGTTAGGTGGTGGCAAGCCCTACAGCCTGTGGGGTCAGTCTTGCCCTTAGACACACATACAAGTGTCATTTATGCTCTACAGTGCTCGCCAACACTTGCTGACTTCAGAAAGTATGTGCACAAAACTGTGGGCAAGACTGAACAGCCACTTTTCAAACTGAAGTTTGTTCACAGAAATGCAAACACTTTTTGCAATCTGATTCTAATTAACAATAGAGTCATTCATTCATTCTCTAACAAATGAGTAGAAATCCCCTTCCTTTAGCAATACACAGACATTTGATAGTAACTGAGTATTTGAGGTGATTATGTGTTACAAGATCTGATTATCTTGTATTTAAGATTCAAGTTCTGTTTCCATCTCAGCTATAGGCCACAAAACCACTATGCTGGATTATTTTCTTGGGGGCATTGGAAGAAGAAATGTTCCACACACAGCTGCAAAGAAAGCAGTGTTTTTGACACAACGAAGAGAACTTCAGGGTTGTCCTAATACTTCGCTCATAATCCACAGAACAGGAAAGTACCTGCTGAGTATCCAGTTTTATGGTCTGAGATCTCTCTAACATGACACTTCCCAGTGATTCCACTGATCCCAACTAATAAAAACAGATCTGTGAGGAAGCATCCCTTGAACAGCTGGCAATACCCAGTTGCTAGTAAGGGGCTGACACAGCTATAAAGCTATTGCCACTTCAAAAAAGCAAACACAAACAAAATTTAAAAAAACCAAAACACCACAAACAAAAAAAACCCCACAAAACCCCCAAGAAACAAAAAACCAAACCCTGTTGACCATTAAGCAAGTATTTTAGTTACCAAAGAAAAAGAAAAATGTTTGCTACACTAGAAACTGAGATTTCTGCTGCAAGAGACTACCGTTGGGTTATATTCAATTTGTTGTGCACCAGAACTCCCAGGTCTTTTCTAGCACAACTTCTTCTCCAAGACTCTTGTTTAAATCATGAAATCTTCAAGTTTGGAAATACATTTTTGCTTTCTTCATTCATGCAAATAATATACTGGTGTGCTATTCCATTATAATATGATAATAAATAATATTATTTCTAATGTACGTAGTGTACTAAAATGTGGATCAATGGATTAAGGACAAAATTCTCCTGAGTAATTTTGCAAGCATTCATCTAATTTTTCTAACATGTGGACACATTTCTTAATACATGTTTTCAAAAAGACAGATGTTTCCACTACTTTAATGGTTCAATAATCTTCTGTACAACTGAAAAAAGGAAATTTTGTCTATATGCAAAAGTTGTTTCACAGATATCATACAAGTAAACTGAGAGATTGTAACATTTCAGGCCATGCCAGGTGTTCAATACTTTCTCATAAATTCCTTGACTTCCCAAAGCTAATTCTGTGCAACTAATTCTGCCCATTGCAGAGGGTTTGGAAATAAATGATCTTTAAGGTCCCTTCCAACCCAAACCATTCTATGATTCTATGATCTTAATGGGTACAAAAACACAAAACATTGGGACCCAACTTTCTGGTGCCATGAATACATCTGCAGTGTTACTCATAGGAATATTCCTTTGCTCATTGTGAAATGAAAAGGTTGGTTCATGAAAGCCACCAACAGTAATGGCCATCACAATTTGCTTACTGAAATATCTCACCAGAAAGTAAACAATCTATTTTTTTAATTGCTTGTTTTGGTAAAAATAATTGTCAAGCTGGAAGAACATGAGTAGAGGTTCATTTCTAATGTTATAATGGCACTTTTTGAGGATTAGATGCAAGAATCTTCATTTATAGCATAGTAAATATTTTACTTTTGCTTTTGTCTAAAATACTTCCTAAATGGTTAAAAAGGTTTTATGTTGGATGGGTTTTGGGGTTTTTTAAGTGTCAATATCTTGATAGCTGCAACAACAGATTTTCCCTCTAAAAACTGAATTGGTAGCACTTATAACCTGCTTAGCAATTTCTGGGTTTGCCCAATGAACTTTTTTTAAAAAACAATCATTAGGAGTGTCCTTTACACTCATTTTCCCTGTGTGACAATGTAATTTATGAGTACCAAAAGTCTCCCAAGCTACTTGTAATTCTTTGCTTGACAGGAGGTTTCTCTGATGCACACTTGCACATTAGCAAATATTTACCTATTTTCAATAAAGATATCTAGTCAAACTATCTTTTTATGCTTTTAATTAATTTTTTTCATAGCAGCTGAATTACTTGGAAGAGTTTTAAATAGAACAACAAGGTCGAGTATATGAATGAACAATCAGGATCAGAATAGTAATAACCTACTTGCTTGACAATTATTATTATGATGTTATCCTCCCTCCAGAAAGGACCATGTGGTTTATCATTCTCTCTAAAATTTAGTGTGAAGAGGTGGCAAAAAATATGTCTTCGTTCAGGAAAGAGGAGTGGAACAGAAATACGTGTTCCTTTTAGTTCTGTAATTTCAAGCCCGATCTTTGACTATATGTAGACATGGATATGACATTCCTGGTGGTGCAATGGCCCAGCACTGTGGGATTACTGCTGGAGAAAGGAATGGTCAGTCCTCTCTGACTGTCAGTGGAAGGAATGCCATTCCCTGGCTAAGAGCTGTCCAACAGTGATGGCTGCAGCCACCGTTGCTGACAAACTCCAGGTCTCACAAGAAGGTGCACGCTTTTTACAAGAACTAATTGAGGATTTTTTTCTTCCAAAACCTTTCTGGCTGTCTGCCTGCATCAGTCTCAAACATAACAAATTCATAGGTGGTTATAAATAACTCCAGGGTTGCGTTCAGACACTCAGTCTGAAGATTTTTAGGTCTTACCGCGAGCTATTTTTAACAGTGGATATTAAGACTCTCGTAAGGAATTACATGCCAATATAATTGAACAATCTGAGGCAATACCTGGTTCCAGCAAGTTTGGTCAGAGAGGATTCCAGGACTGAATAAAGCGGCACTGCATCTGGTTCAACTACAGTACTAGAGTCGTGCTTTGCACAGTAGGGCACACAATTCCAAGCAGCTGTTCCAAAACAATAGTATTTGTCCTTCTTTGGAAGTAACTGGAGCAGTTGCCCATGCAAGTCCTCTGGAAAATTTTACACCCACCTTTTTAGCTGTTGGATCATTTACCTGACATTCCTGAGATTCTAGAAATTCTGAGATTCAGCTCTGGATTTCCATACCTTGGAGGAAACTCCAGTTTGCACTTAAGAGAAGTTCAGGATGGACTGAACGACTTTCTAGATTACCTAAAGTCTGTTTCAAGTAATTTCTATTAACACAGCAAACTTATTATTATAAATTTTCTCAGTAATTTTAGCAAAACAATAACAAACAACCAAAATTATTATGATAAAGCTCTATCTTTCAAATATAGGTTCTCTGAGTAGAGGTACTAAATGTAAGGAAGTGGTATGATTTAACTCTCTCTGATTTCTTGAGTTAGTCTCCACAAAACCACATTGATGGGATAAATCCAGTAGTGCTGCAAAGCCTGTCATTTTCTTTTCAAGTATGCATTAAAAATTAAAATAAAAGCAGAAAAACAACAACACAGCAAAAACTTAGAAAGAGGACCATAAGACTTAGGAAAACTTCTGGCCCATTGAATTTCTCTGCTACCGGACATTAACCCACAACATATGCTTAACTTCATGTATTTCGGCAACGTTGTGGAGAAGATACTGAAGATGTTATAAATAAATTTGTGTTTCAGTGCAATCCATAGAAGCCTTGAATAGTAAAGCTGTAAGAAAGCCAAGTGTGAAAATAGAATTGCTTTCAAGTGGCAATACTTTTGTCCTCTGAAACTATTTCTTCTGGGTAAAGTTCAGAGTTCTTACCCTCGGTGTTGAGAGAATTTATGGACCTTGTTTGTCCCCTCTTTCAAATGCCCACAAAGTATGTGTACATTAGCTGCCAGCTGAAGAATCCAGTGCTAGTTCTTCTTGGTGAGGTTTGGCTGATTTTAAGTGCCCCAAGTATGTTCATAATAGCTTTAAAAACATGGACATTTCCCTCATAGCTAAACCATTCTCCCAGTATTTGTGCAGGTTTCCGTGATTAACTAGGTGACTTCTTTGTGAAATATTGTTTACTCCAGAATTTCTGTGAATTCAAATATTTATTTCTTTTTACATTAAATAAGGGCAGCTAAAATACTGTAGGAAAATACTACTTGAAGTAAGAGCACCGTTCATAAATTGCTCTTGCAGATGTAAGCAAAAGCTGATTGAAAAAGAATTGTGCTTGTGAATCAAAAATATGTCTTAAACCTTTTAACATGATTTCATGAAGATGTCTCTAGTGTAGCATTGCTGTTCATACAAATGCACTTAACATATAAATCAATTAAACCAGGAAAAAAAAGAAGTACCTGAAAAATAGATCACTAATTACAAATTCAAAAGTACTTCCACAGGATTTAAAAAACCAGCAGGATGCAATATTTAAAACAGAAACACCCAACCCAGAAAAAACCCAAGCCACCTAGTACAGTGTTTATTTAGATGCACAAAAGCTGTGATAATTAGACAAGGTAAGTTAGGCAGATACTGCTAATTGACTGCAAGGACAGAACTGCATGACTCGAGATGGCAGGTACAGTACAACATGTTACCAGAATGATTCTTGGTGAAGCTGCAGAAACCTTGGCGTTTCTGCCAATAAACAGATTATATAAACAGGGAAAAAAATCCCCAAAAACCCAACACTTTAGAATGTGGTCTCTGGGTTCTGCTACTGTCATCTAAGAATAGGACTATATTATAATAAGTAGAGGAGAAACATTACTCTATAGTGGTTTTTGTTTTACAGCAGGACTTTTAACTGTCTGCTTTTAGTAAATTTTCTTGAAAGGAAATGACAATGATTTCTATACCATGTATTTTCCTATAAAACCCTAAAAGGCAAACAAGTATAGTATGCCTTGACTGTGGGTTTTTTAGTGGGTAGAAAGGGGTGGCAAAATTTTTCTAAGCTGGATTGTGGTCTAGAAACAAATACACTTTTTGCCAATTTTTTTATTGCCAATTGTGAGGACTAAAGTAGGTGGGTACCTCAATAGTGTAAAAAATCACAAATTTAAGTTGAAACAGACTAAATTATCCTACACACGATGACTACTTTCACAGTTAACACAGCATTTTCTTCTCCTGCCCTTTCAAACTGACTGGACCTTGCTCCTAACACTGACCACAAGAATGAAAGAGGATGTTGGCTGGCAACAAGATGAACTTGGTCCATTCTTCCCTGCTGATCACCAAACAATGGATCATAAAGACTTTAGATTCCCTAAGCCTTGGCTGCATTAAAAAAAAAAAAAAAATGGTGGTTATCTTTCATACAAAGAATCTCACTGTCCCACTCCCCATTGTCTTCATCTGCTTCAGGGTAAGAAAAGTAAATACTTAATTTTGTTGTGTTCTGTCACCAACTTCCCTTAGTAAGGAAGTCAGCCCTGTAGGTTAATGATGGCATTTAACAGTGGTAAATCAATCTATATCTACTTTATAAATCGTGCTTGTTCAGCAGTTTTACTTATTTCTCTACTAGGATTTTAAAAAAGCCTCCAGTCCAACAGCATCACAAACATTGTTTCCTTTGGAAGACCCACACAAATATGACTGGCTTCATACCACACAAAAATGCTCACATGAAGGGGAGGTATCACCCACCTATTTATAACCACTCAGTGTTACCATGTAAGGCTGAATGAATTTTAAAAAAAAAGTTCCAGAACTGACAGGAATCTCTATAAACTTTGCTCTCTAGGAGACAAAACAATAACACTCAGTCCAAATTAAGATGCTTTTTGGTCTTAGATTGGTTCAAACTATTTTGGGTGCAATTATACTGGACCTTCTGTTTTTCAGTATTATGAAAGGTCTTTTTCATATTTCATAAAGCTCTAGAGGGGAACATAGTTTAAAGCTGAGTACAGCTAAAAAATATAAACAATCAACCTTTTGCTATTTACTACATACAACCTTAAGCCAAAATATGAGCCTCCCATACATCTTCTTCTTCCTGATTCCTTTAAAAAGCTGCAATCGGTGTAGAGTTTGCAATGTGTTTCCTCCTCTTGCTTTTCTCTCTACTTGCTGAATTTGGGCTTATTAAATTGTCCACTTCAAGGAATAAGTCTGAGGCTGAGACAAACAGATGTTCTTGTTTCCCTTTTGCTTCCTTGCCCTTCAGTTTCCCAAAATATGATGGCTATCAAGAATCAATACTGGTTTGGAAAAAATGCCAACAATTTATACTGATAGTCTGACCAAACTGGGGTATTCAATGGAATTCAGTGCAGTGCTGGACAGTAAGAAAATTTTGGTTCTACTTCCTTAGGGCAGGCTACAGCAGGAAATACTCCTAAAAGATAAGGGGCATTATCCAGGGAGATTTTAAAAGTGAGCTTATGGGTGCCTTGAGACAGGTCAGATGAAGTAAAAATCAAAGTAGATTCACCAAGAGCAGCTTATTTCAAGGACTACAGTGTGGCAACTCAGCAGGGGAGACGGGAAGATGATTATCAAAACAAAACCACATCAGACCCCAAGGAAACCAAAAATACAGATATTTTGAAAATTATAGCCTTAAAAAAACCCAACAAACAAATAAACAAAAAACCCCAACCAGAGATAGAGGCCTGTGTTACAAAGATCTAAATTGTAGGGAAGAGATGTTGAAATGGATTTTTGGACAAGCTAAACATAATCATACACAAAACCCCTTAATATTTGAATTTTTTTTTAACAGTTCTAGTGTACTAGACACACTTTTTTCTCGTGCTGCTGGTATATAAATTAAGGATAGAAGACACAAAATTAATGCAGACACTTCAGTGGAAAATCAAAATAAAAGTGCTTGCATTTTTCCCATCTACCAAATTCTGACAAGGAAAAAATGTAAGAGAAATCTGATAATGGCCATTATAAAAGGTTAACTAAACTCAGAAATAATAATAATAATAATAATAATAATAATAATAATAATAATAATAA
>CM031879.1:64776328-64796069 GCA_018697195.1 Certhia americana | reverse complement strand
ATAATAATAATAATAATAATAATAATAATAATAATAATAATAATAATTTAACAAGGAATACATTTAGTTCTACTAATTTTCCAAATTGAGAAAATGAGCTCATTGAGGAGTCTACATTTTGAGGAGGCATTTTTCTTCAGATAAGAAGGAAAGTGTAAAGTTATGTGTACTAAATACTAATTCTCACAACCCAAAAGACACAGCTGTGCTTTAAAGACACAGTAAAATTTTAATTATCTAATTTGGCTTGGTAAGAGCTACTTTTTCTTGGCTTTTTGCCCAGAATACATTTATCCCTACTGCAAAAACTGAATAGCAAATTCTGAAGCAGAGATTCAATACTAGAACACATTGATGATAAGCATAACATACTTAAGGATTACTGCCTTCAATAATCCAAATTTACATGAATCTCTACAAAGAGAATAATATCTTGACAGTAAAAAGAAGTGAAATCTTCAGTTTATTGACAAAACAGGAGCGGGCATTCCAGGTTTTACAGCAGGTTTGAACACCATCCTGAAAAGAACCTCCTGAAGGTCTGAAAATCTGAACATTCACTTTTAGCATTACAGAAACCAACCAAACAACTGCTGACTGAAACATTATAAAACCTATTGAATGTACCAACATTAATACAGAATATTGAGAAGTTTTTTGTAGGGAGATTTTTTTTTCTCCCGTTACATCCAAGAAGAATTTCTGCCATCTCACTGACTTATATAGTGGTCTTTAGCTGGGATAGTAACACAGTAGAAGATTAACTAATGCAGAAAACAAGCCCTTAATTGCTGCTTTTGTCTGCTGAGTATGATTGTTTCAGAAACTTCCATCAAACTGTCAAATTTTATTGTGCTCAGGCACACATGCACAAGCTTTTAATCATTTTTTTTTCATGGTATATCTTATAAGAAGATTGATAAAGGTGTAAGCTATTTACCCCCTGAAAAAATCACGTTCTACAGGTACCTTCGGGAACACTGCAGTCAGGTATAATGGGACACAAAACATACACCATACAATCTCTTCATTTTTAAATAATATTTTAGTGAAGCCCTGGTGCAGGGTGCCCAGGATAGCTGTGGCTGCCCCACATCCCTGGGTGGGTGTGTCCAAGGCCAGGTTGGACATGGCTTGCAGCAACCTGGGGTAGTGGAAAGTGTCCCTGCCCAGGGCAGGAGAGGAACTGGATGAGCTCTAAGGTGCTTTGCAAGACAAACCAGTGTGTGATTCCATGATCTTGTGATTCTTCATGCAATATAGAACAGGAAAACTGCTGCAAGGTACTGTCCCAGTGGTATGTTACAACTTTTTCATCCTATGACTTTTAATGTACTATAATGTTACATCTTTTTCATTCTGTAACTTTCATTGTATTGTTCATTAAGTATCTATCTACTAGATACTGACACTGTTCAGTTCACAAAAAAGAGGTTGGGTAGTGAAATTAACCCCTTGTTTTCCCAGTTCATCACAATGTGTCATTCACAACTTGGCTGTTTGCCCTTACTTTGGCCTCTTTATGCCATGGCCTCTGAGAGAACGGCACAAAGGCTTATGTCCTCCTGATCCTCACTGTCCTGCCAGCTCCTGATTCTTTTCCATACTTCTCAGTACAAGAAAGACAAGGAGCTACTGGAGAAGAGTCACAAAGATGATGAGTGTGGAGCAGGTCTCTGATAAGGAGAGACTGCGGGAGCTGGGGCTGCTTATTCTGGAGAGGACTGAGAGGGGACCTCATTAATGCAGATAAATCTCAAAGAAGCGCCAAGATGAGGGACCAGACTCTTTCCAGTGGTACCCACTGACAGTATGAGGAACTAAGGCCATGAACTAAAACACGAGAAGTTTAATTTTAACAGGAGAAAGAGGATGAATTCTCGCCCATTGAGGATGGCAGAGCACTGGAACAGCTGCTCAGGGGAGGGTGTGGATTCTCCCTCCCTGACGAAATTCCATACCCACCACTGTGCCACCTGCTCTGCGTGACCCTGTCCTGGCAGGGAGGTCGGGCAGGATGATCTACGGAGGTCCCTTCCATCCCTCAGGATCCTGTGTTTCTTGGATGGCACTGAAGGGATGGCGCTGGGTTCAGCCACACACCGAGCCTAGGCTCGGGCTGGGTGAGCCAACACGGACCGGGAAACAAAGGGCAAGGGGCACAGGTTCCACCGGGAGTGGGGCTGCTCCCACACCGGTGTTGATGCCAGCCGTGATTCCAGCGGCGATTCCAGCGGCGATTCCAGCGGCTGCCCCGGCATGGACAGTGAGCGGCGGGGGCCGCCCCGAGCCCGGCCGGGATGAACAGCAGCGCCTGGCACTGCGGGGGCTTTTCCCGACTTTAGGAGCCCCCCAAACACACACAGAGCACTTTAGAAAGTTTACAGAATAAATGCTGTTTATTCTCTAAAGGGCACGCGGAGGGGCTTTCCCCAACCCACGCTCAAGTGATAACAACTTGCATTTTACACCAAGCTAAACTCACATGGACCCGCCTATCTAATCCATGCTCTCCGCCTACCTAATGCATATTTATCCCGTGATGTAATCTTACGCAATGCTCCCAACACAAGGTTGTTTCCTTCATTAAGCAACTCGTATTGTAGGAGTTATCTGACGCCATCAGTTGTGTTTACGCAAGGTGAGACAACCCAGCCTGGGGACAGACAATTCGGCTCGCAGGCATCAAGGTGACCTCGGCCGCGGGGAGGGGGGAGCGGCCGCATCCACATCCGGGTGACACCGCGCCGGCGGGGAGCGGGGACGGGCCGGGGCAGGCCGGCCGGAGTGGGCGCTGGTCCCGGATGGATCGTAGCCTGCCAGCCCCGGGTCACAGCCCTGCAAGCCCCAAGTCATGGCCCTGCCCCTCGGGTCACGGCCCTACCCACCCCGGATCATGGCTCTGCCCTCCCGGGTCACAACTCTGCCCACCCCGAGTCACGGCTCTGCCCACCCCGAGTCACGGCTCGACCCTCCCGGGTCACGGCTCTGCCCATCCCGGGTCACAACTCTGCCCACCCTGGGTCACAGCCCCGCCCACCCTGGGTCACGGTTCTGCCCACCCCGGGTCACGGCTTTGCCCACCCCGGGTCACAGCTCTGCCCATCCCGGGTCACGGCTCTGCCCATCCCGGGTCACGGCTCTGCCCATCCCGGATCACAGCCCTGCCCACCCCGGATCACGGTTCTGCCCTCCCGGATCACGGTTCTGCCCTCCCGGGTCACAGCTCTGCCCATCCCGGGTCACGGCTCTGCTATCCCGGGTCACAGCTCTGCCCATCCCGGGTCACAGCTCTGCTATCCCGAGTCACAGCTCTGCCCATCCCGGGTCACAGCTCTGCTATCCCGGGTCACAGCTCTGCCCATCCCGGGTCACGGCCAGGAGCTGCGCTGCCTGAGCAGGTGGCAGAGCCCGGCCGGAGCATGGCTGCAGGGATGGGCCCTTGGAGGCCCGGCTCCACCTGCCACCATTCTCCTGCCTCCGCCTGCTTGCAGCTTCACCTGCTTCCTCCTGCCTCCGCCTGCTTCCACCTGCCTTCACTCGCCCTCACCTGCCTCCTCCTGCCTCCTCCTGCCCTCTCCTGCCTTTTCCTACCTGCACCTACTTGCACCTGCCTTCTCCTTCCTTCATCTGTCCTCACACCTGCCTGCCCTGTCCGAGCCCACCGTGTTCCGCAGCACTGACAGTCATGTGTGCTGCTGGTGATGTTCTTAATGATGTGGCATAATGCTTGCTACAAGAAGGGGTTTTAGAATTCGTTCAGAGGAGCAGCAGGGACTTGCCTTCCTTCCCTGCAGCTTCCTTCTCTGCACCAGAAAATTTGTGTCTCTGTCAATCCTTGGAGTAGCTCTCTAGCCCAGAGGTTTGGAAATCCTGGCTATGAGTTCTTTGCTCTTCTGCTTCCTAGGCCAAACTGTTCAAACATGGCCAAGTTTTCAAACATTGTCCAGAATGCTGTAGTTGTGAAATATCCTGTGTGATTTTCCAGAGGTGTGTGGGTGCCTAGTATCTGTTACTATAAATGGAGTTAGGTGTTGAAGTATTCCTGAAAATCTCTCAGAATCTTCAGGCATCTAAACCACTTTCTATAAATCTGCTCTTTAAACATTTTAGGAGTTTTGAGGCTTCTGATCTGTGTAATAGGGTTGATTGTGTCCTCTTAATACCTCAGTGCCTGAGCCCGCCCTTCTGCTCTGGGGTATTGTCATGATGAACTCTGCCTGCAGCTTTGGTTCTTGTCAGGAGACTCTAGTTTATCTCATAAGCAAATTTTCTGTTCTGTCTTAGGAATACTTTTTGCTTATCAATTGCACACTGTAAATGCATCTTTTGCCACCTTACTGCAGCATTTTAGTGGAATTTGGGTAGCTTTTGTCACAGTGCTTGAACACCTGTTTTAGTAGACCTGCTTAATAGTTTTTGTTCTCAGCACTTCCTGGCTGTTTTCCGTTCTGTTCTTCAGATTTTGCTCTTTCACATTTATTTTTTGAATACATGAGCATGGTCTGAGTGCCTCCACATCCATGGCTTGACTGTCTAAAGTAAATGCTGATGCAAGTGTTATAATTACTTCCTTGTTTTTCCTTCAGGGGCTCTGAGTTTCTCACTCCCTAATACTGGAAGCAGACTGCTGACCATCCTCAAACAGACTGCAGGGCAGACATTGTCTGAATGCAGTAGTGATCCTCATACTGGTAGGATCTGAAAGAAGAAAATCACAGTAGCATTCAAACAGGTGATGCTTGGATGCTCAATGAAGGGTAGATAATCCCAGAGCCTTTTTTCAGAGCCTCTTGAAGAGATTCTTAAGAGTATTTTGAAAGGAAGACAGTTTAAATACAGGAGATAAATGTATGTGCTCTGTGCCTCAGTGTGTCTGTGTAAATTGTTCCACCAGTAATGCTTTCTGCTGTTAGTCTGGGACATTGAAGTTGAGATGGTGTTTTACTGTAGCTCAGCTGAGGGGTGGGTGGGTCATGTGCACACCAGATTGAGACAATTTGCTTTAAAATAGGATCTGTTGCCTTTGGATTTGTTTTTATCCAGATCTTTCTTGGACCATTGCTATAATTAAGTTTAAGTTTTCCTACCAGTTTGATTCTACCTGGAATGGTTGAAAACTGAGCATACCAGGTGACACATTTGCTTCTCTCAGGTTCTCACATAAACATCCACGAGGATGTGGAGGCACAGTGATCAGAGCATGCCTCACTAGAACTCGCCGAACTAGAATTCAGTTCCAGTCCTTTTGCAATTAATTAGGAGCTCCTTGACTGTTTTCTGCATCTTTGAACACCACAGGCTGTTGGGCCAGCTCCTTCACATTTCTTTCCAAGCCTGATGCAACTACTGCCAGAGCTTGGTGAAGAGTAGCTGCTCTCTAGGCACTGTTATCTGCTTCTGTGCTGTCAGGCTGATGACAGCCACACAGATTTAGAGGTGCCAAAATGCAATTATGCTATGAAGCGTATTTCTGCTCCAGAGGAACAACTGGATTGCAATCTGAAGGGCAATAACTGCCCAAAACTTCACAGAACTGCTGAGACATATCTAAGTGTGGTGTCCCTGAGCAGTTGCTTGGCTGGGTTCCTACTGAAAACCCAGCTTCCAGGAAAGCTTGCAGCACCAAATGGAAAAAAAAAAAGTTTGTGGTATGATGGAAACACACTTTCTGTGAGTCCTTAAGTGTAAAGTTTACATTCCTGCCCATGTTCAGGTGCACGAGGTGTGGTTTGTGGGTGCAGGGTCTGATATCCTCATGTGTGGAGTAATCTGCTGCTGTCCACCTGTGTAGTTCTTCATGCTCAAGTGCCCCTTACAGGGAAGTTCTTTCTGCTCATGAAAAACTAATTTGGTCATAATAAAGAAGGAAAAAAATTCTTATTAAACCAGTCTTGATACTCAGAACTTTTTCAGCTGTTTTGGTTGGTTGGTTGGTTGGTTGGTTTGTTGGTTTTTTGTTTTGTTTTGGTTTTTTGGTTTTTTTTGTGTAAGGCTTTCTCCCCAGTACACTCCAAGTCTCAGGCTACAGACTCTAAATTTTAAGTCATGTGGACTAAATCAACCTTTAAGTGCATGTAAGTGGCAGATCATCTAAAAAGTGTTTTAGTGTGACTTTTAGACACTGTATTTTAACATCTGTTAACGTTTCAATACGCTTTGGTATTTGTAAGTGTAAGAATACGTCAGAAATTCAAAGTGCAGGACTTGGTTGAGGGTTTTTTTCTACCTCATACTTCTAAAGATTTAAGATTTATGTAGAAATAACCCCTGCTGGTGTTAGTAAAAATAAATGCTTTAAATCTGAGGGTTGGATTTACCTTTTCTGATAAGGCCTCTTGCAACCTTAATCTTCCCTCATCACTTTGCATCCTTTCAGCAAAGGTATCTGCCTTTAGATAGACCTGAGTCTAAAGACTATTATTTTTATCTCTTAGTAGTAATATTTTTACAGATAAAAATTAAATTATTTGTAATTTTCTTAATACAGAATTATATTACCTAAACTTTCTTAGCATACATTAGGATTTGTATTACTTTGTCCTGAAAAGTTTGGGATTGACCAATGTGAAGAATTTTGTTTTTCTGACATAGAAGGCTTTTTTCCCTTTTCATTGTTCAGTTGGCAGATTTATTTTAGGTGTGACTGAAATGAATTCTGGGGGTTCTGTCCACTCTTTCAATTAAACCATTAAAAATGTAAATTCCATTCCATTCCAACCATTCTAGGGAGTGGTTGGAGTAAAAGAATTATGTACCCATAAATTTCTCTCTAAGTAATCACAAAGGACTTTCTGAATTAAGAAAAAAGTGAATTAAGTTTTTTACTTATGCGTACAAGTGGCAGTGGATGTTCCTCAAGAGGTTTTTAGGGATGTAATTTTTATAGAGTTCTTCTGCAGTTTTCCAGCAGCTTTATGTGACATCTCTGTCTGCCTGAAATTTATTGGTGTACATGAGGCTAAAATTTCCTGTGTTCACCTTGTTACAGACACTGCCTAGTAAACTTTCCCATCCTTTGAACCAGAACTACAGGAATGGGCATAATATTTATAAAGTCATTTTGGATCCTCAGAAAGAGAAATATTTATCATACCTATATAATGCCCATGAAAGAAAAGCAGGTTTTTCTGTTTGGAATGATAAAAATTCAGGTTTTGAATGTCTTTCAGAGAAGAATTTGGAAATGGATTTGGCTTAAAATATGTCTTGTGTTATATTTGCAAAAGTTCTAAGTTTTAGTTTTAAGAAAATCAAGCACTTTTAAACTATAGTGCTAATTTAGTACCAAAAAAAAAAAAAAAAAAAAAGGCCTAAAATCTCAGGCAGTTTGTGGAACTCTGAGGTCTTTAAAACCCTCTACTTAGTGAAAATGATATAGAGCTAAATGCTTTTAGAGCTCCCACGAACAACTGTGGTAAGTTTTAGAATGTAGAGCTTTCACCTATTCAGCACTTTCCTTGATTACAGAACAAAATCTGAACCTCCTTATCTGATAACTTGTGGCTTCATAATACTCAAATATTAAATAGTCAGGCAAGTTTCCACTTGCAGTGAAACAAGTCAGGTTGAGACCCTTTCTTCCATAGACCCATTCAGAATCATTCTGCCGTAGACTCCAGAAATATTGTTCTCATTTTAGTGCAGCCCTGAAAAAGATAGCGAATTTTTGTGTACATATATAAATAGATTTTAGGTGACTGTGCAACAGTAATTTTTGGGCCCATTTGTTTGCTTTTGGAAAAAGTTATTAAAATAATTATTGCTGGTAGCAGAGGTGTTTCCAAATTAAGACTTTTGCTTCTCTTAATCTTTCCCCTGGATTATAAAGGTATAGCAGATGTGTACAGGGCAAAGCAATCTCTGCTGCAAGGTAGGTTGCTTGTATGAATACAGCTGGAATCTGGCACTAAGGGCTGACAGTATTGAAAACTTGATGCCTTTGGAAATTAAGGATTTAGAGTGTGCAAGCACATCTTGAGGTGCAAAACATCCAAACTCAAATTATTCCAGTGTGAAAACTAGTAGTTTTCACTAGTAGTTTTCAAGGCTGTAGTCTTGGATCTGTTACTAGAACTGTTGCTTTTCCTTCAACAAAGGACTTTAAAAGGGATTTAATGTGCTGTGTTATTTGTAAAAAAGCAGCTCACAGGGACATTGCTATCAATGTTTGAGTGTGCTGGCTGATTGTGTTTCAGTTTTTGTACATACTGGAGAATTGCACTCTGGCTATGAACTGCATTCATGAGAACTTCCGTGTGGTAGCCCAGCCACACCAAGGCACTGCATCTTTTGATCTGAGTGGAAGGTGAAAAATTCACAAGTGGCAATCTCTTCCGAGTGACAACGACTGTGTATGAAAATGGAGTGGAAATTCCATACTTCAGTATGGATAGGGCAGAAGGCGTGTTCTAAGAGGAGCAGCCAAGGACTTTGGATTTGTCCAGTTTGGAGAGGGGGAGGCTGAAGGCTTCCCTCTGTGAGGGTGGCCCAGCAGGGCAGAGGCTTCCAGGTCGGTGGTTGGTGCCCCAGGCGTGTCCGTGTCTCAGAGGCACTTGGACAGTGCCCTTCCTAATGTGCTCCCACTTTTGGGGAGGGATCAGGCTGTTGGACCAGATGATTGTTGTAGGTCCCTTTTAGCTGGGGCTATTCTGTTTTGTGAACACTCTGGGGAGGGGATGCAGCTGTGGGAGAGAATATTGAATATGAGCTGAAAGGGGTGACAGATGCTTGCTCTAAGCTGTGGACTTTTCAAGAAAATCACTGCTGTAGACGTCCTGGCTGTTGCACATGTGCTTTTGGGCACATCAGCTGGAGACAGAAGAAATCTGCAGAAGAAGGTGAACAGGTTTAGAGGTGCTTCATCAGTTAATTTCAAAAAGAGAATATAATCTCCTGCAGCGTAACAGGTTGCTTAACCTAGCCCTGGAAGTAGTTTAATGTTTAAAAACCCAGCTGAACAAATCCCCTTCGTCTGAGAAGCAGAAACTAGCAATCTATTACATCAATTTGTAAGCAATTTAATCTCAGTGTTCAAGATTATGAAAGGATTCTTTGTAACAACCTTACAAGCCTTAAAATTAGAAGCTTGTAAGTAATTTTTTTGTCTTCTTCCCACATGTTTGTATTCAAGTGAAATGATTCCGCATGAAATTTGAAGATTTGAAATACAAAACTTCCAAAGGTTTATTAGAAATTTTTGTTTCCTAAACTTCTGTTAGATCGTAAATAAATAAATGTATTAAATAATGTACTAAATATTTTAAGTTCATTCTGTGTTTCCTTAATGTTTAGTCTGTGTCTCCTTAAGGTCTCTGAATAAAGTGAATGCAGGTAAAAGCTTTCCAATATTCTGTGTATTGTTGCCAAAACTTGGTCTTGTAGTTCTTTATTCCTCATTAAATACTTTGCCAGAATCCACTGCTAGAATTTTTTTTATCTTGAGGTGGGTTTATAGAAAGATGGAACTGCTTTACTTTGAATTTGGTTTAGTATCCATTTACATTAAATAAATGTTTTCATTTAAGTGTCTTCTATTTATTGCAGAACACAGTGATGTTTGGGATTTTTTTAAATTTCTGAGGAAAAGAGACCTACAGTCAAGTTCTTTGTGCTGGGCTTGCTTTTTTCAAAACTTTAACAACACTTTACTATGTTACCGTTCTTGAGCTTAGTGTGTGTGTATAGAGAGAAATAAAGTGGAAATCCTGTCTCTGAGGATTGGAATTTGGTGTAGATTTAGATGGAAACTAAAATATTTTAGCATGCATTTGCCAGTTAAGCTTTTAAAAGGACTTTCCATGGGGTGCAGCTTCCCAACTAGTCTGAGTTTCTGAAGATGTTTCCACATGATGCCCATGCCACAGTCAGCTTGCTTTTAGTTCTGTAAGTTGCCACAGTGAAAAATCAGTATCTTGGCCTGTTCAACTATAGACTGAAGAAAAGTTGTATTTAGTTTGAAATCATGGAATTGTTAAGGTTGGAAAAGCCCTTCAAGGTGGTTGGGTCCAACTGTTAACCTCACACTGCCAA
Source organism: Certhia americana (assembly GCA_018697195.1). Lineage (NCBI taxonomy): Eukaryota > Metazoa > Chordata > Aves > Passeriformes > Certhiidae > Certhia > Certhia americana. The sequence continues at coordinate 64,786,037 of CM031879.1, read as the reverse complement.
GTTCGCCTCTAACCCATATCCCCAGGTGCCACAGCCACACCTCTTTTCCACACCTCCAGGGTTGGTGGCTCCCTCACTGCCTTGGGCAGCCTTTTCCAGTGCTTGACCATACTTTTGGGGAAGATTTTTTTTTTCCCAGCATTCCATCTAAACATTTCCTGGTGGAGCTTGAGGCTGTTTCCCCTTTGCCTGTCCCTTGTTCCCTGGGAGCAGAGCCTGACTCCCATCTCAGGAAGTTGTGGAGAGCCAGAAGGTCCCCCTGCAAGCTTCCTTTTCTCCAGGCCAAACATTCCCAACTCCCTCAGCCATTCCACATCTCTCCGGGCCTATTCACCCAGCCATTTATTTTACCCAGCAAAGAATGCACATCCAAGGCAGAAGCAGCCAGTTTCTCCAGGTGAATACATTGGAAAAAGAGAAGTTTTACTAAAGTCCAGGTAAAAAGCATCCAGAGCCTTTCTCTCATCCAAAACACTGGTCACCTTGTCACAGGAGATCAGGTCAGATCTTCCTTCCCTCACAGTTTGTAGGTGGGAGGAATGCTTGGCAAATGTCCAGCCAACTGGGACCTCCCTAAGTAGCCAGGACTGCAGGTAAATGGTTTGAAGTGGCTCTGTGGGCCCTCTCAGCAGCTTGCTCAGCATCCTCAGGTGGCTCCCAGCCAGCCCTGTAGAGCTGTGTGTGTCTGAAAGGCACAGAAGCATCTTCTGGAATGTGGGGGGTTTGTTTTGCTCCCTCTTCCTCTCTTCCAGCTCAGGGCTGGTACCCTGGGGACACCTGGTCTTGCTACTGAAGACTGAGGCAAAGGCAGCACTGAGTACCTCAGCCTTTTCCTCATTCTTTCTTACTGTTATTTTCCACTGCTTCCTATGAGGATGGAGATTTATCCCTCTTTTTCTTGCTGTTGTATTTATAAAATTATTTTTGTATTGTCTCTTATGACTGCGGCCAGGTTAAGTTTGATTTGGGCTTGGGCCCTCCTAAATTCCTCCCTGCACAACCTCATGCCATCCCTGCAGTCCTGTTCACCTCTGCTGTATTTTCAGAAGCACCCAGTAAAAGGGCCAGCACTTGTGAGGCTTCTCCGAGTCCTTTAGAGATTATTTCATCTGTCTCTTCATCCGGGCTGGGTGGGCTCCCACTGGGATATCTGCCTTGTTCACCTTTCCTCTGATTTTACCCAAAACACTTTCCACCCCACCCCTCCCCTTTTTTCTTTTGTTTTTTCCTGCACATTTGGTTAGCACTGATGGACAGCAGCTTTATAAACTGACTCTGAAAGGGGTCTCAGAAACTGAATTTAAAACCATTTTTTTTTAATCCACTTGAAAATGATTCGTACAGAAATTCAGGATTAATCACAGTGTGATGACTGATAAAATGAGATACTGATACTTTGGGACCAGATTAATTTTATTGTTAGGAGCTAAAATATTTTGCTACTAGATAATAAATCTAATAGGTTCTGCTTTAGATCTTCCATGAATACTTTTTCTAGTTAAAGAGTGCTGAAAAAGTGTGTGATACAGCTATTTAACTTCTATCAATATTGAACGTACCTGAGATTATTTAAATTATCCTTACAAATTCACTTACCAACTGCCTTAAATGTTTATAAAGAGGCCTGACTTGCCCTCTTGTTGGGGTTGAAAGAACAATATTAGTTTAAGAATCTTTAAGTGGAGAAGAGAGAAGAACTAATGTGCTTGAAAATTTCAAACACTGAGGCAAATTATACTTATGTTTGGAAACTATTTAATTTAAATTGACTGTGTGCCCTGAAGACTTTGCTATACATAAATCCTTTCTGTTTTACTCTCCAAAAATAAGTGTGCTCTTTGTCTTTATATATATCTATATCTATGTACACACATCTGTGTTGCCCCAGTGGCATTTTCACAGTTGAGCAAAGTTAGTTGTTTTCTTAGGTTTTGGGGTTTTTTTGGGGGTTTTTTTTGTTTTTTTTTTTTTTTTTTTTTTTTTTTTATAGCAAGCAGAAATAATGTAGTATAAATCCCTGGTATTTTCAGAGTATACCATTAGAAGTTAACCACCTTTGTCATTCATTTATAGGGGACCAAGGTAATACTGTTAGAATATGAACTTATCAGTAAAAGGTTTCATAATGTTTTTACAAGATACTGGCTTCCTAAATTGCCTTAATGTATTCTAGAGTGTGTTTAGGAAAGATGGAAGAGGTTAATTTATTGAGTTATTGTGATGTGAATTGTATTAAAGACATGTTTTTAGTAAAATGGATGAACACTGAATAGCAAGAGTGCTCAAAAATAGTTACAAAAATTTAAGTCACTTTTTGCAAGTTATGATCTAGATGTAGTATATGTAGAACACACTCGGAAATAGCGTGATTCTTCTTCTAACATATTTGAATATTTTTTCTTTAAAAAAAAAAGGAAAAAGTTAAGAAAGTTGTTGCAAAAACAGAATACATTTTGATTTTAAGTGGTTGCCTTCTAGTAGCATCTATGCTAAAATCTTTCCAATTTCCTCATGATGTAAAATACGCCATGTTCTGATTGCAGTCTCTAGTTAACAAATAAGAGTTTTGTGGGTTTTTTTAATAAAAGATCTTTTTTATGCTAAATTTTATATCAACATTGAATCCCATGGAAAACTTATTGTACCTTTAAAATTATGTGTATTTAACGTGGTTTAACTCTACATGACTGCAGAACATGTGGAGTTGGTAAAGCTAATGAAGGACGGAACACTGACAGCATCTTTCGTGCAGCAGGGGCTGATAATTAGTTATTGCTTATTAATCCAGTCCTGGGTCTTCCATAAGGTTTGAATTATAAACCCATCCACCAAATAAAAAACGTAAGGGAAGGCTGAAAGGACACCAGCAGCCATTCTCAGAGTTGAGTTCAGTTCTAGTCTTAGGCAGGCTAGAACAGGCAGGCTCCTGGTCAGAATTCTGGTGCCAGCCAGCCAGGCTCCCTCCTGAGCAGCTGCTCTCATGAAATGCGCTGGGTTTGAATTTCTTAAAATTATTTTGGCATTTTGGATTAAAATAAAAGGTTTTTTTTCCTTTATTCCTGTTTAGTGAAATGTTTTACAGTATTAATTCACTGTGTAAGTTGTGCAGTGAGCAATATTTGTCCTGGGGAAAGTAGTCATTTGATTATAGGAATAACCTAACATACTATTCATTATGTGTGAAGGAAGATAGCTGTGAGGTTTTCTGTTAATTTTTTAATTTTTTTTTTACAATCATATATTTTATATATTATTGTAATCGTATATAAAGTATGTATGTAATCATATATAATATATATTTTTTTACAGTCATTTTTTACAATCATGTATTTTAGAAGATGACTGGATTAGCTTGCAGTTGGCCATTCACTTACATTTTTTTTTGTCAAAGTCTTTACAGAAGATTATAGTTATCACCTGAGACTTTTAATTGCTAAATGCTTTTTTTCTTTTTTTTTTTTTTAATTACTATCGAATATAAGTGTAGGGCATTAATGGTTATTGTTCAAATATTCAAGTTTTTTCTTGCTGACTTTAGTCAAGCAGAACTTGTTTTCATTGGGAATTTTGCTGACTGAAGACTATGTAATTGCCCAGTAATTAACATAGTTAAAAGATATCATTCTACATGTAGTTTGCACTTTGGAACCCGAATGTTCTGCCGGTTTTCGCAGCATTGCCAGAAGGGATACTTTTGCATAGTAATTTCTGAATAAATTTCAGAAGTTCTCTTTAGACAGTGCTGGTTTCAAAAGCCATTAAGCTCTGTAAATATGTAAGGCCCTTGTTACCTTAAATAATTCCATGAATTCTCAAGTACATTATTTCTAATTTCACTGTGTGCTTGTATAAATAACTCAGTGTTCACTACAGCTTGTTACTATTTTGTTCTTGTACATGTATTCTAGCTGCACGGAAGTTTTATACTTTAGGATGACTGTCTGTTAGGCATGCATTTATTTCCAGTATAGCAAAGGTCTATAGAGGACTTAGAAAATTGTGGTTTAAAATAAATTGCATGGCAGAAGGAACGATTGGTTACTTCTAAAGGGGAAGATGTGGAGCATTTTGGTTTTGTCTGTTTGTTTGAGGGTGAGGGGGAGTTGAAGTCTTCTTGAATGAGAAATCATTTTAATTTAATTGTTAAGTGACATGTGATATTATTGGTATCAGTGCCCTCCTCACATACGTGGTCCTTAAATGTCCTGGTAACTTGCTGAGTATGGAACCTCTTAGGAAACATCTCCCTCTTTCTGAGAAGGGCCTGATAATTCTGACAAATCTTTGTCAAAAGCTTTGGGCCTAGAAAACTATTCTAGAAATGCATAGTAGGCATCAAGAATCAACCTGAAGTGATAAATTACTTTAAAGTGTTGTGATCTGATTAAAAGAAAAGCATTCAGGTGTTGAGCTCGAATCCTGTTTTCGCTCTGGCCTGATCTGGAATCCCTGTTTGCAGCTCTCTCAGCATATTACAAAGGCATTGATGGCAATCAGCCCTTTCTGTGAGAAATAAATTTTTTTTTTTTTTTTTCTTCTGCTTGCAACAGAGAACATACAATTATGATAATATCCATTTGGTCAAAGGTCACATGATGAAAAGTGTTGTGTTGCATGCTTAGGAGCAGACCAAAAACGAAGATAAAAAAAAAGGAAGATAATGTGCACAGACATTCTGGCAGCAGTGCTTTCTGTTGGAAAGCACATTAGCATTTTCATTTTACTTGTTTATGAGTTGAAAGTTGGACAATGTGAAACCTCTCCAGTCTGCTTTGTAAGAGTCACATGAAAAAGAATTTTAAGTCACATTGTGAGTTGCTTCTTCACGAACCAGACCATCTCTTTAGGAGAGTATGGAAAATCAAATTTATCTGCTAAATATGTGAACAAAAAGTCATCAAGTCCTATTTTTAAGTATTAGTAAGGGGAGAAAAAGGTGCAATGATGATGCATTCTTCTTTCTGAATGGTAGGGAGAGTATTATCTGTCCTTTTCTGCTTTTAGCAGTATATCTAGAGCTTGCAAAACAAAGGATTAAAAGGGGTTGTTTTGACTAGTTGTGTTGTACTTCAGTTTTTGCATTAAACTTCCACAAAATCTGAATTTCTAAGAGGTGATTGGGGGAAAATTAATATTATAAATGTTATTTAAGGTTTTCTTTTTCAAGATCAGCAACTGAATCATATAAAATCAGACAGACTTGGAAATCTGAGACATAATTGTTATTCTTTTTGGTAATGTCATGTCATGGCAGAGAAATAGCTTAATATCTTTTTTCTTGCCTGAAATGAGTAGCTTTCCCTGTGAGAAGTGCTGTACTTCCAGGGTTTGGAGAAGCTAAGGGAGTTGTTTTTGTTTAATTGGAAAAGTGAGTCTTCCAGTCCATTAGGAGACATAGAGAATGATAAAAGGATGCTGTGTATTTTTATTCAGGACAATCCTATCTTACATAATATATTTATTTAGTATAGTTATATTAGCTGATTTTGTGGGGTTTTTTGGTTCTTTGGGTTGTTTTTTTTTTTTAAAGTATCCATGGTCATGTGTCAACTTTTCTAACCTATGATTAGAATGATAACCTGTAAACGCTGACAACTCACAGTCTTTGTGAACTGTCTACTTGTAAGTTAAAGAGTGTCTTTATCATAATACCTAACTATCAGGTTTACTGATTATCCTTTATATTTAGATCTTTACTGTCTTTAACAAGATGATCTACAGAATTTTTAAAGTTTTTTGTTTTGGTTTGGTTTGGTTTTATTTTTTTACTTTAGAGATTCTTCTTCTGGTGAAGGAGTGTTGGTTTTTAGAATAAGTGATTCACTCAGCACCAGATTTTCCTAGGCAGTGCATCATGCCAAAACCTGGAATTACCCTGGGTTTGGTTTTGTTTAGTTGGTTTTTTTACTTTTTATTTTCCTGTAAAGCATATATTCCTTCTTAATGTGAAAGGTCTTGAGCACTTTTTTCATAACATTAATGACATTTATTAGTGCAAGTTACCACACATCCATATGAGCATGCATTCAAAGACTTAGATTTTTGTTTGACATGTTGTTATGTTAAATTGTGTTGCTATGATGCTCATACTGTTACTAAGATTGTGTCAAACCTTCTATTTTCACATACCTGTTCCGTGACAAAGTTCGCTTGAGGCAGAACTTGGTGCCTTTAAACTCTTGGAAAGCTTCTCCATTGTGCAGACACCTCTTTTTAAGTTCTGTTAAAGCACAATACTGTGATTTGCAGGTAAAAAGAATTGATTGCATTTGCTAATGCTGCTTATTAACAGTAACATGGAGAATTGCAGTTGTTAGTCTGAGTTTTTGAAGCTCAGTAATATTTAAGTGGGAATGCATTCGAAACATGTGACCCTTTTTTTTTGCTTTTAAAGCCTCCATTTCTTAAGTTTATCAGACGTGAACTGTAGAAGAAAGGCGAAAACTGTAGAAGGAGGTGTGTTTTAGCATTCCCAAACCCTTCACAGGAGGTGTTTCTGTACCCTTTATTTGGCTCTAAGTAAAAAGACTGTGGTCCTAAATCAGTGCTGTACAAAATAATCAAGCTTATAATTGGAGTGCCTGGTTGCATGAACTTCTTGGAACTAGCATCAGCTCTTCTCTTGAGAGGGAAGCCCTGAATTACAAAGCACTGTGTCTGGTAAGGCTGAGAGGAAGATGAAGGCTGAGGATGCTGAAACTGGCTCAAAGAGGCATTGATTCATTATAAAGCATTAGACTTTTCTTCTTGTGAAAAAGAGCTGTTGTTTGTAAATATCTTACCATGTTCATGATCAAATAATTCCATTTAACGATTGCTAGGAAAGGTTTTGAATGAATTAATAAATTAACAAAATAATTTATTATTTCCAAAGAAGAAGCATCCCCATGCAGTTTTGCTTTCTTGTTGGGATCTTTCTTTTCTTAGTGCCGAAAGTTCACCTCAGCCTTTTTCAAGAAACGTTTCTGCTGAGTACAAAGATTTATGTATGACATTTTTTTCTTTGAACTCATGATGAAAATATTTCATAAAAATGTAGAATCATAGAATGGTTTGGGTTGGAAGTCACCTGAAAGCTCATTCATTTCCAAACCCCTGCCATGGGCAGGGAAACCTTCCACTAGCCCACGTTGCTGAGAGCTCCATCCAACCTGTCCTTGAACACTTCCAGGGATGCGGCAGCCACAGCTTCTCTGGGTAACCTGTGCCAGGGCCTCACCACCCTCACAGGGAACAATTTCTTCCCAATATCCAATCTAACCCTGTTCTCTGTCAGTGTGAAGCCATTGCCCCTTGTCCTGTCCCTCCAGGCTCTTGTCAAGAGTCTCTCCACATTTGCTTAGGCTCCCTTCAGGTGCATTTCATTAGGCTTTTACTCCTTTTATTCCTCCTACAGCAATGAAGATTCTAAAGCCCCTCTTTCCCTTTCATGCTCCTCTCTTGAGGTCTGTTCTGTCATCAGCAAACCCAGTCATAAATGATCTTGGACAGATGTTGGTAGTTATGAACACGGTTCAGCTGAAGAACAATGTCAGAAGTGGATTCACTTTTCCTTTTAATGTTCCTGTTGTGGATCAAACTGAATACATTGAAACGTAGACCATCTGTGGAAGGGGAATTTGGAAGTCTTTTAATCCAAACCACTGGTTTGGTCAGAACAGGTGGGTCAGGGCCCTGTCCGCTTAAATTCTTATATGATTATTCTCAAGAATTAGGAGTCCACCACGTCTGTGGGCAGCCTCTTCCAATATGTGGTCACAATTTTCACTGTTCCAACTTCTGTCCTAAGGGTTTTGTCCTAATCCCAGTGCAGCTTTAAGAACAGCCTGGCTCTGTCTTTTAGAGGCCTGTGTTCAATTTATGGGTTCCAGTAAAATGAGAATACTGTAAGTATGAGAGTTTTTAATCTACCATGGTCACTTTTTCTCAGGCATTTGTGGGACTCATGGTGTCTGATCTTTGTGACCTAATTAGCAGATGACAAGTCAGGCTTTTCTCAAATTTTTTTAATTTTTTTTTTTTTTTTAAGAACACAAACTGAATTCCAGACCTTCTGATTATCATTGGTCTGAATCAGGTTTCAGAGATTGTTTTTGTGGACTTGATGTTGATTAATTATAGGTGTTTTCTGGCTGTATTTAACACAAATGTTTTAATTCCAGTTTAATTCAAGCTGCTTTATGAGAGTTTTTTGGAGGTGGATGGAGAGAAGGCTTGGTGAAAGGAAAGGGATTTACTCCAAAACACAGTATGTTTGAATTGTATCCACTTTTCCAAACTTCTCACAGAAGTTTATGTGCATTTTGCAAAAATGTGTGACTTCTGAAGTAAAAGGATATTTGTGATAGAGAAAGCTTAGAGAGAGCAATGAGAGAAATGTAAAAAATAGTTAACTGTGTGATTCCTTATTTTTATAAAGCAAAAACTAGTTTTTCCATGTTCTGATCACAAGAAACCAATTAAGGTGAAGACTGAAAATCTAAGAAGGTGAAGACTGCAGCTCTAACCCTTGAGTTCCTGAAATTGTTAGAATTAAGTCTTGGGAAAGATAGGTTCTGCAGATATTGAAATATGGTGAATAATACCATATTTTAATATTTCTGCTGGAATAGGTAAGTATTATTTGAAATCATTTTTGAATATCTGGAAAGAAGAAGTTGGTATTTTTTAAGTAGGTGATTGTCAAAGTTGGGAGAAATTTCATCTAACAGTTTTCTGTGTTAGTTCCTTCTAGGATATGGCTGAGGAATTGACAGCTCTTGAATATGTTTTTCACACAAGGTTGTGATGTTGTTGTTTTTATTTTTTTTCCTCATCCTATGTCATAAGTGAATTTGGAAACCAGTAGTTGCCCTCTCTGTAGGAGCTCTCAGAGCTCATTTTCCTCTTGTGGATAAAAGTGGAACTCTTTTTTTTTTTTTTTTTTTTTTTTTTTAAATGTAGTTGTGTTTGAACTATGGAAGTGAAATGTACTTGGAATTTGTGCTTCATTGCTTTTTCCTGCTTTGCTCACTGTTTAAAAAGAACAAATGGTATATGCCGAAGAAGAGTGCTCTTAAATTCTAAACCACAAATTTTTGTGGAATTGATTTTATAGACTGTTTTAATACCAGTTTTTGTGAAGTTTCTGAGGTTTTTTTCCTCATACAAGTTCAGTACCTTGAAGATGAGACTATTATTTCTAACGATTATTCAAATTTCTTTAATAAAGACTATATAAAGCTAAGGTGTTTATTTACACAATATGTTTCTTTTTCTTTCTAAAAATGCTTTTAACATTGGGAAAAACAGTTATGGAAGTCATATAGGTCATGAAAGATGGTCTTGATACATGAAGCTGATACAAATGCTACAGCTTTTTCTGGTACTGTTTTGTTACTTGAAGCACTGGCATGTGAAAGTAGAGTTATTTCAAAATTACTGGAGATCCTAGGTGTGGAACATCACATTGTAGGATATGGAATCTTACAAATCTTACATGCTTCTTGCAGGATCTGGACCTTTTACTTTAGGAGGTCTCCTCACAAAAGAACTAAGTGGTAAAAAAGCTTTCTTTCTTTCTTTCTTTCTTTCTTTCTTTCTTTCTTTCTTTCTTTCTTTCTTTCTTTCTTTCTTTCTTTCTTTCTTTCTTTCTTTCTTTCTTTCTTTCTTTCTTTCTTTCTTTCTTTCTTTCTTTCTTTCTTTCTTTCTTTCTTTCTTTCTTTCTTTC